>CM060950.1:340484712-340997212 GCA_030765055.1 Mantis religiosa | reverse complement strand
TTTGCATTACGTCTACACATTATTCTTAAAAAGATAATTTTGCAACTACTTCTTGGCAATTGAGATGAATATTTGCAACAACAAAAAAGTTTAATTATACCTTTCCCTTTGGTACAAGGGGATAAAGAAAATGGAAGCTATAGTCAGATACTTAAAAGATGGTATGTATACGCTGGCTTTGAAATTTCTGTACTTTTCCAATAACATTGCGAGAAACAAATAAAGAACGACAGAACTTTAAAATAAGTTACATCTTAGGACTTTCGAATCAATAATCAAGGATATCTCGAAAAAGATATATCTTACTTCTGAAAAAAAAAAAAAAAATTCTTGAATAAGATGTGCAGCCAGCGTTTTGCACAGTACGTTTTTGCGTAATTCTTAAGATTTACCCGTTATATAAAATTCTATTATAATTTGGTATTGGATTAAGTTTTCAGTTGGAATAATGAGTTTATGCCGGTTGGCTACGCAGGTTATCAGAGAAGTTGCTTATCCCATCTGCATGTAAATTGACTCTGCTCTTATACGTTTATATAGCGTGAGGCAGTTTCTTACGTCTGTCATGCTAAAAATTGAGCGACGCAAGCAAAGCGCGCTACCTGCTAATAGATATGCCTATACAAATGTGTCTGAGACGAGGTTAGGGCTACATTCGTTTACGTTACTTCTATAGGCAGTTAAAAAAAAACTATGATTTTCTACATTGCAGTTTTAAGGAAACTGTGGTTTTAATTACTGCAACACCAAAAATTAAGTCACACAGGTAAGGCGAACGTCTTACTACTTATACTCATAAAACAAATGTGAGGCACTAAGAATTGGGCGACGCGCGCAGAGGAGCGTCGCTAATACTTGTCTTACAGTTTGAGGTACCAAGACTTAAGGAGCAAGCCTGCAGTGAGAGCGTTGCTAATATGCGTCTTGCTATTGTGCTCATAATTTTTATAGTCATAAAACGAGCTTGAGGTAAAGTTTGGTTAGCCTTATACAGGATGATAAAAAGAAAAAGAAAAAAAAACACCGATAACGCTCAGTATTTTGCGCAGGACGGCAAACGGATCATTTTCCAAGCAGCAACCCATATCCGGAAACGCACTGTTTGGGCATAGTAGACCATCAAAGTATCCATTCTACATGTCATCAGTACAACGAAGAAACGGTATGCTGCACAAAGAAGTTTAACATTACAAACGGGTTCCAAACTGGATACCTCCCACGCCAATGCAGAGCCTACATCGACGTCCTGTGCTTTACGTACATTCTCCAATAAGTGTGGTTGACCTGAAAGAATGGCAATCGTTCCATGTGGTGATCCTGCTGGTTCCCTTCTGTTAATCCAGTGATTGGAGTATGTAACGTTGAGGTGCTTACGCACATTTCTCTCAAAGTGTGCTGGAGCTGCGTCGTGTTGTAGCCGCAGTAACTGACGAATGTGTACTGAGATGTCCCCCAACAAGGTAGGCAAAATATCTCTAAGAAATGCGAGGTAGATCGGTCCTGTTAGTCTGTTTGGGAATAAATACGAAGCAAGGATATGGTCAACAATTATTCCAGCCGATAGGTTGATACTACACGTGTGTTGCTGACTTCGAACGATTTGCACACGTCCGCTTGAACATGCACTTAGGACACCAGTTCTCTAACTTCCACGTTCTACAGCATCCAAACCGTGTGTTTCCGGACATGGGGTCCTCCTGGAAAAATGATAAATATGTTGCTCTGCGCAACATACTGAGCGTTATCAGTGCTTTTTTTTTACTCACCCTGTATAAGCAGTTCTAAGACACCTACTATGTTTTGTCTAGTACAGCCTACAAAGGGTTTATTATTATATTTGTTATATTCTTACCTCCAAAAGCATTAAATGGGATGGGCAACTACGTCAATGACTTGTTAAAAAAAATTCACTATAACTTTTCTCCTCCGCATTTATACTTTCAGAAGCGAAGCAGATTTTTTTATTATTATTATCATTTAACGTTCACCAACGTAAGACGAGGACGAATTAAATGGGTGAAGTGATCCTCAAATGTGTCTAGGATCCATAGAGCTTAGAGTTACCCAACATCATCAGGACAATGGAAAACTTCAAGAAAAGCCTTGAATGTGAGGCAAACACGATACCACCATATAACAGAGGTGGTCTATGAGGTAGACTGATTGTCCAGTTTTCTTTAAATACGAGTACATTACCACACGTTTGATATATATATATATATATATATATATATATATATATATATATATGTTTAATGACTATGTATTTGGGAAAAATTACGAATTCCCGGATATTTTATAATTAATTACAGAATGCTTCATTACATAATTTGTAATAGTA
The DNA here is from genome assembly GCA_030765055.1 of Mantis religiosa. NCBI lineage: Eukaryota > Metazoa > Arthropoda > Insecta > Mantodea > Mantidae > Mantis > Mantis religiosa. Next base: position 340,994,871 of record CM060950.1, on the reverse strand, counting down.
CATGCCGATACCGTCCCTGTTAGACATAACATTAGCGTAATAACCGCGAAATTCATAATAAAAGCATGATTAAGGGCGGATAGATACCACACTATGAATTGAGCTAAATTATAACAAATATAGGGGGTAATGATCTAATATACAGGTGCAGAAACTAAACAGGCAATCCCAATACATGTATTTTATCGCAAGCACGTGAACCCAACGTGTAAAGAGAGCCGGGAAAATGAACACTTACCCTTAGAGGAATTTTCCTTGTGCTCAACTGACAAAGGGGCATTGTTCGCGAATCACCCAAGGCTAGACCCAAGCGGCAACTGGTCGCCCGTCGCCAGTCTTAGCTTTGATTTGCACGGGATACGTGATGTAAAGTATCGACACCGGTATTTAAGCTATGCTTTTGCAAGCGTGCTTCCGCATTAATTACCTAGACTGTGGGTAAGAGAAAGTTGCATGGAATACATGCTTGAGAAACTCAAAAGTGCGATGAAATTTAAGAGTAGGGATGAAACACAACCTATAAGGAACGAGTAACGGGTCACATGATTTCGCCAAAATTCGGCGAAAGGAAGGGGAAATTTGTGTAATGGCGACGTCTGATATTTGCTATGAAAAACACTCTGTTTTGGCGAGTGAAAGAAGCAACACGTTCTAAAGGTTCATCAATGTCCGTCCGATATGACTAAAACGTTGGAGGACGTAAATTACAAAAAAAAAAAAAAAAAAAAAAAAAAAAAAAAAAATCAATGTCCGTATACGCGAATGGACGGAGCAACACATATTAGTTGGTTATCAAACACTGTGTTAGCGAGTGAGGGAAACAGCACACGTTACAACATCATCAGGATTGTAACAAACCTTGTATTTTAGTATAATCCTCTAGAAATACTCTAGTGCGCGAAGTAATGCTCTCGCGACTCCAGAAACGACAACGCGTACACGACTTCATACATCACGCGGCACGTCCTAGAAATTTACAAGTTCACTCTCGACTTTGATTCAAATTAGCCCTCATGTCACGCGCACAGCAACGGGCAAATCCTAAATCTCGCGCCTAATGTGCGAGTAATACCAACACAAAGGTGACGAGTGGAGAGGACGACTTGCATAAAAAAACTTGTCATTCAACGGTTGTGGTGTCTTCTATGTGATAATACCCCTACTCTGTCAGGACGCACCTACTCCCTGAAACCCACAAGAGAGAATCCATGCAGACCTACCCTGAGAAAAACCCCGACCTGTGGTAAACCTCCCATCAGTAGCCCTCACCCGTCACATATCCTATCATATGAGGTGTTGAGTGCCGGGAGGGCTCAACGAGGTACTTAACGGGCAAGTACTGCCTCAATGCCCTGCTTTCAGGATAGCTATATTATTATTAAGTTGCAGTGCTTCTTAACACTATTTGTATACATTGGCTATTTAGTGATAAATTAACATATTACTACATTTTTTTATAATCTATCAATTGCAATAGTTTTTTTAGAATGTCCACAAATTCTTTTCTACAATATTTCACTAATTTTTCTTTGTTTTCAGTCCACTTTCCATATTTCCTCATTTGACTCTGGCGGAACGTTTTTCTTTCTTCTTCCAGTCTCGAACACTCAAATAGTAGGTGATCCACAGTTTGTTCTTGGGCTCCACATTCGCAGGTCGAGCTGTTCGTTATATGGAAGCGGTAAAAGTATGACCGGATTCTACCATGTCCAGTCAGAAAGGTTGTGACAATTCCTGACAATGGAATAAAGGTGTTTAATCTGTCCTATACCTTAGGAAAGAATGATTTATTCTATGCCCAACGAGAGAACAAAGTACCGTAAGCAAAACACCGGTTTGTATCACTCCGTGTCAACGTGCGTTCGAAATGGCAGTACTGTTACCGCTTCGCTAAGTATAAAATTAATATGTATTAATAATATGAATATGCATTTTTAACACAAAGAACATGTATTTATTCAAGCCAACCGTTTAATCGCTTCGTTAAGTATAATATTAATATAAATGTTCGACACTAAAGGCACATTTTTCGAGCTAAGTATCACGTAGCACACTATTAATATCCATGGAAATTAACTGCTACTTACGTCAATTGCATTCCTCTAATCTGAGCTAGAAATTGGTTCGATACCCTCCAGGTCTGAAGTCTCCGTGTCGCTCCATCTATTCAAGTAACAATGATGAGGTGGCAGTCTGAGTACGCGTAATCCACAAGTTGCCATTTCGTCAATTACGTATTTTTCGTACTCTTTAGCATGACACTTGACCTTTTCCAGCAATTCCGCCTTAATATGACCTTCATGGAAAACTATATTTTTACTCTGTAGCCATGTTATGTCACATTTTCCCCAAGATTTGTATGGTATGCGTCCTAACCTCACACTGTGGTAGGGGGCATTGTCCGTCACAATAACGCTATTCGGTTGTAATTTGGGGAGAATCTTTTCAAACCGGGATTTGAAAACGTCGCCATTCATTTCTTCATTGATCTGGCACATGGTCTCTTCTTGCCGGAAGTTGAAACTTCACCGATTGTGGCTTTTTCCTTGCGTGCACTATAAGTGCCGGAAACCGACACACCGGTAAACTCAGATGTTAACTTCATCACTTCATCGATATCAAGATCTGGAAATTTTTCACAGAACTTGTGAAATACATTCAATATTATCTTTTCACCACTTCGTAAAGGCTTTCCACGTGCATGATTAACAGTACTCGCCAGTTCCGCCATGATTCACAACTGTTTGCCTTTCTGGATGCGCTTCTCATCTCAGTATACCCGCGCAGCCTGATTTACTTTGATTACAAACTAACTGAACTATCTATTAGTATATATTTTTATAGTTGAAATATCCTTAGTACGCACTTGTGCGCTTTAAGAAAACGAACTCAGACTCCACACCTCTGTAGCAATACTTTTACAAGGGACTATTTACACAGCGGAAACACCATGGAAATTGTGAAGAAGGTGCGCCACAGTCAACGGTCACGTGGTTTTGTTTACATCCGCTTTATTCTCCCGCTGCAAGCAGTATAGTTATTTTGCCCTTTTCTGTTTTCTGCCATTCCTTTTCCCACAGTTCTTCTGTTTCTTTCTCAGGTTTACTTAATGCTACACTTAGTGGCATTTTCTGGTAGCTAACAGGGAGAAAGGCATCTCTTGCAGAACTTTTGGCGAGGACATCTGCCGGTTCATTTCCTCTATTACCTATACGAGCCTGCACCCATGTGTAGTGCATTGTCCAAACTTCGTTAGCTAAATTGTTGTTTTGTTTTCTGATTAAATTTGTAGGGATTTTAAAATTATTTAGGAAGCCAAGTGTTATCTGGTTATCAGTGCGTATTGCAGCTACTTCTCACTTTTCTTTAAGTTCTTATAAGACGATAGAGTGTTTAATGCTTTTAATATTGCTAGCTGTTCAGCCTGGTTATTCGTACAATTGTTATCTATTCTACATCACAGTTCTACTGGTGGTTCAGTGATGAAGAATATGCCAACCCCTGAGCCGACCCCATCATTTACTTTACTTCCCAGAACTTAAGGTCATCGTAATAGATAAATGTTAAATCGCTGTTTCTAATTATACAGTTGTCGCATGCGGACATGATCGTCTCAAATAAGATAAACCATACTTCTTTTTCTTAAATCAATTAAATTATTCTGCTGTTTTAATAAATTGCTACTTTTTTCTACAACATTTTAAATTTTACTTTTCGCCTACTTTATCTATTAGACATTTCAAACGCCCTCATAGGCTGGTGGATATGGTGTTAACTTGTGGTGAAAAAGTCGTAATGCAAATCCATATAAGTGCAGAACTTTTGTAAGTCAATAGAAAAGCTTGGGTTCCATTGTAGGTGTTGGTTTTAGAAGTAGAATATTGTGGAAAGAGTGTTAGGAGTGAAGAAAGAAAATTGGAGTGGAGAAAAGACAGCATAGGGGACCCCAATTGTAAGAAGAAGCAGAGACTTTTAAGCTATTCGGTATAAGATTGAATGAAAAAGCGACATAAGTGAAACATATACCGTTTTCTCCTTACGCTAAATTGAAACCCAGGATTCCGTGTGAATGCACACTGCTTCACAGTATTCTGCTTCGCAGCAGTTTAAATGGAAGTTAAAGGCTTTCCTCATAAATAAATGTTTATATAACTTAAATGAATTATGACATTGCAGCTTTAATTATACTTAAAAGTGATAAATTCATTAAGCTGACTAAGGGGTCATGTGTAGAATTAGTTTCTAATGCTGTAATTGACTATGTAAATTAGTTTCTGTAAATTAGATTCTTATGTTGTAGAATTGACTATGTACAAGTAGTATTAATGATGAAAATTTGACTATGTCAGAAATTGTAACCAACAATCTATTGACAATATTTATTTGCTTTTTCTACTTTAGACCTTTGTTGGATCCTGTATCTGTTACAGTTTTTAGTCTTATGTAACTTTTTATATTTATCTTTGTATCTTGAACTGACGTGTCCTATAACATATGTATTATGTTCCAAAGGATGAAATAAATACAAATACAAATTCGCAGAGAATTCTAGACATATGTTTTATTTTTCAGGTAAATTTATGATATTTTAATCAAAATGGTTGAGCTATTTTGAGAATATCTAAAATGTTGACCTTTCTTTCTGTTAACATTCGTAAATCCTCGTCGGATTTAGGATACTGAACTTAAGTATATAGCTGATACTTCGCTTTTTATTTATCTGTTCACTCACAACGTACACAATGATCTTTTTCTGAAAATGCTTTTGTAGGTTCCGGAATCCCAAAATATGTATTGCTGGTGAAATCTTAATTTCGATTGCTTGGATGTAATATAATATTACCTCTACTTATTATAATTATAGGTAGTATTACAGAAATTAAAAATGTCAAATTACTGACAAATTACGGATATCTAGGAAATTGTTAACCAGCTCTACATATTTGTATGGTACATATCACACTTTGACCCCCAAAAAAGCAGCTACTAAAAACAAAGTTCTAGTCGAAAATAATCGGAAGCATTCGCTAACGCTGCATTAACAATATACGTTTTGGAAAGGTAGAGTCAGACTGAAAAGTTCAATGATTTGAATCCCGGTTATGGAACTGAAGTTTTCAGTCTGACTCTGCCTTTCCTTACTTTGGCCTACACACGGCTAGTGCGAAAGAACAATTAATTTTTCCAATATACGCTTTGATACCATATTGGCTGCATTTCATAATATGTGATACATAGGGAGTTGCCTTGCGACTTGGCCGTATGCGTGGTATCCGAGCTATTAAATGTATGTGTCCCGTAACTAGACCAACCTGAGTTCGAATCCTTGATGTGCACGTTTCTTTTAATTACTGTTACTTTAATAGCAATGCCTTATGTTTTTCTTGCATAAGATAAATAATAATATTTTAAACACATTAATTTGTAACAATGCAAATGACTTATTCTTGTCGTTTTCAGAAAAGTGCAATGTTATTAGAAAATTGTCTTAATATTGTTTGTGTAAACACTCGGACTCATTCATCTGTTACGAATGTTACATATAATGCGAAGTATTCTCTCGTGAAACTTTCACTAGGCATTTGGTCTAATCAATGCTCTGTAGAATGAGGACAATGATAGAAGCAGAGGGATCAAAAACTCCCGTTACGCTAATTTACAGTTTTGCTTCATTTTGCATATAGTAATAAAACCTTTATTTTAGTTAGTTTAAAAACAGAGTACAATGTTTCACTTTTTATGTGAGAGCATAAATGCCATAAAATCAAGTAAACCTTAGCAATTATAAGTTATATTGCAGTGTGTAATACACATTTCGTATTTCAACAATTAAAAAGATTCAAAATGATGTCTGGGATTCGAACTTTTGTAGGTCTAGCTCCCTACTGGTGTACAACCGCTCGGCGCCCGCCTCGGTGGCGTGGTGTCTGCCTCCCGTTCAAGAGGTCCCGAGTTCGAATCTCGGTCAGGGTGAGTTACCTGGATAAGGTTTTTTCCGAGGTTTTCCCTTATCCTGAAAGACGAATGCCGAGTAACTCTAATCTCTATGGACCCTGGGCTCATTTGAGCATCATTTCACCAATTACATTCATCGTCCGATATGACAACGTTGGTGGACGTAAAACTGAAGAAAAAAACAGCTGTCAGTGCACGTTTAGCAAGTGAGACTCAATTATGAGTCAAATATGAGACTGAATTTTTCGCACAGTGTGCGATAAAAGCAAGGAATACCTATGTGGATATGCACGAAACATATGAAACAACACACAATGTGTGAACATCATCATCGTCATCATCATTATTATTATTATTGTTATTATTATTATTATTATTATTATTATTATTATTATTATTATTATTATTATTATTATTATTATCATCATCATCATCATCATCATCATCATCATCATCATCATCATCATCATCATCATCATCATCATCATCATCATCATCATCATCATCATCATCATCATCATCATCATCATCATCATCATCATCATCATCATCATCATCATCATCATCATCATCATCATCATCATCATCATCATCATCATCATCATCATCATCATCATCATCATCATCATCATCATCATCATCATCATCATCATCATCATCATCATCATCATCATCATCATCATCATCATCATCATCATCATCATCATCATCATCATCATCATCATCATCATCATCATCATCATCATCATTATTATTATTATTATTATTATTATTATTATTATTATTATTATAAAAGGTTTCTTGGCTCAGTGGTTAGACCGCTTGGCTCTCACCAAGGCGGCCCGGGTTCGATCCCAGGCGACCGCAAAGTGAGATTTTTGATGGACAACACGGCGCTGGGGCGGGTTTTCTCCGGGACCTCCGGTTTCCCCCGCCATCTCATTCCACCGGTGCTCCATCTTCATCACATGTATCATCAGTGTCACCGCCTGCGGTGCCGTATGTAGTAAAAGCGGGCGTTAAACACTACACATGAAAGGTTTCAATAGGACGAAGCTAAAGAGAAACGTTCCGTGACACCATTGTAAACCGGCCGTGGACATGATGTGGATGCTTCCAGAGTCTGTTCATTTTTTTTTTTTTTTTTGGTCAAAGCGTGTATGTGTCTTATTTTCAAAATTACAAAATTTTACAAAATGCTTTCGATTTAAAAGGACTTAATTAGATAATACAAAATATGAATTTCGTCATGTAGATACATTAAAAGACGATAAAATTTATTCGAATTAGTGTGATAAGATAAAAACTTTATGAAATTTTCAATATGTAGTTTAGAGGAGGGATTTTCTTAAAGACTTTTATGTCACATCTTTGAAAGATGTAAAATGAAATACCAAGTGTGGTATTTAGCTGTTACTGCATTTTGTAGCTACACACACACACACACACACACACACACACACACACACACACACACACACACACACACACACCACACCACACACACACACACGCACACACACACACACGCACACACACGTACACGGATCCCTTTCTAAAAATATCTGCAATTTTATTCGGTTGGCATCAAAACTTGTATTTCCACTTAAATTGAGATATCGACATTAGGTGACATACAATACTGAGAATGATGGAGAAAGTAGCAATAAGTAGCATGTGTACGGGTTGCTGGAGTCACTCTACAGACGTAAGTGATTTTCGTAGACACTGCATATTTGAGCTTGCATTTATTCAAGATTCCAGTTGCTCCGTTGCCAGCCTATTGTAGTGATTTACTATGGCTGTTTATATTTGATTGACTTCTCCGTTAACGTGATTAAACGCCAATATCTTGTACATCCATTTTATGTGGAAAAAAATATACAAGCTCCTTATATTTTTCAAATAAAATATGATTTCTATTAACATTATATACAAAAAAGGGTTGGAAGCTACCTTCTCCAGTTGTGCAGCAGACTGGCATATTCAGTAGTTTATTAACCTAATCTACTCCATACATATTTTAAATTCTACTGCAACCTCGATTGATAACACTGGCAAAAATAATTTGAACCCTATTTTATGTTTCAAGGGAAACAAACCGTGTTTCTGGTTCATTTTTGTGCCAATTTCAAATCTTTTCACAGGACGTTTCCATCACCCAGGGTTTTTGAGTAATCACATGAAAAACTTCTCGTGGCTGTAAGTACACCATACTATTATGATACCTGTAGTTAGATTTGCTCACCTAACATGTATGTGAATGGAGTTTTTGGCTGTTCTTCGCTTCAGGAAAATTCCTCTTCTGTGTTCAGCAGCTATCTACCAGCATTGGACGCCATTTACCCTGGTAGCACCTTTCCATTTCCGCGATGTCCTGGTGGAAACGCTCCACGTCTTTATTGCTCACAGCCCCTAGATTTTCAGGGAACAGAAGTGCAGAAAGTGTATTTTCAGATACATATTACATCCCATTATCTTGTATTTCTCAATCGTCTTGCTCACAAGCTCTCTGCAGTTATCAGATCTGAAGTTTACTAGAAAGTTTGTGACAACTTTTTTTGAAAAAAATTGGCATGCAGCTTCTTCTCGCAAATTCCGTACATTTCATAAGTTTCCTTATTTTAGAGCCAGAAAGTATTCATTATTTTGCTTTAGCTTCACTGATCCTTGGGATTTTTTTTTCTGGAAGCGAAACGCACTGCCATTACGTTCCGTCCTTTTCACAAAATTCCTAAACAAGCATATTTTGATATTGTCGCGAACCCATTATTTAGGATAGCGCGGCGCAGAGCGATAAGGGACAGATAGTGCCGGGTGGAGATAAACAGCTTGCCTAAGCAGATAAACATACCGAGGAGATAAAAGGTATGCCAAAACAGATAACGTTAGAAGTCTGGAACGTTCGTGTTTCGTCTAGTGACAGAACATTCAATTTCTTGTTTGTTATAGAACAATCTAGAATCATGAATGGTCGGGTATAAAAAGAAGCCGTGGCTAGTTTATCGACAGTTGTAAAGACAGTAGTAAATAAAGTCGTAACGACAGTTGTAATTGAAACTGGTGTGTTTTGTAAGTGAGCTGTTTGTTTGTGGTCAACGACCTGGGAAGATTGTAATTGTATGTGACGTAATCCTGCTACAGTAAGTGTACGTCTACGGAAATAAATGACATTTTGAATTTCTGCAACTTGGACTTTTAATTCTACGAACCCACAAAGTCACAATATGCAGTGGAGGGCCGCGCCGTGGCTCAGTGGTTAGACCGCTTGGCTCTCACCATAGCGGCCCGGGTTCGATCCCAGGCAACCGCAAAGTGAGATTTGTGGTGGACAACACGGCGCTGGGGCGGATTTTCTACGGGATCTCCGGTTTCCCCCGCCAACTCATTCCACCGGTGCTCCATCTTCATATCATGTATCATCAGTGTCATCGCCTGCGGTGCCATATGTAGTAAAAGCGGGCGTTCAACACTACACATTTCATTTCATTATGCAGTTGAGGCAATAGATGAAGTAGATGAACCTACAAGTTGTTGGTTTAAATGACTCACTCTTTGGCCAAAATGTTTTAATATAATGCTTGGATTGGATTGTGCGGAGGTATTCGGCACCTAGAACAGACTGGTCTATGCTTCCAAGTGGGGCACCCCCGGGAGGGAGGAGGAGGTGAGAGGAGACAGAGGGAGGCTGACCCCAAGGAGTGACTACAGTACAGAAAACAGGGTCCCTAAACTTTACCAGATAGAAACTCCCGAGGCCAGTTCGAAGACCGGAGGCCCCCCCCGCCCCCCCCCTAGGGCAGGGGATTCCAGACAGGCTGGCACAACCACGTTCCTGAATCGGCCTACTAGGCCGGCTCGGAATCCGAGTCCGTCCTGCCGGAGGAGGAAGTATTCACTCAGAGCTTATCGTCCCTCCAGAGATTTCCGCTACCCTTCTACCCTTAAAGAAACTACTAGACGAGGGAGGATTTGAAATGATAATGGAGGTGAAATGAAAGGACAGGAAATTCGAGGGATGTAACTAACCTATCCAGCATTCGCCTAGCGACCCGGGAAGACCCCCGAAAGAAACCATGGGTCAGGTAGGACGGCAACGGAAATCGAAACCGGGCCTCAAACGTAACCGTCTGAGCCATACCATTCGGTAATATAATAATTACCTTTATCTTTGCTGTTTCACTTGCACAAGAAGCAGCAAAATTTAGTATCTGCAAGCTATAACTCAAGTAAGGTGGCTATAACTTTCAAAACCACACATATCTTCCAGGAAAAATTGTCATACTTGATCGCGGACAGTAAAATTTCATATTCTTTTAATTTTCATTCAGAACAATTGCATAGACTAAAGTAACAGTGTAAGAGTACAGTGGTTCATAACCTTTTGATTTCGATCATTACCGCTATTTCCTTGGGTTCTAAGGCCTGTTAAAGTATGATTTGAGATTCTCTTATATGAATTGTGAAATGCTAAAAACGTTTATAAATGCAGTTTTACATACTTGCACCTGCTAGTTTCTTGATGTCTGCCTGAATCTAGAAATATTATAAATAATACTTGAACTCTTGGGCTTGCTGATATTCGTTGAGGTACTGCACCTGCAGTCTGTATTATAATTGAACCTGTCTTAATAAATTTTGTCCGAGGCAATGATTCGTGACTTCAACAAACAAAATGCCCACAAATTCTCTTAAATAACTCGACTTAAATAAACCTGAAACAATTTAATTCTTCACTGCTGTTGATAAGTTTTATGCTGTAAATATTGCACGTCATTGATAAATCATTGTAGATGAAACTTTTGAAGTCAAAATCCAGCATTGTTGTGTGTTAAGTTTTGAACCGCAACTGTAGTGCAGTTAATCAGTTTTGTAACCAACTCAAAATAAAAATGTTAACATATTGTACATGGTGGTAGATGATAATTTTTGCCTCCAATCTTCAATTACACTTTACCTAGTCTATATAATAATAATGATGATGATGATGATGATGATAATAATAATAATAATTAATAATAATAATAATAATGATGATGATGATGATGATGATGATGATGATGATCATAATAATAATAATAATAATAATAATAATAATAATAATAATAATAATAATAATAATAATAATAATAATAATAATAATAATAATAATAATAATAATAATAATAATAATAATAATAATAATAATAATAATAATAATAATAATAATAATAATAATAATAATAATAATAATAATAATAATAATAATAATAATAATAATAATAATAATAATAATAATAATAATAATAATAATAATAATAATAATAATAATAATAATAATAATAATAATATTAATAATAATAATAATAATAATAATAGTAATAATAATAATAATAATAATAATAATAATAATAATAATAATAATAATAATAATAATAATAATAATAATAATAATAATAATAATAATAATAATAATAATAATAATAATAATAATAATAATAATAATAATAATAATAATAATAATAATAATAATAATAATAATAATAATAATAATAATAATAATAATAATAATAATAATAATAATAATAATAATAATAATAATAATAATAATAATAATAATAATAATAATAATAATAATAATAATAATAATAATAATAATAATAATAATAATAAATTCAGATAATTTTGTTATTGGACTCTGCTTTACACAGGCTATTAGTATATTAAGTGCAAGTATTTTGATAATTTCCCAGGCGTTGGGCCGACCCCTCAACCCTGGTATCTCAGGTCAAATGCTTCGGGTCCCTCATTCTGAGGGAACCCAAGGGACTTCTAGCACCAGCACTGGTGAGGAAGGGAGACAAAACAATTGATAATTAATGCCTTAATATGTATCCACTTTGACAGCTATCAGCTTATTTTTCTTCGTCTAACAGTTTTCCGACAAACCAGTTACCTAATATTTCTGCAGGATCTTAACTACGAGGCGAAATAAACAACGCCTTTCGGTGTAGACCATCCGTTTTGCATCCACTTGTTCACCCCTCACTGTGTTACCTGCTGATCTAGATGGTGTGCGATCATTAGCCTTGCAGAAAGCAGTCGAACTCAGTTCCCATACCAAGCGAGATAGCTCAGGCCTTTTCTCGGTGGCCAGCATTCGGGAGGTCCGAGCTCGATTCCCAAAGCCAACCTACCCGACCCGTGGGTTTTTTCATTGTTTCTTCGGGGGGTTTCCCAGGTTGCCAGGTGAATGCTGGGTAGTTTAATTACATCCCCCGAATGTGTTGTCCCTCCATTTCATCTCTAGTATCATTTCACATCATCTCTCATCTGGTGGTCTTTTTCAGGGTAGAAATGTCGGCGGGGTCTCGGCATTGCATTAATATGCTCTTGGTAAACACTTCCTCCTCCTGCAGGACGGTCTCTGGTCTGCGGTCCGGTCTGGTGGGCCGTTTCAGGAACACGGTGGGTGGGACGCCGGTTGTACTGGCCTGCCGGGTTGTTTCCAACTGGTCAATTGTAGGAACTCTGGCTTCTACACGGTCGTGGCTCCTTGGGACGGCCGCCCTCTGTCTCCGCGCTTCTCATCCTTTCTCCCGGGGGTGCCCCACTTGGGGTCATAGGTACAAGAGACCATGTTTGGACCTCCGTGCCGAATCCCCTCGTAGCATAGTCCAGTTACCGTACACGCTATCTTGTGGACGGTACACTTGGCGTTACGCCTTTCGAGGGAAAATGAAATGTATAATTGTGTGTGCCACGTCTACTTGCAGGTACTAACCAACCTGAAAACATACTGCTCCAAATAAGTAAAACTATATTTCGCAAATGAAGTAAATATTGATGTTATATTGTTCATTACACTGTCCTCAATTGCTGGTACAACTATCAATAAACATTTATACTCCTAACTTCCTGTATATATACAATAATATATGTATCAATTTATATGCTTACGGATTAATTCATGCAGCAACTAAATATGAGGTATATTCTTCTTCTTCTTCTTCTTCTTCTTCTTCTTCTTCTTCTTCTTCTTCTTCTTCTTCTTCTTCTTCTTCTTCTTCTTCTTCTTCTTCTTCTTCTTCTTCGTCTACATGGTTTAGGCTCTGCAGACCGTTCCGGCGAAGTCATCAGTGGAGTCCATCTTCTGCAAGGTCGGCTAATAGGTTAACATCTCGTGTACCTCCTGGGTTATATAGCTCCTAGGTTCTCCTATATGAGGTATAAGCTATTAAATGTTTAAGGGCAACAACCAAATACGGTAATCGATCATCAATAATCCAGGTGTAGGGAATCGTATGAAGTCAAGTGGTGAGACAGAATCAAATCTCGTTAGTTAAGTTGCGGGTAGGTACGGGTCCTGCTAGTTGTTACAATAGAAAATACACCTAATCTTAAGAAAATATACATTTTTATGTATGCTACCCGAAAATTAGCCGCACCGTGGTTGAGTGGATAGACCGCTCGACTCTCAACAAGGCGGCTCGGGTTCGATCACAGGCGACCGCAAAGTAAGATTTGTGGGGAACAACATGGCGGTTTTTTTTCGGGATCTCCGGTTTCCGTACAATCTCATTCCACCAGTGCTCCATATTCATCTCATGTATCATCAGTGTCACCACCTGCGGTGTCGCATGTAGTAAAAACTGGCCTTAAACAGCAGTTTAAAAACCACTAGACTTGGCAGCCTTGAGGTTTGCTTTAAACTGCAAACGTTATAAAAACAATCCTCAGAGGTTTGTCGACTTAGGCAGATGCGAAAGGCGAGCCTGTATAACGAAATGCATTATGAAGAAATACAAAAGCATTAGTGCTCTCACCTAACGTTTTAATTTGATTGTTTTAGCCTTAGTTTTGCGGCAGGTCGGGGTGTCGAGTGTTGCCTCTCAGTTCGGCTCAATTATTTGGCAGGGGCTTGACTCCCAGGGTCGTCAGCATCGCCAATAAAATTTGAAACATATCGATGTCCTCGGCTGCTCTCGGAGTTATCCTAATATTTATGAATATAGAATCTGTGGCAAGGATCTCTTGATTCAGGGCGTTTTGGGTGGATCAATTAGGGTACTTTGAAAGAAACACAGGTTAATTCTCTTATGACGATCGGTTGTATTTCAATTACTATCGAAATACATGTTAATTAGGCGAACTCTGAATGGTAGGCTTCGCGCTGGCGTTGTTGCACTCCCGTGTCTATAACACGACTCGTCGGATTAGCACCCAGTTACTAAATACCTATAATTAAACGCGATTTCTTTAGCTTACTCGCCTGTTCAGTTTAGCCCACAGTAGCCAAAATAACCTTAGTGAACGCGATTTCTGTCTTCGTGCTGTCGCACGACGGTTCTAGCTCGATCCCCAGCTAGCGACTGAACTTTAGATATGTATTTGTTCCCAGATAGGTCATATGACACTTCGCTTCCCCCTTCAGTTTATTATTTTTAATTAGTTGGTCGGTAAAACATATATGGAGTCCCAGTTACGAGAATCTCACCCCAGACCACCCCAAATGTCCCCTTCCAGTCAAACTATGTTTGAAACTAAACGCGGGGTGTGACCCATTATTTATGGTTGCGGTCAGCTTTCCTAGGGGAAAAAATTCCCCCGATTTAGAGCTCGTAACAAACTTGACACTGCACACAAGCTATTGTTTCAATACATGTATATATTCCTTTAACATTCAATTAATCGTCTATATGTTCCTTAACAGTTAATTAATCAACTCGATGAAGAGAGTACCGTTTCAGTTTGCACTTGCCTAATAGTCTGTTTCTTTAGGGGCATTTTAAGTGCACAAGACACTTAAACAACACTGCGTCAAAAGTGCAAAATATAAATACTGAGAAAGAATTATATAAACAAAATTTCTTTATAAATACCATTGCCAAATATTTTACCGCAAGTACCACTTTGAATTGAATACCCAGAACACATAAAAAAACACAAGAAACACAACACAGAAGAAAGTCCAAAATTCACATAAAAAGCAGAGGTGGTACTTCGTCTGGGTTGATGCTATTCCTATTATCCACGTTGACTATCATTTTTATGTCACTAAATTTTGTTGTTTTTTCTTTATCGCCTATACTCTTTAATATCTATATTGACAATATGGTAAAAGAATGGCAGCAAAGTATAAAACAAAATGTACTGAATGGAAACATAATTTTAAATACAATATTATTTGCTGACGATCAAGTGATATCCCACTCAGAAGATGACATGCAAAGAGCAGTATATAGCTTAAACAACATAGCGGAAACATATAACCTTTCAATCTCAGAACACAAAACTAATGGCTTTTAGAGGAAAGAACAACATAAGAGCAAAAATAGTTATAAACCATAAAATATTAGAATAGGTTAATAGTTTCAACTATCTAGGCTACACAGTAGCAGTAGCAAGTAACCACAAGGATATGGAGGTGAAATTAAACAGATTCAATCAAATGTGGGACTATAATAAGAACGCTGAACAGGAAAACACGAAAGGAAACACAGATGGAATTTTATAAGGTAATGGCAGTCTCAACGTTAACATACGGTTCCGAAATATGGACACTGGCAAAGAACCAACGCAAACAGCTAGAACCGGCAGAGATGACATTTCTGAGAAGCGTGACAGATTATAAAAAGACCACGTAAGAAACGAAAAAATAGGAGAAGTGCTTGGGATTTTTAATTTAAACAGTATAATAAACAAAAATGAATGGAAAAATCATATTTTAAGAATGGACGCAGAACGACTTCCAAGAAGAGTTTTAGATGACATGCCGAAGGGAAAGAGAGATGTGGGATGCCCAGCTCTACGCTGTAAGGATCAGCAGGCTCTTGAAGAGAACGGAACGGCACAGGGCCCAGTCCTTGAATATGATGAAGATGATGATGATGATGATGATGATGATGATGATGATGTCTATAACGAAATTACAAGTTTATTTATAGAGAAAGATATCCACTGCCACAAAGTATGTAGAACTATTTATTATTACTACATATTATAATTTAAGTGAATATCAGAACAGAGGAATAGATGGCAGAATACATGGATGCTGACCTCCACTTCTTTATTACTGTTATGTTAGCAATATTTGAGTGCCCTACAATCGGTGCCCTAACCCTGCTTCACACTCTAAGTGTTGTAATTCATATTTCACATGCACGTTTCTCATGTGGTGCTTGTGGTTCTTCAACAGTGCCTCCGCATGCTATTTTCCTCCTGTTTTTACTTATTTTGTTCTTTATAGTGTGTCCTAAGGGTTTCTGTTAACTCTTTAAGTGTATTAAGCAATGCTTTTCAAATGTATCCAGTGAAACGCAACACTATTCGGCAATCTAGATTTGTAGGAATAAATCATCAAACCACGGGCAACACCGTGTATTTCAGATAGTACACAATAATGAAGATGATGATGATGATAATAATAATAATAATAATAATAATAATAGTAATAATAATAATAATAGTAATAATAATAATAATAATAGTAATAATAATAATAATAGTAATAATAATAATAATAATAATAATAATAATAATAATAATAATAATAATAATAATAATAATAATAATAATAATAATAATAATAATAATAATAATAATAATAATAATAATAATAATAATAATAATAATAATAATAATAATAATAATAATAATAATAATAATAATAATAATAATAATAATAATAATAATAATAATAATAATAATAATAATAATAATAATAATAATAATAATAATAATAATAATAATAATAATAATAATAATAATAATAATAATAATAATAATAATAATAATAATAATAATAATAATAATAATAATAATAATAATAATAATAATAATAATAATAATAATAATAATAATAATAATAATAATAATAATAATAATAATAATAATAATAATAATAATAATAATAATAATAATAATAATAATAACAATAAGTAATGTTTCGTGGTTATCACTGTCTAATATAATACCATCCACAATTTGTAGTGCGTTTTTTTGTGTGGGTATCATTGAAGTTTTAATTATTTATTTGACTGTTATTAGTCGATGATCGATATGACAGAAATATAAAGGAATATATATATATATATATATATATATATATATATATATACGAGGGCTATCCAGAAAGTAGATTACGTTTTCGTCTGTTTCCGCTAGGGGCGGGGCTAGTGCGGCCATCTTGGGGTCAGAGCGTTGCGCAGCTCAGTCGGCATCTAGCCGTGCTAGTGAGAGGTTCGTGCTGTGCTCCGTTCAGATACTGTGACGGTTTGAAATGTCTGCGTTAATTGAAAATCCCGCGAGCTGCGAGGTGCGTGCAGTAATAAGGTTTCTGACTGCAAAAAACTGTAAACCGATAGAAATCTATCGGCAGCTTTGTGAAGTGTATGGGGACAACATTATCACTGAAGGTGGAGTGCGTCAGTGGGTCATCAGATTTAAAAATGGCCGAACCAATGTTCACGACGAAGATCGAAGTGGGAGACCCAGCATAGTGACTGCCGAACTTGTCGAAAAAGTCGATGCTAAAGTCCGTGAAAATCGAAGGTTCACAATAACGGAACTTTCTTTGAGTTTTCCACAAATTTCGCGAAGTTTGTTGCACGAAATCATCAGCGAAAAGCTTGGTTACCACAAGTTTTGTGCAAGATGGATTCCAAAAATCTTGACAGAGGACCACAAAAATCAGCGAATGGCTGCAGCGTTGAACTTTTTGGACGTTTACCATAAGGATGGTGACTCTTTACTCGATCGCATCGTTACTGGTGACGAAACATGGGTGAAACACGTGAACTGTGAAACGAAATTGCAATCAACGCAGTGGGGACACACAAGTTCTCCCCAAAAACCCAAGAAATGCATGCAAACAATGTCGGCAAGGAAGATGATGGCGACTGTTTTTTGGGACAGAAAAGGTGTGATTTTGGTGGACTTCCTGGAAAGAGGCACTACGTACAATAAACTCTCAAAGGTATTGCCAAACTCTCCAAAAACTCAGAAGAGCCATTCAAAACAAGCGCAGAGGAATGTTGAGCTCAAAGATCTTGTTGATTCACGACAACGCCCGGCCCCACACGGCAAATGTCACTCGTGAAGTTCTTGAATCTTTTAAGTGGGAGTTGTTTCCTCATCCGCCGTACAGTCCCGACCTGGCACCGAGCGACTTCCACCTATTCCCAGCAATGAAGAAGTGGCTGGCTATGCAGCGTTTTGATGACGACGCACAGCTGCAAGAAGAGGTAACGAAGTGGTTGAAGGCGCAGGCGGCCGAATTTTTCGACGAAGGAATTTCCAAGCTCGTACATCGCTACGATAAATGCCTTAATTTGAATGGTGACTATATCGAAAAGTAGTATTTGAGTGTGGCTTTCATCTGTATATAATAAAAATGGTTTCCTATACTTTGTTTACTTTTTATTCCAAAACGTAATCTACTTTCTGGATAGCCCTCGTATATATATTGTGACTTTGTGGGTTCGTAGAATTAAAAGTCCGAGTTGCAGAAATTCAAACTGTTCTTTATTTCCGTAGAAATACACTCAAAGTAGCAGCATTACGTCACATACACAACTACAATCTTCCAAGGTCGTTGACCACAACAAAGAGTTCACTTCTAAAACACACCAGTTTCAATTACAGTTCTCGTCACGTCTCTGTTTACAGCTGTTTACGACTACACTGTGTTTACGACTACTTTACAACTGTCCCTTGGTGAGTCGCGGCTTCTTTATATATACCATGACTCATATTACGAGACATTTCGCGAACAAACAAGAAATCGAATGTTCTGTAAGACAGTAAAGATGTCACTAGACTATTCCATTTATCTCTTTATTTATTTCCGCAGACCTTTATCTCCGTGCTATGTTTATCTGCTTAGGCAAGCTGTTTATCTTCAACTGGCGCCGCACTTTCGTAAATAATGTGTTCGCGACAATATGAACTCGCTCTTGCTCTGCTCTTTTTAGGGGCGGTGAACTTAAGTAATCATTCTTATGTTGGCAATGTTCGAGCTACTACGATTATAAGCGATCTTGCAAGTTTTGTTAGATATTACACCGAGTTAAGAAATTAATTTGTGAAACGCAGGCGAAATTTCTAAATCTATGGATTAGACTGTAACATTCGCCTTACGTGAAAGATTATTGGATTGTTCGGAGGGGATACGGCGCCTCGACCAGACTGGTCTTTTGTACCTATGCCCCAAGTGGGACACTTCGGGGAGAGAGGATGAGGTGATTGGAGACAGGGTGGCCGACCCCAAAGAGTCACTAGGTACAGAGGGCGGGGTCCCTACACTTTACTAGACAATAACTTCCCGGTGGTCCAGGACAATCGTCATCCCACCTATCGTGGCCCCGAAACAGTCACGAGGCTGGTTCGGAGACCGAAGGCCATCCCGCCGGAGGAGAAAGTGTTCACTCAGAGCATGTCATCCTGCCATGCAACGCCAAGACTCCCGCCGACACTTCTACTCTGAAAGAAACCACCAGATGAGAAATGGTGTGAAATAATAATGGAGGGAAATGGAGGGACAGCAAATTCGGGGGATGTAGTTAACCTAACCACCATTCACCTAGCGACCCGGGAACCTCACTCACTCACTCACTCACTCACTCACTCACTCACTCACTCACTCACTCACTCACTCACTCACTCACTCACTCACTCACTCACTCACTCACTCACTCACTCACTCACTCACTCACTCACTCACTCACTCACTCACTCACTCACTCACTCACTCACTCACTCACTCACTCACTCACACACACACACACACACACACCGCCCTTATACACATTATACGTATTACAATTTGCATAAACTACAAGTAAATAAGAAAAGGGAATAAAACGATTTCGCATTAGACAAATGGAATATCAGAAAGTTCAGAACAATAAAAGTTAATATCCTGAGATGGTTTATTAAAAAACAGTTTGATATAAATTGTGGTTTATGGAAATCCGTATTTTATGTCTTACGGTTTACCAGCTATGAAAATGTCATTCAGATTGAAGAATTCAAGGGCTATTTGCAAGATATTCAAGATATTTATATTTCATTTGCGATAAAAATATTTAAAGGTGTCGTATTTTAATAAAGGAACATTACAATCATTTCTGAGAAAAACAAAATGTTCGAAATATTTTCCAGAAAGGGTACTTTGCTATGGGAAGATTATTATTATTTTTAAATCGTCGTGTACCATCCTTGGAAGTGTCTGAACTTAAGTACAAAAGATGCACAATCGTGACTTATTGTGGCTACAGAGATCATGAACAAATGGAGTTTGCATGTAGTCGGCAATGAAGCGTAAAACAAGTAGTCAAAGAAGAGTTTAAGAATTTGATGGCATTAAAAGATTATTGTTTCTGTTGGCATTTCTAAAACAACATTTAATGTTCACTTCTATACGGCATTACAGACGGTGGCGCGCTGATGATGCATGAAATGAAAAAAATAATAATTGGTAAAGGAAATATGGGAAGAAAACCTCCCAGGTCTAGGGTTAGCGTACCTTCCAGCATTTGTCAGTTATTAAGTTAGGGGGTAGTACTTGTAATTGTGTTTTACCGATTACTTGTTTCACTTACCCTTTTCCATCATAGATTGTAATTACCGATAATTAAGCAACATCGTTTCCCTACTTCCGTGGTCTGTGTTTCTCAGCTAGCCATTCAAGAACTCACTCTCTCTCTCTCTCTCTCTCTCTCTCTCTCTCTCTCTCTCTCTCTCTCTCTCTCTCTCTCTCTCTCTCTCTCTCTCTCTCTCTCTCTCTCTCTCTCTCTCTCTCTCTCTCTCTCTCTCTCTCTCTCTCTCTCTCTCTCTCTCTCTCTCTCTCTGTCTCTCTCTCTGTCTCTATTTCTCTCTGTCTCTTCCCTTCCTCGAGGCCCGGCTCCAGTAGCAAAGAAATGACATTACATATAATAAAATGTAATACCATTGTTCATATCCTTATAACAAGTTTCTTAAAAAGGAATACTCACTAATATTTCACAAAGTTCTGCGCTGGAGGGCCAGCGATAGATAAACAAATGACAAACCAAGGTTAGTTTGATTGAAATCGCAACAATAAGGAATGCTAAGGACGCCCAGCCGCACACCCACGCAGAAAAAGGCGAGAGAATGATGTCACTTTTACAATTTCTGACCTTATAAAAACAAAAGGCTCCAAATTGCTCCAAGGGCTTGGATAATGATAATCTCCGATGTGCCTCGATGAAGATGATTATATGGGTTGTCTTTCACATTTCGTAGATTATGTTTGGGGAGAGGGTGGTATTTGTCCTTGACCGTTCACACAAAAGATGTCGCTTCTCCAAGGCCGCCCAGATGTGTGTGACGCCACTGCTGCATCACAGTCTTAAATATTTAATAGCTGCCCCCTGAGTAACGAATCGATCATCGTATTGTTAGCCTGCTTCCTGTTATACATGAGTAGTAAAAGTGATGAGGTATTTATTCCCTAGACCACAGCTTCGAGCATCAGCCGATTGGTCATTTTTGTTCGACTTACAAGTACACACGGAAACTCTTGATACTCGGCGACAACAAACCATCTCTAATACCTAGAGATAAAGTGTTGATTCGTTTTCGGGATTTAAAAATATCCCCCCTCCCTTACTTCTACTGCAAAACCATTGTTGGAGAATCTTGTGTTAAACTTTAAGGGGAGATTAAAAGTCCTATCCCGCCAATGTTACAATTGCTAACTTAAGGTGCACTTTTCTCTAGAGCTACCACAGATATCAATGTGAAATTTTTACAGCTTTTTTCACACATATCGGACGATGAATGAACGGTTGAAATGACGCTCAAATGAGCCCAGGGTTCATAGAGCTTAGAATTACCCGACATTCGTCTTTCAGGATAAGGGAAACCCCGGAAAAAACTTATCCAGGTAACTCACCCTGACCGAGATTCGAACTCGGGACCTCTTGAACGTGAGGCAGACATGCTACCATCTACACTATCGAGGCGGACAGAGGAGGTTGTAGGAACCTTTTCCAACCCCCCTGCGTCTCATCCCGCGGAAACTTTCTTTCCTGTGGTATACCTATAGGTATTGCTTGGAACATTAAAAACCGCGTACGAGTATTAGCTGAGCGGTAAAGCGAGTCATTCTTCAAGATGCAAGCACAGGAGACGGACAAAGACAAGCATCTTTATTTACTTAAATCTAATGTGTTGTACCGTAAAGATGCTGTTGCTTCTGGTGTCTTACATTCATTAGTCATAGATACTCAGTTTGTCTCATGAAGATGTACTGTCAGGACATTTAGTATTTATAAGACATTTTAGGAAGACACATGATCGTAGCTATTGGGTTGGAATGAAGAAAGATATAGAACATTTTGTAGAAACATGCCCAAGTTGATTCCCAATGGAACTATAGAACGTTACAATGTTACTGTCAGGCACAGCAAAGAAAGTCTCCGGGTAATGAGACGCAAGGGGGTGGGGGTTGGAAAAGGTTCCTACACCCTCGCTAGACGGGTTTATGATACCCTATATCAGTTCAGTTGTGTACCATTCAAAAACACTCTGACGGCTTCTACTAAAGTGAATAAAACTTCTCGGTTTTAGTATACTGAGTGTATAGGGCGCATGTTTCTTTAACGGTTCTGCTCCTTGTACAGTATACGTTCTCTCTTACACATTCGCTGTCCTTGTCCCACTGAGTAAGGGTGGCACATTCTTCTCTAGGGACTTAGTTTGCTTTGGTGGACAGTAACTCAGTTTTAAGAAAATCTCCGCATCCTAATCAACCAGTAAATGAAGCCGTTTCAAACTCACTTCAAAATGAGCTGAGACATTAAACATAATTCAGACTGGATAACAATGCGATATTAAGTCGCTTCCATATAAACCGCCCCCCAGCTACCCTTGACTCGAAAGTTTTTTTCTTTTTTTAGAAAATGTCTATTTTCTGAAAAATGGCTTCTAACAATTTTGATTAAAATACCACATGTTTAACATGCTTCATGACAAAGGATAAGTATATCTTGCATTTAATGGAAATAGCCTCTGAAGTTATTTGAAACTATAAATAGCTTAGAACTAAATGAGAAACAGAGACCGACAGACACACAAGGTTTTATAGTTTTAATTAATTAAATAAAATATGTTATATTACGTATTCAAAAGGAACTACAAAGAATAAACAGTTTCTCCTAGAATCTGAAATAGAGACTACCCTGAAAATTTGAGATTGTGAATTTTTAATACCCATGAGAATACCTGCAAGATTTAAAACGGAAAATATGGGAAGCATTCAATACATAACTTAAGCTCACGTCACTATCAATTTGCCTGCAAATGATATAAAGGTTTGTGTGAGTTTTCTCAATGGCAGCTTCTTCCTACACTCTTTACTATTATTATTACTTTTTTGTAGTTTACGTCCTCCAACTTAAAATCATATCGGAAGATGAATGGAATGGGTGAAATAATGTTCAAACGAGCCCAGGGTCCATAGAGCTTAGAGTTACCCGACATTCGTCTTTCAGGATAAGGAAAAACTCCGGAAAAAACCTTATCTTTACTATTATCTGTGGCATCTCGTCCATGTTTTACGTTTAAAATTTTAAGATCATAAACCTTAAAAATTAAGGAAAGTAGGGTTACTGAAACTTCCGGGTCCCGCTGTTCACTGATGGTTTCCATGTCAACCTTGCGGGGACAAAGCCTGCAGTCGAAGGTGGTTGTTGAGTGTCGTCTGGAAGACTATTACTTCCTCTTTGTCAAGCCTTCTGAGTGAAAGAAGGTCTTATCCAATCTGAAATTTAGACCATTTTTGCTGAAAGGATATGCGGTGTCCAAATTGGTTTGCATGACCGACCGAGCGAGGTGCTGGCAGGGTGAGGTACAGCCACTCAAGCTGTTGTAAGTTGCTGCTATGTGCCCATCCTCAATAGCATTTAACCACAACAATAAATTTCGGTACTTATAAATAGGATTATTGACTATAAGTGGGAAGAAGTTTGTGAGATAACATATTGCTTCTCTCACTCGATTAAAAGCTGAGTAGTTAAAACTCTGCTGTATAGAGTTGCCCTCATGTTATTTCAGGTACCCGCTAAACATGTCGAAGACTCGATATTGTCTAAGGATGCGTCTGCCGGAGTCATGATTCCCAAAAGACCTAACCAGAACGCTTTTAAGTTGTGGATGTTTTGAGCAGAATTTTGCAGCCGCGCGCCTAATATCAATCTCCACGGATGGGAAGGATTGCGCTGCCAACATACCGACATGGCATTTAATGAATGACCATAGGAGCTGAAAGCTTAAGAGCAACCGGACGGAGACCGAGAGATCTGTGGTTCAAATCAGAGCTATGGCATTGTAATCTTCGCCCGCCTCGGTAGCGTAGAGTGTGAGTGAGTGTGTGGTGTTTTAGGGCCCGTCGACATCGGTAGCGTAGATGGTAGCATGTCTGCCTCACGTTCAAGATGTCCCAAGTTCGAATCTCGGCCAGGGTGATTTTCCTGGATAAGGTTTTTTCCGGGGTTTCCCTTGTCCTTCAAGACTTATGTCAGGTAACTCTAAGCTCCATGGACCCTGGACTCATTTGAGCATCATTTCACCTAATTCATTCACCGTCCGATATGACTTAACGTTGCAGGACGTAAATTACAAAAAAAAAAAAAAAAAAAGGATAGTTGTAATCTTCAATCCAAAAACTTAGCCTGCACACGGCTTGTGTGGAAGAACGATTAGTTTCCATCAATTAAACATTAGTTTGAGTTTTCAGACACCCTTATTTTTCTCAAATAGTTGCTATTCTTTTTTATCTCTTGGCCATAACAAAAGAATGGAATACTAAAGCCACCACATGGAGAACAGCTTATAAAAGATTTGAGTGTCGCTTAAGTTTGCTGTATTACCCTGTTCCCATTGTACCTATCAGGAAATACATAAACGTTCATTTATGCAAATTTTATCTGATCAACATAAAGCAGATAAAATAACAAGGATATGTTCATTGTTAAATATTTAGTGTTTCGTTTACAGTAAACATTGCAGTTCATATACATATTGTAACGCGAGCGCTGGAACACCCTGTGAAAGCAGCTGGGAGCGGAAGGCAGGGGAGGTTCGTGTTAGCCGCACCTCCCCCTCGTTTGTCTTATAGTGGTGACAGGGACGACTGGGGAAAGAAATATAATTGTGCGGTCTGTTTCTCCGTCACCTGTGTTCCAGAAATTACGGGATCGTTCATCATCTGGAAACGTCGAGAAGACGGCGAGATGCCTATAAAAAGGGCTGCAGCTAGTCAGTCAGTCAGTCAGTTGGTTAGTGTGTGAGTGAGGACAGTTCTTGGTGTAAGAAGGCAGTGTTAGTCAGTGACGTGTTAATGAACGAAAGGATTGTGCAACGGAAGACTGTACGTAACTGGTATGTGCATCGGAGTTTATGTAATCGCGAGGACAAGTGAAATTGTAACGGACGGACTGGTGAATCGTAATTGTGTGCATTACGTAATTCTGTGTAATTGGCAAGTGTTAAACTGTAAGTCGGTGGAAATAAAGCACATTTTGGA
The DNA here is from genome assembly GCA_030765055.1 of Mantis religiosa. Taxonomy (NCBI): domain Eukaryota; kingdom Metazoa; phylum Arthropoda; class Insecta; order Mantodea; family Mantidae; genus Mantis; species Mantis religiosa. The sequence continues at coordinate 340,969,385 of CM060950.1, read as the reverse complement.
GTGGTGTAATTGGACTTTTTATTTCACGAACCCACAAAGTCACACTGGTGTCAGGAAGCGGGAAGATAACATCACCGTACATTACAACCATGGACGCGGCATTGGAAAATTTTTTGGAGAAGATGATGGAAATGAAGGCCGAACTAATCTCGGAAATGAAGACGGCAAATGAAAACCTCGCTGCAAAAACAGAAGCGGCAAACAACAACCTCACCGCCGAGTTGAAACAAATGAAGACGGCCAACGACAACATCACCGCCGAGTTGAAACAAATGAAGACGGCCAACGACGACATCACCGAGAAGATGGAAGAAATGAAGGCCGAATTAACAGCGAAGACGGAAACGGCTAACAACAACTTGGCCACGACAATGACCTCAAAGATGGCCGAACTGACAACGGAGATGAGGGCGGCGAACGAGGCTCTCGCCGCAAAGTTTGAGGAACGTTTGGCCGGCGTGAGGGATGACGTCGCGAACCTGGGCAAGCGGAAGGGTCAAGTAGACGACCGCCTTAATGATTTAGAGGAAAAGGCCGACAACATCGCAAAACCCCTCACCCGCCTGACGGAGGAAAACCGGCCTTATGTGTGGACGGAGGACGCCGAAGACGCTTTCCAGCACCCGAAGGGGACCCTGTGCAGTGCTCCAATTTTGGGTTACCCACAACCGGGTGGCGCCTTCATTGTGGACACCGACGCTAGCGACCATTACATTGGAGGTGTCCTACCGCAGATCCAGGACGGCCATGAGCGCACAAGAGTGGAAGAGAAGGAGCGTGCCGCAGCAGTCCGAGTAGTTGTGGCAGTGCCTGCTGAAGGCTGGGATAGCGCAGGCCTGAGGAGGGAGCAGCTGGCGGACGCAGACTTGGGGCCACTCCTGAGGGAAGTGGACGCAGGGACGAGACCAACCTGGGAGGACAACGCACCGAGGAGCGCCACCTACAAGTCGCACTGGGCCCAATGGGACTCGTTGAAGACCAGAGAGGGCGTGCTGTTCCGGGTATGGGAGTCACCCGTTGGGAAGGCGCAGAGAGAACAGTTGGTACTTCCCCGGAGCAAGGTCCCGGAAGTCTTGGAGGAAGTGCACGCCGGTACTTCAGGAGGACACCTGGGAGCGAACCGAATGATTCACAAACTACGGCAGCGCTACTTCTGGCTGAGACTCCGAGCAGATGCTGGTGGTACACCTGGACCGCCTCGCACGCTACGATGGGGCTGTTCGGGGCGAACAGCTTTGAGGAGGGAGCAGTGTAACGCGAGCGCTGGAACACCCTGTGAAAGCAGCTGGGAGCGGAAGGCAGGGGAGGTTCGTGTTAGCCGCACCTCCCCCTCGTTTGTCTTATAGTGGTGACAGGGACGACTGGGGAAAGAAACATAATTGTGCGGTCTGTTTCTCCGTCACCTGTGTTCCAGAAATTACGGGATCGTTCATCATCTGGAAACGTCGAGAAGACGGCGAGATGCCTATAAAAAGGGCTGCAGCTAGTCAGTCAGTCAGTCAGTTGGTTAGTGTGTGAGTGAGGACAGTTCTTGGTGTAAGAAGGCAGTGTTAGTCAGTGACGTGTTAATGAACGAAAGGATTGTGCAACGGAAGACTGTACGTAACTGGTATGTGCATCGGAGTTTATGTAATCGCGAGGACAAGTGAAATTGTAACGGACGGACTGGTGAATCGTAATTGTGTGCATTACGTAATTCTGTGTAATTGGCAAGTGTTAAACTGTAAGTCGGTGGAAATAAAGCACATTTTGGAGTGGTGTAATTGGACTTTTTATTTCACGAACCCACAAAGTCACAATATACATTACCTCTTATACTCGTGTCCTTGCCTCATTTCCGATTTCTCCTTGCGGATACCACGCTGCACTACTTTTTTCTTTTCACCTTGCAAATGCACACTCAAAACTGCCAACATGTGAGCAATACTTGATGCTCCTAAGCCTCAAAGCATGGCTAGTGATGTACTTATAAGGAGGGTGAAGCTGTAAAGGGACTACAGAATGCTATCTTAGGATTTGGTTAGATAAGCTCTAATGTTAAAAATCAATCAAAACATCGTAATCTAGCGAACTGTACTCCTCTTTATGTTGCAGGCCCCCGTCGTCGTGCAAGCTCAGCAGTGGTAACATAGGAGGCCATGTTTGTTGTGCCATGGCCGACTGGGGTATCTTTCAGCTTCGGCAATTCATTGCTCACAGGAGAAGTCGTGGAAGAGCTTCGCAAACTTTCCGCATGGCGCTACTCTGTCTTAAGGTCACTAGCCGGAAATAGAAGTCAGCAATGTATTTAAGATGAAGAACAGTAAAATTTCATACTAAATTACAGAGAAATACAAGAGCTTTTTGTGATGATATCTAAAGTACAGCGTGTCCTACGTATTACGTGTCTTACAAATACTTATAGAGAAATGTAAAGGCAAGTATTGTGACAATTATTAGAAATCGGTTTCGTAGCACAATAATATAAAACGTTCGCATTAAGTCCAAGTCCTTCCAGACCTTAAACATGACAGTTTACACATTTTCTTTAAAATTCAGATGCAGTGCTGTTGTGTTCCCTCTTGTAAGAACGTGAAAGCAAAAGTAGAGGAATAAGTTTCCAACAGTTTTCAGTGGCAGTGGTCTAAGGCAAGAGTGGCTTCGCCTTATTTCACGGTAAGATTTTCTAACAAATTCAGATTCAAGTACTTCCATGTTACCTATTATTTTGTTATTATTTTTAATGTTGCACAATACATGGGCTTTAGAACAGTACACTGTAAATAATTTTACCGTTGTTTTATTTGTGTGGCGTCCATTACAGCATGATGCAAGATACAAAACATCAGTTCTTTTTTCACTGCCAACATACGTACATTTACATGCTACTGATATGAATATTACATGTTACTACCTCAAATATTCCCTTAACATATGGGTTAAGATTTTTAGATGCAAATTTCAGATGAAAAAAGGAAGGGAAAAGGTGCTCAAATAAGGTGAAAAAGGGACAAATAGGTGCTGGTTTATCAATTAATTCATCAATTTCGCTTTACTTTATTCCAATTTATTGAATTATAAATAAGTACATCAAATTATCACTCATCAGAAGAAGGAAAATGCATGAAGCCGTTATACTTAAAGAGATTAAGCATATCTGTACTTTTAAAAGTTTCTATTAGGAGATAGAATGTCTTTGTTGATGCAAAAGCTTCTTTCGACATCCACAGAAACCAGTGGGGCAAATATATTCACTTTGAATGGCAATTCTACAGATGTGGCGAAATCCTCGATGTCCGGATTCTTCTGAAGACTACTCAAGTTTGTCTTTGGCAAAGCCGTCTAACTGCTCCCTTACGGATGTAAAAATGTCCCATTGTTTCACCATTTCCAAACCTTGTTCTTCTAATAGTTTAATAGCTGCAGCCAGGTACTTGTACTATGGACACAATATAGTTCTGTCTGCAAATTATATATTTTCTCCGGTAACAGAACATGTTGTTCCTTGGAAACTGCACCTGCGTCGGCTGGATCCAAAGAAAGCACAAGCTCTTTAACTTTTTCAAAATTTTCACACAACATAGCAGCACACTAGATCCATGATCCCCAGCGAGTAATGAACGGGGAATTTGGAAGGGGTAGGCCACTGGTTTCCTTGTAGATCACAACACGGTTCGTAGCTTTCAGCCGAATCTTCTTCAGGGCAGAGATGAACTGATTTGCGATGTATTCGTTCCGTATGGATTCACAAACCCCGCGAAGGGCATGAACCAAGCATGTGACATGATTTAACTTAGGAAACGAAGGTTCCATTTAGTTAACAGCTAATACCATGTATGGAGCCTGGTCCATAATCACAAAAAGAAGTATTTCAAGCTTGATACAAGCAGGCCAGAGTTTTTGACAAAAGTCCATAATTGATTGCATTATTCTACTGGCATTGGCTTTCTGCAGCTCATACATTTTTAACAACTTGGACTTAACTTTCTCTCTATTGATCATTTTTTGGGAAATTATGCACTTTTTGTTGCATTTTCTTCTGCTATTTTATTTTAAACGCATGCCTTTACGTTATTCACATGTAGTCATTGTTGAGGCTGATTACTAACTCTACAGTGCATAGTATTCTTATGCTCTCTTTATGAGTCTTTCGATAAGTGTTTATGCAGTTATCGTTGTTGATGTAGATAATGATGGTGCTTCCCCGCGTTAAGAAAAACAACACTTGCTCTCACGCAAAAACTGCGGGTATGCTTTTTCTGGAAGAGTCAGGGAGCAATTACTGCTATATCAGTTCGCGATGACGTCATAAATAGATGTAATAATTACAGTGAAAACAATCTCTGTTCATTCGTTTTTATCTTGTATTCAGTACTGCTGATGCAAGATCGAATGTTTTATGAGGCCACTAAACCTTGTTGATATGCAGAAAGTGGAGCTGTAATCTTTCTCAGATAACGCCAGGAGCGGTTCTCCCTTGATGCGTTTGACTCGCCGAGTCACCTACTTGTATTTTAATAACTTGCACGGTTACGTTTTATCTTCTAGCATTTAATTTTCATTTATAAACGTTTTCTAAATTATTTTTTGTAATGGAACCGCTCTCTTAGCGCCCGCGCGTCGATACTGCAGCTAGCTTTCTTCCCACTAGTGATTCGTTATTAAAAGGCCAAGGTGACCGTAACAAATGCGGCGGGAGAGGAGTGTAAGGAGGGGCAGAATGCTGGTTACCATGGCTATGTATTCGATTCACACAAGCCGTGTATTCCGCACCAACTCATGTTGCCAACATAATGCAGTATTTTCTTCCTACTTTTTCGTTTATTGGAAAAGAAATGTGTTGGCATAACCTTCCTTCTCTTCTGTCTCCTTCCAACTCCTCTATTCAGCGAACTTATCACTCATGATATATGATGCAATCTGCCGTGTGAATCCTCGGTTCCATGAGAACAGTAGACTGTAAAGTACTGTGACGCTGTCATACGTATATATGAGTGTTGTGATAATACCTTCTGTAATTTCTAAGTTAAAAGGAAACTCTTCATGTCAAACTTATGAGGTGATTGCTAATATCTTAAGGAAGAGAGAGTGCATAAGGATCGCTACTTTTCTGAGAATTTCAGAGTGATTAAAGAAGTGCAAGGAAGAGTGATAAATCATAATAGTAAACTGTAGACTTTCATGAAGAAATGAATACTGCAAATTATGTTAAATAGCTATGCACAGGGTAAAATCCAAATTTATCACCTAACTCGGTGCTAGTTATAGATAATGCATCTTACCATAATACTAACACAAGCTCTTTAAGGAGAGATATACTTTCTTGGTTACAAAATCATAATATCCCGTTTGATGAAAATAGCACCAAAACAAAATTGTATGATCTAATTCTAGCCAACAAGCCGACTCAGAAGAACTATTTGATTGACCAATTATTGTAAGAATATAAGTTACTTCCTCCATACCAACCGAATCTGAATCCTATAGAATTAAATGGGCAGATGTCAAACACTGCGTTGCTTGTAGAAATGTAACATTTAAAACAAATGACGTTGAAATGTGCTGCCACTGATTTGAGTAATTGACAAATGGAATGGAGAAAGATGTGTTATCATGTGAATGAAATAGAACAGGAGTACTGGAAAAAAGATGCACTAACGAAAGAAAGAATTCAACGAATTATAATTGAAGACAATGAGATGGAAACAGTGAGGAGGATGAAAGTAAGAAGAAGAAGAAGAAGAAGAAGAAGAAGAAGAAGAAGAAGAAGAAGAAAATAAGGAGAAGATGAAATGTAAGGTGTAGAAGTATTAAAATATGATTAAAGACAAATTTGTCTATCTCCGTGCTAAGTTACTGGGTGTAAATGAAAAACCTTTCTGGAACTATTGTATTCAATTTGTTGGAGACTGTACTCTTCCCTGAAGAGCGACCAGTGAAATAGACAATTCATTGATATTTGAGAGGGTGAAGTCATCGCAATGAGATATCACTGCCATTGAAGGCCAGGGAAAACAGTTAAGAGACTCGCATCAAAGCTTTCATTTAAATGTTTCAGTGTTCAAGAACCATTGTGAGACATATAGAAGTGGTAACCCGCTTGAAGCGAACTCCGCACGTTGTGCTAGTGGGCTCATATGCTACTGTTTATTACCGGTTTGCATCCTGCGTAAAAACGAAACGTAATTCTGTTCTATGTGACCAGTTTTTGTTGTGTGATAGGAGAAGTGTTTAATTATTCTTTTTTTAAAGAGTTGCAATGAATCCAACACACGAATTGGTGTGTTCCATACTCAAAACACCATTTTCTTTATGGAAATATGATGACAAACGCGAAGTGTAAATGTCTTTAGGTCAACAGAAAAACTTTGCGGCGGAGCAAAGAGCAAGATTCGTTCGTATGAGGAACATAAATGACTGTGCGGAAGTATCGTACTATCAAAAACTGCACTGCTGGCTCTGTTTGCTTATCGGCGTTACAAAGGGCTCGTGGAACAACAATGGCGTCACGGATTTGAACAATATTACCCGGGCATTCCGAAAGCATGAAGCGTCTTTAGAACATTTGAGGAATTGTGTCGGATTGAAGGAGCTGGAAAAAAAAAAAAAAACACTAACAAAATTGCAGACGCTCTTCCGGAAAGCTCACGTCTCTATATTGTGAAACACACACACACACACACACACACACACACACACACACACACACACACACACACACACACACACACACACACACACACACACACACACACACACACACACACACACACAGACACACACACACACACACACACACACACACACACACACACACACACAAAACGTTAAGCTTAACAGGCTCTTCATGCAATATTCCATTAAGGCTGCTTTATTTTTAAGTAGACAAGAAATGGCATTTCGTGGGCATATGACTCTTTAAGTAAAGGACATTTTAAGATTGGATTCATATATAGAGGGAAGCGCCATCGAAATTCAAAACCATTATTCCAGCATAAAATTCGTTTTTGCAAAGCATTCTAAAACAATAGAAAATGATATATACAAATATAATAATTTGTAACTTAAAACTTCATTTGTCTTATATGAAATTATGATAACTCTTATAAATTCTCCAGCATCGTGATTTCATGTATATTCATACACACCTTCAGCTGGAAAAGCAAAAGTTGTCGCCATAAGCAAGTTACAAATTATTATATTTGTATATATTTGTTTGCTTCACTGTTAGTAGCTTCATAGTTTACGTATTTAGAACAAAATGAATTTACAGAGTGCATCTACGATTAAATAAGGTGCCACATTAATTATGAAATTAAGGAGACACAGTTTTTCTCGGTGCAGGTAGATGACAGAACTGACATATCACAAAGAACACAAAGCTCTTCAATGTGTAGTGTTTAACGCCCGCTTTTACTACAATCGGCACCGCAGGCGGTGACACTGATGATACATGAGATGAAGATGGAGCACCGGTGGAATGAGATGGCGGGGGAAACCGGAGGTCCCGGAGAAAACCCGCCCCAACGCCGTGTTGTCCACCACAAATCTCACTTTGCGGTCGCCTGGGCAAAGCTCTTCAAGTCTGCGACACGTCAATTCATGTGGAAATGTAGTTGAAGGATTTCTGAGCTTCCATGATGCTCGTGAAGGCCATACTTCAGATGTACCTTTTCATGAACTTGATGATTCATTATCAGAGTTTCATTATAAATGTAAAGTTGTGGGACAATACTGTTAGGGCCGGGTATTTGAATGGTCTCTAAAAGTAAGTGAAAGACGTAGCAGCCCAAGTTGTCTCTGTTCACTGTTTTGCACATAGAATTAACCTAGTTTTGCGACAAAGCTGTGATAGAATTCAGAAGTGTCGCTTTATTTTTTTCAAACGTGAGTGGAATACCGGTTTTTTTTACACCATTCCAACCAACGGTCTTATGTACTTGGTACAGAGATTGGAAGGCGTATACCTACAGGATCAGACACTAGGCAGTCCTGGGTTACTGAGACCTTAAAGGTAATAGTGGAAGAATAGGAAGGAATGATACGGGCATTTGAACATATAATGAAAAATGATGATTCAACAAGTATTCGTCAGGCTTATTACAAATTCAGCACAATAACATTTAACATAGAGCATGCTGTATTATACCTCCTGTACAAATACATGGCATTGCTGACCTTAAGCTTTACTTGCTGACTCAGGTCACTTGGCTATAAAAACCTTTGGTTTTCCTGAGCAGCTTGGTGTCATTTCTTCTTGACCTTTTCTTCTTTTATCCTAATCCACTTTTCTCTTATCCTTTATAATAAATCTCCTATAAATCTATTTTTCTTTTCTCCCATCCCTGTTAACATGTGTACCGCCAATATCTCTTTACTTACACTGTCCAATTTCTTATCCCATATTTTTCTCCTGTAATTTGTTAATTCCTTACATTCTATTAGGTAATGAACAGTGCTCTCTTCATCTCCACAAAATTCACATATTCCTACCTCATTACTTCTCAACCCTTTTAAGTATATTATTCCTACTCTCATCCATGCTATGCCTTTTCTTCCAGTTTTGCCACATTGATCTATATATTTTTTCCTACCCCATTCTGTCTTCAATTGCTTATACAATTTCAAAGATTTCTTTTCTTCTATACTTTCCCATATCTCTTGCCTATCTATGTCTTGTAGTCTAGTTCTCACTTCCATCCAGAAAGCGCTATAATTTGTCTCCTCTGCTCTCCATAGATCTCCCATGCCTATCTTTAATATCATTCTTTCCAATTCCGCCCACCAACTATTTGTATTTTTGATGCTTTTCTGTTGCTTCATGCACAGATTCAATAATTCCCTTTCTGCCCTTTAATACACTTATACCAGAATTTCAATATTTTCTCTATTACTATTCCCCTCATTTTTGTATTACCTAGCTCTAGTAATGCCACGTCTCTTGGTGCCAATTTTGGCAGCCCTAGAAGCTCTTTGCAAAACAATCCATACATCTGGTCTAATTTTGTTCCTATCTCTGATGTGCCCCATACCTCCACTGCATACATTGTTCTGGCTTCAACAACCACTTCATACATTCTTTCTAACCATCTAACTGACATCACCAGTTTATGTTTACATATTCTTACCCCTGACATTGCCGCCCTGCCATTAGCTATCACTTTTCTGTCTTGTGCAGCCCATCCCCCACTGCTACACATCCTTACACCTAAATAGTCATACTCGTTTACCACTTTTACCTTTTGATCTCATATGAACCATTCCTCTCCTTTCCTAAGTATCGATCCTCTTTTAAATACCATTATTTTTTATTTTTTGCTGTTTATTCTTAGTCCCCAGTCAGCGCAAAACCTATGGATTGTCTCAATCGATTTTTGTAGACCTATTACAGAAATTGCTCCTACCGTTAAATCATTCGCATACAATAAACCAGGGATCTCTTTGTTCATTATTGTTGGGCAATGGGCATTGCTTTCCTTAACCCTCTCTATTATGTCGTCTATAAATAAATAGAATAGTATAGGACTCAATTTGCACCCCTGTCTCAAGCCTAACTTCTGTTCGGCTTCTTCTGATAATACATTCAATTCACATCTTATTCTGAATTTCACCCCACTATAAATTTTATCAATTTCGTTTATAAACTTCTCGCTCACCCCTTTTCTTCTTAATTTCCATTTTAAAGCCTCCCTGTTTATCGTATTAAACGCTTTCTCAAATCCACAAAAAACATATACAACCTGCCCCTTTGTCTGCTCAAGTATTTATCAATTAACGTCTTGATTATAAATACATTATCTACAGTTTGCCTTTTTCTCCTAAATCCAGATTGAAATTCTGATATTTTATTTTCTCTTTCCGCCCAATCCATTAGTCTGTCCACTAGTATACTCGTATACCTTTCCCAATTATAGATAGTAAGCTTATCCCCCTGTAGTTCTCTGGTCTATTTACACTCCCCCTGCCTTTAAATATTGGTACAATCACACCTGTTTTCCAGCAGTCAGGTAATTTCCTACTATCTTTCATCTTATTAAATAAATTAGTTATATTCTTTAATCCACTTGGTGTTTCCCCATATCTCTTCCGAAACTCCCCTGGAATTCCATCCATGCCCACTGCTTTACCGCCCTTTAAGCTTCTTATTTGTTGAAAAACTTGAATTTAAGTAATTTCTCTGTCTAATATTTCATCGTCTATCCTCAGGTTGCCCAACTATATATTATCTCTATTTATCCACTTCCTTTCTGCAACTAGGTCTCTAAAGTACTTCAGCCATTCCTGTGATTTTATCTCATTTTTCACCCCCTTCTGTTTATTCATTTCACTCACCATAACCCATATTTTATTATTATATTTTTGTTGTATGGCATCCTTCATTTTCTTTCGAATACTATCCTGCCACTTGTTCTTTTTTGTTCTAATAATTTCTTGTACGCTTCTCTACTTATTACCATAATCATCCTATCTCTACCCTCCCCCGTTCTTGTCCAACAAGCCAGGTTTTTAAACACTTTCCTTCTTGCTCTACCGCAGTCCTCATCAAACCAGCCATTACTTATTTGTTTAATTTTCCCTTTTACTTTCATTTTTATCCCCGTCAGGCTTATTCATAAATAAGTTTAGTAGCTTTGAATTTACGTTCCTGTCTCTAGATTTTTAAGATATGTTTGATATGACTGATATTTTATCCAGTGTATTGCGGAAGAAATCATTAGATATAGAATTTTGTGCAAACGTGATTCACAATTCAGTAGACGCTTTAAACAGAAAGACAAACAATGCATCTTTCAGTCAATTTATTGAATCAACTTCATTTAAAGTAAAAGCGCCTTATGAAATGAGAAATCTGACCTTAGATCAGTACAAAAAAAACTTGAAGTCCATATGTTATGAAGTACTGGATAATATAATGACCGAAATCAATGAACGATTTGAGGACATGCAAAATTTAAAATTTCTAAAGCTTGCTGGCGTTTCAAAATTTCAACAGTACCCCAAAATATTCCCCTTCGAAGCTTTGAATAATTTAAATCCATGCTACCCAAAACAGTTTCCGGATACGGAAAGATTAAGGAGCGAACTTGAATTAATTTAAGAAGATAAGGCTAATGAAGGTGTTAATCTTCAAGCATTATTGAAGCCTTTAAAAGATAATAACATGGATGACGTCTTTACTGATGCATAAAAACGGTGTAGCCTGGTCCTTACAATACCGTCCAATAGTTGCTTTGCAGAACGAAGTTTTTCGTGTTTAAAGAGAATAAAAACTTATCTCCGAAACAGCTAACGCAATAGCAGATTAACACCGTTGGCTACTATTTCCATTCACAAGGACGTACTCAGTGATTGATGGAAACTCAGCCATCCTACGAAGACTTTAAAGATGCTTTCGCGAGGATGAAAAACAGAAAAATCGACTTGACATATAAGCAGTAAGGTGAGTCCTTTTTTAAATTAACTAATAAGTGAAGCAGCAAGCAGTAGCACCTTTATTTTTTATAGCGGTATTGTAAATTTTGTTTTCTGTTTTCCCTGCCGCTCGAAGTTTATTAGCCAATTGGTATCATCCCTATTACGAAGTCGTACGCCATCATTAGTCTACTTTAAACTTGTATTGATCATATGACAGTAATAATGATTTTGCTACATTAGTAATGATTTAGCCGATTTTCCGAGTCACCTAATCAATTCGCCTAGAACCGCGCCTGTATAACGCTGTAGCTGTTATGTCAGCACATTCCTCACAGGCTATGCCTAAATATATATTTTTTTCTAGTATTTAAATATATATGGGATACATTACATAATATTTCTAATTATAATCATTAATAAAATAATGTACAATTTTAAATTATGAATAGCTAAGTTACAAAAAGAATTTACGGTAATTTGTTTTTAAATTTTAATGTCATTTTCCCCAAAATTTAAGGGCATTTGATTGGTTATTTTTCTTGGATTTTAGGATCATCAATGTCCGAGCTCTAGTTATTACCGTATGCCGGGGCTGTAAGTAAATAGCAACCATGGTTGTGCTTACGCTATTATTTTGCTAACACTTGTGCACTAGCGGGTTTATAGACGTTCACTTCACACTGTATCATAATAATAACTAGAGGGAGTATTTTTGCTCTCGAACGGAGAGCTGCCCGCCTTGGTAGCGTGGTGGTAGCATGTCTGCCTCACGTTCAAGAGGTCCCGAGTTCGAATCTCGGTCAGGGTGAGTTACCTGGATAAGGTTTCTTCCAGGGTTTTCCCTTATCCTAAAAGACGAATGTCGGGTAACTCTAAGCTCTATGGATCCTGGACCCATTTGAGCATAATTTCACCCATTCCATTCATTGTCCGATATGACTTAACGTTGGACGACGTAAAATTAAAAAAAAAAAAAAGAACGGAGAGCTCAAACTCCGACGCTGACTGTATGTTTCGCGAAGCTATGGAAGGCGTATTTTGTTAATGGAACAAGATGGGCATAAGCGCAATTGCTACTTAATCCAAACTGTCTGTCCACTAAGTGCTTAAACTAACAGGCGACCAACTTGAAGCTGAACGCGAAGAAATACTAGTTCTTCTTCAAGGAAGTCAACTCCTTGGGCCACATAGTCTCACCAACCGGAGTGGCCACAGACCCGTAAAAGACAGGCCGTGAGAGATTGGCCCCGCCCAAAAGATAAGCGAAAATTGCGCAGTTTCCTGGGGCTGTGCAGTTATTACCGCCGCTTCATAAAGGGCTTCTCCAACATCGCCAAGCCCCTCACCCATCTGACAGAAGAACACCGGCTGTATGCGTGGACGGAAGACGCCGAAGGCGCTTTCCAGCAGCCGAAGAAGACACTTTGCAGTGCTATTTTGGGATTCCAACATCCAGGCGGCGCCTTCATTGTGGACACTGACGCCAGCGACCATTGCATTGGAGGCGTCCTATCCCAAGTCCAGGACGGCCACGAGCGGGTGATAGCCTAATACAGTAAGACGCTGTCCAAGGCAGAGAAGTACTACTGCGAGACCCGGCGAGAACTACTGGCGGTAGTAAAGACCTTGGAGCACTTCCACAAATAACTGTATGTTCAGCCATTCAACCTGAGGACTGACCACTCCGCCCTAACCTGGCTACTCAGCTTTAGAAACCTGGAAGGACAGACAGCCCGTTGGATACAGAGGCTGCAGGAGTACGACTTCACCTCTGAACATTGTAAAGGGAAGAGCCACAGCAACGCAGACGCCACTTCCCGAAGACCCTGCCCGGAAGAGTGCGGCCAGTGTACAAGAGTGGAAGAGAAGGAGCGTGCCGCAGCTGTCAGAGTGGTCACGGCAGTGCCTGCGGATGGCTGGGATAGCGCAGGCCTGAGGAGGGAGCAGCTGGCGGACGCAGACTTGGGACCACTCTTGAGAGAAGTGGAGGCAGGGACAAGACCAACCTGGGAGGACATCGCACCAAGGAGCGCCACATACAAGTCGTACTGGGCCAAATGTGATTCACTCAAAATCAAAGAGGGTGTGCTGTTCCGGGTATGGGAATCACCTGATGGGAAGACGCAGACAGAACAGTTGGTACTTCCCCGGAGTAAGATCCCGGAGGTCTTAGAGGAAGTGCACACCGGTGCTTCAGGAGGACACCTGGGAGCAAACTGAACGATTGACAAACTCCGACAGCGCTACTACTGGCTGAGGCTCCGAGCAGACACTGAGAGATGATGCCTTCAATGTCACGTGTGCGCGGCGAGTTGCGGCCCCCAAACTGGGAGCCGGGGTCGCATGCAGCAGTACAACGTCGGAGCGCCATTCGAACGCATCGCTGTCGACATAGCTGGACCATTTCCAGTATCCGACCGAGGCAATAAGTACCTGATGGTGGTCGTGGACTACTTCACTAAGTGGCCGGAGGTGTATGCTATCCCGAACCAGGCGGCAAAGAGAATCACAGACTGCCTCGTGGAGCAGGTGTTCTACCGTTTTGGGGTTCCGTTAGAGCTCCACAGCGACCAGGGCACCAATTTTGAGTCTAACCTGATGAAGGAGGCACTGTAAAGACTTGGGGTTAACAAGACCCGCACAACACCTCTACATCCCCAGTCGGACGGCATTGTCGAAAGGTACATAAAGACCTTAGAAGAACACCTGAGGAAGGTCGTTGCCAGCCATCAGCGAGATTGAGGCGTCAAGGTGCCACTGGTGCCCTTGTTACCTGGCTTTTGGGAGTCCCCGGGAAGCGAAACAGCCAGCAACCGAGTATGTGGAGAATCTGGTGGACCATCTCCACGACAGGCATGAGATGGCTCGTCAGAACATCCAGAAGGCGAGCGACCGCATGAAGATCCGATACGACAGGCAAGCCCACAGCCAAGGTTTCCAGCAACGTGATCCGGTCTGGTTTTATCACCCTGCTCGGACCAAGGGACGGTGCCCGAAACGTCAACAGCCATGGCAACGACAGTACCGGGTGGTAAAAAGGATGAACGATGTGGTCTACCGTATCCAGAAGGTGCCCCGAGGAAAGATGTTGGTGATACACCTGGATCGTCTGGCTCGCTACGATGGTGCTGTTTGGGACGACCAGCTTTGAGGAGGGAGTAGTGTCGCGAACCCATTATTGTGATAAGTGCGTACACAAAGGGTCAGATAGTGCAGCGCGGAGATGAAAGCTTGCCGAAACAGATAAAGGGACAGATAACTGATTGAAAAGTTCGATTTCTTCTTTGTTACGGAACATTCCAGAACTGTCGAGAAATATGAATATAGTTATATAAGAGAAGCCACGACTCGCCAAGAGTAGAAGTGATAATTGGAATCGTGCAGCTGTGTTTTGAAAGTGAACTCTTTGTTTGTGGGTGTTGTAATTTATTATGCTAAGGGGATAGCGAGCGTGTGGATACCGCAGTAACTATGAGGTTACATTAGGGAGGTCCGAGCTTCGATTCATGGTGGCCAACTCTATGCATTTTCCTTTTGTTTTACCCAAGGTGGCGTTTTCTAGCAGAGATCTCCTGTCTTCGACTTCCTTTGCTTTCATCGCCTTTTTCACGTTTCACTTTCACTGCAGGATTTGAATTGGTGAGCGGCAGACGATGACGTTGATGATTCGATTGGGAACTAGTTATTTATCTCATCAGAAAAGCATACATATTTTAATTTGTGGTTTATTAAGAGTTCTGTTAATTTCCATAATCATATCAGCACCACCGGTGTGTTGCAATTTTATCCTGTAGCAGTTTCATTTACAAGCCAGTCCATTGGCTGTAACATTTAAGCACAAATAAAAACTGGGTGCAAGACATCTGCACTCGATTATCCCCATATTTAAGTGTAAATTGGTTTCTTATTACCTTGTTACCTACCCCAGAATAAAGTTGAAGTTTCCAATCTTAACCCGTTGCTAAGTAAAGAAATTGTATTGTTTCATATAATAATAACTAGATATATTAATAATAATGATGATGCCATTATTTGTATGGGTGACACTTAAATGATACCAATACATACATACAACCATGCCCATACATAGATCCATGCACGCATTCACACACACACACACACACACACACACACACACACACACACACACACACACACACACGCACATATATATGCACATGCTTACATGCGTACACACATACTTACATACACGCGCTCACACGCATGCACGTGCACGGTCACGTATTAGTTTGTGGAGCTGTGGTTTACGGACAAAATGAGAGTCAGTTAGAGCATTTTTGCCTTGGTCAGTTGGTTAAAGCAACCTGACGAGACCGCAAGATGTGTGGTTCAAATCCCAGCTATAGGATTTAACTTTTTTTTATTCTAATTGCAAACCTTGTCCTACACACGACCATTGTAAAAAATAATAAATTATTTACTAATGAAAGTATTGTCTGTAATATCCGTAATAATAGTAATATCCACGTCTTCTATGGCATTTAACTAGGTATTAGTAGAGGTCCATGTACATTACTGAGGCGAATCAATCAATAAATTAACAGCATGTATAAAAACTAATCAGTATATACAAGTTTGTGTGTTTGTGTTTACGAGTATTTAGAACTATCATTTTAATTAACGCCCCCGAACGTGAAGTCATATTGAACAATGAATGAAATGGGTGAAATGATGCTCAATTGAGCTAGGGAAATTATCTTTCAGGATAAGAGAAAACCGCGGAAAAGCCTTATAAAAATAATTCAGTGTGATCAAGATTCGAACTCGGGACCTCTTGAACGTGACGCAGACAAGCTGCCATCTACGCTACAGAAGCGGCGAGAAGAATTATTATGCGTTTCCATTGTAAATGTAATGAAAGGGACTGACAGATTAGTGATACAAAATTTGTGCGAGAACTATAATTTATACAAATTAATTACTCGATTTATTATTAAATATTACTATTTTCTTCTGACTTCACTACACATTTCTTGCGTCCCCTGTTAGGACTCGCTAACTTGAGAATTGAAAATAGATTGGTTTAGTGACCTTACATATCCTGTCCTCGGGTTCCTGTGGAGGTTCTGACTCTCCAGGGTATGGGAGTAGTAAACATAAGGCAAGCGTAGCCAGGGACTGATGCGGAAGCTGGTGGCCATGCGTAATCTGTGGAAACAAGGAGATCTGTTAGGAAGAGCGGGATGTGTAGACATTCAAGGATGGTACGAGCACGATATCTAAGGGGTAGCAGTGTATGCAGCCCTGTATGTTAATTTAGGGGGAAGAACTGTTCGCTAACGCAAAGTCCCTGACAAGAATGTGCTACCCTTAACACAGTGGGACAAGAACAGCGACTGTGTGCGACAAAGAACGCATGCTAAACAAGATAACCGTTAAAAAAACATGCGCCCTATTCACTCAGTACGCTAAAACCGAGAAGATTTATTCACAAAAGTAGAAGACGTCAGAATGTTTTGGAATCGGCTGTAACCGCCCGCCTCAGTAGCGTAGATGGTAGCGTGTCTGCCTCACGATCAAGAGGTCCCGAGTTCGAATCTCGGTCAGGGCGAGTTATCTGGATAAGGGGTTTTCAGGGGTTTTCTCTTATCCATAAAGACGAATGTTGGGTAGCTCTAAGCTCCATGGAACCTGGACACATTTGAGCATCGTGTCACCCATTTCATTCACCGTCCGACATGCCTTTGCGTTGGAGGATGTAAATTACAATAAAAAGGCTGTAACTGAACTGACTCACATGCCATCACAAAATCACTACAAGTAGGGTATCGGAACAGTGTCTAACCCCCCTTGCGTCTCATTCCCTTGCGAGCTTCTTTGCTGTGGCAAACTGTATATTGTTCGATATATCTGATGTGTGATGTCTATCGTGAAATCCTCAGTATTAAACTAATGTAACCTGACTTATGTCCTTCTGTTCTCCTACTCAACTCTATTTTACTGTAAAATACTCCAATCTTCACCCATTTAAAACCCGTGGCACTACAGGCCATATCGGCCTAGCAAACCGACTACCGGCCCTACGCTCACATACGCAAGGTAGAGGAAGGTGATCTTCCAACCGATACGGGAAGTAGATGTGGTCAGCATCTCGACACCCCGAGCCGGAAAATTGACTTTCTTGACCAGGGTCGCTTACATATCGCGAGCTCAATTTCCTCATGATGCTGACTGGGCACCGGTCCTATACCCGGAACTTAAAATCCGCACCTCCAGGGGTGGGATCGAACCCGGGCCGCATTCCGTGACAAGGAACCAACGCATTATGCCTTAGCCCAGCACGCCACGGCGCAGCTTCACCCAGTTAGGTATAGGATTTAAACACTTCTCTGTTATTTGCAGATGATTTTCAACGAGTTTTAGGTATTTTTCTCTGTATTATGACCCCATACACCCATGACTTTAATCATTTTCAGGCTATTTAATAGATTTTGGTGCTATTTCAGTTACATTGCAAGTACTCTACTTATATGCTAAGCACTTCTCAGGCTATTTAGACTGCTTACACAGTATTTTAAAGTATTTTGGATACTAATAGCTGTATATTACTACTCTTTCAGTGTGTTTTACGAATCTATTACAAGTATTTTTGTCCTGGTAGAGATATTAAGGGTATTTGGGGATATTTTACCAGTCATTTTGCTTTTTTGTAGGAGTTATAGTTTTTCTCAAGGTTATTTATTTTGGTTCTCAGGAATTTATATGTGATTGTAGATGTTTCCCTATATTTTCATGTTTTACTTTATATTTGTCTTTATACTCTGTAGTCCTTTTACAGTGAATTGTTATTCAAATTTGTTAGGGGAACCAGCTGTACGACCTGCCCCTGTGGAGTATAAAACTGTAGGTGTTAGGGGCCCCCTATAGTCATTTGTCCTCAGGTAAGACCACCCCATCCCGATCGTGAGGAGCTTCATCTTTCTAGCCATGCCTGCGAGAGGAAGTCAGCCTGCATACGTTGTGCAGGAGACCACCATGTCAAGGATTGCCCAAACCCAGGGAGGACAACAAATTGCGCCAACTGCCGGGAAGCCCACATAGGCATCTATGGCGGTTGCTCAGCAAGACTGCGGGTAGTGCAGGCAAGACAGAACAGGACCCCCAACAGGGAGGTGGCACAAGTTCAGCCTGGAGTCAGTTTTGCTCAGGCGCTGCGCAAGCACGAACAGGTGCTGCAACAGGCCGAGGCAAACCAGACTCCGACAACAAACCAGGTGGAAAGCTCGAGGGCTGCTGCCACAGAAGCACCAACTGCATCTACAGCGCAACCACAGCAGCCTCCTCGCCAGAAGAAGGCCACCGCAGCCCGGTGGGAAAAACCGCCGGCAACTGCGGCAGCAACAGCCGGGCAGCTCGCCCTCCAATCTTCGGGGAGACAGAGCGGCTCTACCAACACCAGCTCCAGCCACAGTGGCTACAGCAGCCAATGAGGGAGCAGCAACCCTCACCACCACAGCAGCCACGCCAGTTTGGGATACTGGCATCTCAAATGAGGGCCTGGCGGATTTCCAAGAGCTTTCTGCCTGGTTTGCAGAACAACGCTCCCTCCCCATTCTAAGGCGCTGCAGGGAGCAACTGACAGATCCACGCATCCCTGTTATGCAAAAGCACAGCATCATGCAACAAACTGCACGGCTTCTCTTCCCTGGCTGCAGCTCGTAAATGGGGATGAGGAGAACTCAGCGTACATTGAGAGCGCGTTCTGGAACGCAAACGGAGTCCGGGAACAGAGACCGGGCATCTTGGAGTTTGTAAGTGACCGTGGGATTGACCTCCTTATGGTATGCGAAACGCACCTGCATGCTGCTGTACAATTTAACCTGCCAAGCTAAGCCGTCAACCGATTCGATAGAGTCGGCTGGCGGGGCGGCGGTACTGCCATATTCATAAAGAATCATATCACCCATTCTCCTATTACAATCCCTCCGCTACAACACATGGAGGTGACCACCATAAGGCTCTCCTTAGACGGTTCAGACCTAGTGCTTGTAGCGGTTTACGACCCTACCAACCATCCCTTCTATGAAGCGTATTACAGGGCACTCTTAAACCTAGACAACAGAGTGTGCATAGCCGGTGAGTACAACGCCAAACACCCAGGATGGAACAGCCGCATCCAGAACGAAAGGGAAAGGAGCACCTACCGCCTCATCAGTGGAGACCCAACCCTCCATGCGCACGGCCCGCGGGGTCCAACGCACTTCCCGCCTGGTGGCAGGGCGGACCTCATAGACTTCGCAATCACAAACAACCTACCATTTCATCTGGACCTCACGGTGGTAAACGCTCTGAATTCTGACCACAACCCAGTTGTGATCAACTCAGACGTTACCGTCGCAGCCCTGGCAACGGCTGACTGGGTGGACAAAGTGGACTGGGATGCCTCTGTCCTTGAAATCCGAAACTCCGTGGTTGCCCGCCCTCGAATCGATTCCGTGGAGTCACTCGAGGCGGCAGCTAAGGAATTCTCCACATCCATTCTAAAGACGGTCCGTGCTAACACACACCGCATTTCAATCAATGCACCAAACCCAACAGATATCCCAGGACCCATAAAACAGCTTATAAGGGCTAAAATGCTGTAAGAAAGTTGTGGTAGATTTCGCCATCCCAGGATACGAGAAGTACACCAGAGTTCAAATTCCTGGTACGAGGACTCCAAAGACCACACCGCAAAGAGGCCTGGGAAAAAATGTTAAGGCAAACAAATCTCCAGGAGGGAAAACCGTGGCGAATAGTCCGTAGCCTGCGGAAAGACAGAATAGTCACCAGAACCCCTTGCACAGCCCTAGAGGTCGACTGGTTTACGAGTCGAAAGAAAAAGCAGATGCACTAGCAGACTATCTGGAGGCCCAGTTCCAACCCAGGATTGAGTCAATGGACGATGACCATGCTGACCTCGTGGAACGAGTGGTAGAGGACTTACTGGAAGCTCTGCCCCCCAGACCACGAGGAGTTCCACATTCTCATAGGAACCCCTAAAGGGCTAGCCACCAAGCTTAACTCTCTAAGAACCAACAAAGCCCCTGGGCAGGACCGCGTCACAGCGGAAATGCTCAAACACCTTCCACGCAGAGCCGTGATTCACTTAACCCGTATTTACAACGCATGCCTGTTCATGCGCCACTTTCCAGCTGTCTGTAAGGAGACGCGCGTGGTATGCGTTTTAAAAACTGGGAAAAAATCCGGTCTTCCCGTCCAGTTACCGCTCCGTCAGTCTTCTACCAATTTTGTCGAAGGTATTCGAAAAACTTCTCCTCTCCCGGCTTCTTCCTCACTTAGAGGAAAAGGGCCTAGCCCCGGAACACTAGTTTGGCTTCCGTTCTGGCCACTCCACGACCGAGTAACTACTGCGGGTTGCCGAGAAGGCCTCTCTGGGATTCCAGGAAAGGTCTAAAACGGTAGCAGTGCTGCTTGCCGTGGAGAAGGCATTCGCCACAACCTGGCACGAGGGGCTTATGTACAAGCTCCTAGAGCATAAAATCCCCCTTCCATACATTTCCTTGGTGGCCAGTTTCCTCGGAAACCGAAGCTTCCGAGTAAGGATAGAGGGGGCGCTGTCCACCTTGCGGCCCATTGGCGCTGGAGTGCCGGAAGGAAGCATGCTGTCGCCGGCAATTTTCTCAGCTTACATGGCCGACATTCCTACGCACCACAACACCCACACCTTTCAGTATGCGGACATCTCATGATCTTCGCAGTAAATAGAAACCCTAGGTACAGCTTCCGGCAAAGCCAAACCCAGCTCCGGGCCTTTGGAGAATGGAGCGCAAAATGACGAATGGCAACTAACCCGGAGAAGAGCTCTGCAATTCCCCTGGCGGAAACCAGGGCCAACCGGTTACAGCAGAACTTCGTTTTACGGCGCCGTAGAATCCTATGGGTGAAAACGGCGAAGTATTTTGGAGCGACGCTGGACCGAAAATTAACTTACGTTCCGCACGTCAAGGGTAAGATCCAGCTGGTGCACGTCACGCTCCGGAACCTATACCCTATATTCCGCTCAACCATGCCCCTCCGTCTCAAAATCCAACTGTATCAGGCGATCATTCCTCCAATGATTCTATACGGCTGTGAGATCTGGGGAACAGTGGCTAATACCACCTTCGTCGGGCTCCAGATGCTGCAGAACAGGGCATTTCGAATCATATACGCTACAGACTGGAGATTTCCTGCCCATATTCTTCATGAACATTACAAGATCCCGCACATTGTCGATGTCATCACGCCCTCTAGGAGAAAATACTTTTAGTTTAAATAATCTTTTTAACTTGTTTAGAAAATCTTTAATTAAATTGCATAACACAGCCAGTTTTACTACAATATGTCTTACAAATCATGTAAGAACTTGTTTAACTGTTCCTTAAATCTTGCAGATTGCAAAGGTTTTGTTAGAACGTCAGTAATTTATTCACTAATA
Organism: Mantis religiosa; assembly: GCA_030765055.1. Lineage (NCBI taxonomy): Eukaryota > Metazoa > Arthropoda > Insecta > Mantodea > Mantidae > Mantis > Mantis religiosa. The sequence continues at coordinate 340,947,550 of CM060950.1, read as the reverse complement.
GTACGATACTCTAAATTAAGCCACTTTTTATTTAAATCATCATGAATGAAATTATACTTCATGTCTATGTGATTTGTAATGCATAACGCTTGACCAGATATGATAATTTTAAGATAACTTTATATGAATGCATTGTAATTTTGGGCTTTACACTGACAAGTCCTTCAATGCGATTCTTCAAAAACTTCAGTTGCTTACAGCAGTGTGCAGCAGCAACATATTCTGCTTCTGTCGAGAATTGTGCCACAATACTTTGCTTTCTTGAACTCCATTTAAGTCGTCCTCTTCCAATCTTAATAATAAAACCAGTCGTACTTTTCCTGTCCATCATGTCACCCGCAATATCTGAGTCGCAGTATGCCTGTACTTGGATTTCATCTTCACTTTCTCACGAATAACGGATTTGTGAATTTTTGTTGTAATTGAGATATCTGGGAGTTCTCTTGATATTTGAAACACCTTGTTGAGACGGCGCATTTACTGCTCTAAGGTACTTTGAAAGTTCACAGGATAACTCTCAGGCCAGGACGAGTCTTACAGGCTAAATATAAGAGACTTCCCAATGCTTCACAATACGGAAATTTTATTGCAGTTTATTGATCTTCCTCTTGTAGCTTTTCTTTTTTATTTGCTTTTTTTCTTCTTGCTTCTGGGTATTCTTTCCTTTGTCACCAATTTATTTCTCCTTTGGAGATGACATATAGGAGTGCTTACTGACTTGTCAGCTTCCACACTATAGTTTCTCACAACTTGATTGGCATATTTTGTTTGAGTTATAGAGACTCCATGTTCACCCACATTTATTTCTATTTCAAGATAATTATTTGGTTTGGTGTAGACTGTCGCTTTAGAGTTTTCGTTCAGGCTTTTTATAAGTTTTTCCACGTTCTCATTATATTTTCTCATGACTATTCCAACATCGGCACGTATTGCTACAAACATTGCAATTTCATTCTTTACACTTTAAATAAACATATGTCAGATTTCAGTTGTTTAAGATTGTGAGATTTCAGAAAATCAGTTAACTTCTTAGTGGAGATCGTTTTGAGACCATACAATGCTTTCTTCAGTTTGCATATTTTGTTCGGAAACTTACATCCTTCAGGTGCTTGCGTGTTTACTTCTTCTTTAAGCTGTCTATATAGGAATGCTGATTTTACCTCAAATATACACAGGTTTATTTATTTATTTGTCTACTTTTTTGTTTTGCAGCAAGAGCACACAGTGTCCTTAAAGAATTTTAATGAACAACTGAGCTGTATGTTTCTTAAACCGTAGATTGTACATTCTTTGTTTGCATTCTCTTTCAACAAAACTTGCCTTATATTTCCGTCATCTTTTATTCTGAATATCCAACGGCTTGTAACAACGTTTTTCCCAATTGCTTCACTTTTATTCACAAGTTCCCATGTAACACTTGCTTTTAAACTTTGTTTTTCTTCATCATTTGCTTCAACATATTTTTTCTATTTCTTCACTTTCCATGCATTCTTTATAGGTTAACAAAGCACAATTTTCACCACCTTCCAGGTAGTAGTTTTGAAATATTCTTGGAATTCTTAATTCTCTTCTTGGTCTTATATTTTGATTTACACTTTCTTCAATATTGTTCATTTCCAAACCATGCTTCAGCTGGTGTTACTTTATTTGTTACAGTTGGACTTCAGTTCACTAAATAGGCAGCTGTATATAGAGCTTCGCCCCACATTTCATTTTCAAGATGAGAATCAAGTGCTATAACTTAGTTATTAGGGATTTACTCATTCTTTCAGCAGTACCATTATGTCCAGCTGTATGAGGAATGGTGTAGTTTATTATCATTCCTTTATTTCTGCACCAATTCTTGAAGTTATTACTCCGATAATTTCCTTCATTGTCACAGCTTATTTTAGAGACATTTAAGTTGCAATGGTCTTCTGCTTCATGTACAATCTTTTAAGAACATCATCAACTTCATACTTGCTTTCCAATAAATATACTTTCACAAATGTGTGTAATCATCAAATAATCATGAAATAAATTCTGCCATCATGAGTAGAAGGGCTGATCTTTCCACCCATATCAGTTTGTGTTAACTGTAACGGTCTTGTTGCCTTAAATCTCACTGTGTTAAAAGGATTTCCTAACATCTTGGCTTGGCAGCATATTTCACAGTTAATACCTCTCCTGCGTTATTTCATTATATTAGGAACTCCACAACAGATATGACGAATTTTCTTAAGATCATTGACATTTATGTGACCAAGTTTCCGCTGTCATTGCTTAACTTTTATTATCCAAACTTTATGTTCACTGAAAAGAGCAAATGCACATTTTTCTGCTACAGTTTTCACTGACAGTACGTTCTTTGTTAAACCAGGTACATAACTGAAATTTGTCAATATCACACTATCTGTCTCCACTTCTCCATTCACTTTTGCAATCAGACATTGAGCAACCTTCGCAAGGTTGATTTCGATGTTTCTTGTATTTCTTACACTTGAAAGTTGTTTTACATTGTTTGTCATGTTGCCATTACAACCCTATCCACAACGAAGTTCATATCAGTTTTCTTACTATTTACTTCTTGTATACGTCTTTCTTCAGTTCTTAGAAAAGCAAATTTTCACTGTCTGTTATCATCATCATCATCATCATCATCATCATCATCATCATCATCATCATCATCATCATCATCATCATCATCATCATCATCATCATCATCATCATCATCATCATCATCATCATCATCATCATCATCATCATCATCATCATCATCATCATCATCATCATCATCATCATCATCATCATCATCATCATCATCATCATCATCATCATCATCATCATCATCATCATCATCATCATCATCATCATCATCATCATCATCATCATCATCATCATCATCATCATCATCATCATCATCATCATCATCATCATCATCATCATCATCATCAATTATTAATTTTTATTAATTTATATTATTATTATTATTATTATTATTATTATTATTATTATTATTATTATTATTATTATTATTATTATTATTATTATTATTATTATTATTATTATTATTATTATTATTATTATTATTATTATTATTATTATTATTATTGATATTCTTTTTCTTAAAATAACAATTTTCTTGTGGATTATTTGATTTCCTACATGTGCCAGAAGGTGGATATGCCTTTATGTTCCTGTCAACACAATTTTTGTTTTCTGAAGTACCAATTTTCTGTGACATGGTTACATTTCTTGCATATTTCACATTACTTTTGTTTTCCAGGGCATACTGTGATCTTATGACCATTACGTTTGCATCCAAAATACTTTAAAGTTTGTGTACCTTTAAGTTCTAGTGATTTAAATGCTACATCTGTTTCTTGTACAGATAACTTTCTGCAGTTTTCCTCCTTGCTTAGTGTGGCTTTGAGGTTATCCAAATTTCTCCTTACTTCTGGTGTGGAATCCCAAGCAGTAGTCAACTGCATATAATGTTTAGGGAGAATGCTTAGAATCTGGGTTATGACAAATACTTCTCTCAGATTTTCTTTAAGCTGTGTTTTGCATATGGCTAATATTTGCCAGCATAGCGTTGCTTTTATCATATCTATAGTTGAAGAATTCCTTTTGCAGTTGGATTCTCTGTTGAGTAGTTCCCTTCTTATATATTGACTTTAAGGTGTCCCACATTTCCTTAGATGTCTCCCACAAAAGAATATGGGCCTTAACATCATGATCAAGTGCTTTGAGTATCATACACTGTGTCTTTTCATTCTTAGTCTTCCATTCTTCCACGGCAGTTTTACTTTCGTTGCTTGATAACAAATCCTCACCATATGCAACAACCTCCTTGAACGAAACAACACTGATATTTCCAGTTCCCACAATGGATATGTATCTGCATTTTTTAATTTTGAGATTGCTGCAACTTCGTCTGTAGTCGCTTCCACGCTTTTACTTTTTATTTGTTGTTTTAGAATCCACTTTTTCACTCACACACCACACACTTTATACATACGGTTTTTATTACTTTATTTCTTGCGTTTACGTTCTGGGTCCATAACCTGTTATTATTGTGTTGTTATTTTTAATGCTGCACAATACATGGGCTTTAGAACAGTACACTGTAAATACTTTTACCATGTGGCGTCCATTTGTTCACTGGGCACATTTACATACGACCAACGTGATTATTATATGTTACTATCACAACTTTCCATTTTGTGCAGTGGACATTTAAAAAATGACGATTATAGAGCTGGATTAAAATAAAGAATTTTGAAGCCAGATAGTGTAGCCAGTATATTTCCGAGTTCTTCAGAACATAAGGTAAAAACCTTGCAGTAAAACCTCGGCGCTAAATAGCCAGATCTGACCAGCAATAACTCAAGTTCGAAGGTGCAAACGAAGTAATTCCCCAAACGCTTACAGTGATGTAATTTTTACTGATACTGTTGTTAATGAAGTTCAAACACATAAAGATTTGATATCAAAATTAAATTGTGAGCAAATGCAGATTAGGGCGCAAAAAGCTCTACTATGTAGGACGAAACAAAATTGCGCATCAGCCAGCACAAAGTAGAAAAGCTGTCTCTTGAATCTCATTTTTAATAATGATACTTATTTCAGCCAAACAGCCATAATGTAGTATACACACACTTATATTATATGTACACAAACATATATAAAATTTAGTCTTTACAAAATGAATATAGGGATATCCTTCTCTCAGTACACACCATACATGGTTCTGCGTTATAAAAATCTTGCCATATGTCATTTCATTTGCCTTCCAGCTCCTTCAGTAGGTCGTAGTATGCTGCTGTGCAGGGTAAAAGCATGTCGAGTCGAAGTTCTTCAATGAGGAAAGGTTCACCTGCGAGGATATAGACCACTCAGGTAGGAATATATTTTGACAGGCATAATGCTCATCTTAGAAAGGTTCCTTTGATATTTTCTGTGTCTTTCAGATTCTATTTGCCAAGATGTTCCCATTTAATCTGTATACCAATACGTGAGTATGAAATACTTTTAAGCGGAAGAAAGTCAAAGCTGTGGTCAATGATAATCGTCTTAAATTTCTTATGACGCTAATTGCCTTCGTTGCTACTATTGCCCGCTCTTGATGTTCATAATGTATACAAAGCCTTTGGTTTGAAGGGTGATTTCTAGGTACTTAACACATTTACAAGTGTGATTATGGAATCCCTCATCACCACCAATCAATGCCGTTCATTCATGTGCTCAGGGAGCTATTGAATTTTATCGAAAAAGCTTTACCCTATTTGCAAACAGTGTGCTATGAGGAAATAACTTTTCTATTACAATACATCACCACTAAAATTCGAAACGTTGCCTGGCTGCAATGTATTCTAGACCAGCAGCATCGTTTGTAATGTACTCTGCACACGTTTAATTTTTATTGCTTTAAAGCGTAAGGAGCTTCTATCGTAACTGAGATATATCAAAAGCCAAACTACTTGAATTTCAAGCCTGTAAGTCATGAAGTGTTACGTGTCAACTGAATAACCAGCAGCAACGTGACCAGCTCCGAGTGGCAGCAAGGACGGACGGTGGCGCAGTATGGACAAAGTAACAACTATAATGATAACACAGGTTATTACCGTATGCCGAGGCTGTAAGTAAATAGCAGCCATGGTTGTGCTTACGCAAGTATCCGTGGCGGATTATCCGTTCCTTACGGAAGGACAAAAATCAATATCAGCATCCTCTCCATAGCACTCGAGGGCGCCTCGCCTTTGAGCCCCAAGAGAAAGCCACAAGCTTCGCAGACTATCTAGAGTCTCAATTCGAGCCACGGGAAGACCCGCAAGACGACGAGTTCACCAAACTCGTGGAGAAGGCGGTAGAATACCTCTACGAGGACCCCCCTCCCCCACGCGACATGATCCACATTCCCATTGCCACCCCCAAACGTGTGGCAGCCCAAATCCGTAGCCTCAAACCTAACAAATCCCCGGGGCATGATGGTGTCACGGCACTCATGCTCCGTAACCTTCCCAAAAGAGCTGTGATCCACTTGACGCGGATTTACAATGCATGCCTTTACCTCCGCCACTTCCCAACTTGTTGGAAAGAGGCGAGGGTGGTCTGCATTCTGAAACCCGGCAGGGATCCACTCTTCCCTTCCAGCTACCGGTCCATAAGTATTCTCTCAATCGTCTCAAAGGTCTTTGAGCGATTGCTCCTTGCCCGCCTGACTTCTCTCTTCGAGGAAAGGCACCTCCTACCGGATCATCAGTTCGGTTTCCGTCGGGGCCACTCCACGACTCTGCAGCTACTGCGATTGGTAGAAAAGGCTGCCCTGGGCTTCCAGGACAACCTCAAAACCGTCGCGGTGCTTCTGGACGTGGACAAGGCCTTCGCCACAACGTGGCACCAGGGACTGTTATACAAGCTCAAGGAAGCACAACTCCCCTCCCCATGCCACACCCTGATCAGTAGTTTCCTCCGGGATCGAACCTTCAGGGTGCGGGTCGAAGACAAACTCTCCTCCGTCAGACTCATAGCGGTGGGAGTCCCGGAAGGCAGTGTACTGTCGCCGTTACTCTTTGCTGCCTACATGTCTGACTTCCCCACAGAGCCTCGCACTGTTCTGTGCCAATATGCTGACGACGTCCTCATCTTGGCCCAGAACAAAAACGTCCGCTACTGCCTCCCTCCGCTGCAACGATCACTCCGAGCCATATGCACGTGGAGTGAAAGGTGGAGGATGGCCATCAGCCCACAGAAGAGCTCTGCCCTTTTGCTGGGGAAGGTCCTCCACTGGCGCCCGGAAGGAGACCTGCGGTTAAGGCAGAGAAGGATCCCTTGGGTCCGGACTGCCAAATACCTGGGTGTCCGACTGGACCGCGGCCTCACATTCACCCCACATGCCCGTGAAAAGATCAGCCTCGGCCATGCAGCGCTGAGGCAGTTGTACCCTATATTCCGCTCGACCATGCCCACTCGCCTGAAACTACGGGTGTACCGTGCGATCATCCCGCCCCTGATCCTGTATGGATGCGAGGTCTGGGGATCGGTGGCTCGCACCACCATCCGCAGACTGCAAGCCGTGCAGAACAGGGCGCTTAGGATGATCTACGGTACCGAATGTATGTTTCCTTCATACATTCTGCACACCCATTCTGGCATACCTTACGTCGAGGACGTTGTGCGTGAACGCTCGCGCACATTGTATGCCAGGATTACATCCCATCCCAACCACCTAGTGAACACACTAGGGCAATATGACCATCGTGTACCCAGGAGGAGAAAGAGCTACCGCCTCCCCAAGGACGCCCTTGGGTGGTGAGACCAGCCTCTCATTCCCTCAATTCTACACTCTGTCCCGGCCACACTGGGGCTGGATCTGGCCTGCCGGCTAACCCCCGGCAGCCGGGTCCCCCGGTGTGACCAAGTTGAGAACCATAACCTAAACGGTCCCCAACATCCCGACCTCTCGCTCCTGGCCCCACCACGCTGGACGGACACTGCAACGCAGGCCGCCAACAGCGTGGCGGTTCAGGGCACTGGCCTCCTTGGAAGCTAACCCCGCCGCCAGGAGCATTAGCAGAGGTCGAATCAGGTCCTTCAGTCAACAACGACATCCAAGCTTTGGAGAAATGACAAACTCTTTAAGACCGCACGGGTAAATCCGCTCAGCGGATAGGTACCGTGGCGCTCTACCCACCGTCCGGGAGCACCCGGACGACTTGTTCTCGCTCTTGGCTCTTGGCTCTCTCTTACGCGAGTATTTTGCTAATACTTGTCCGCGAGCGAGTTTACAGACGTTCACTTCACTCTACATTATAGTAATAACTTGCTGACCCGGCGAACTTCGTACTACAAATAAAAGTTGTCTGAATTTATCCATATAAATAAAACAAATTTGGATTATTTATTTATTCTACAATTGGGGGCGAAGTTTCTATAACACAGTTACAATTAAGTTAATCAATTTACAGCTTTCTGATAGACAATATTTTTTGTCTTTTTTGGTGGTGCGTAAATATATAAAGATGATGGGTTTTCGACGCGCGAACACGCGACGTATAATGAGAGAAACAGGGAAATTCCAAGTTGATTCCGCAAACTTACAACGACTGCCGTTGCGATTTATTTATGGTCATCGCAAAGCCCAAACGCAGTATGGTACCATACGCAGTATGATAAACAACTTATATACTAATACTACTTTTAATTTCAAATTGTGGTGGGAATCCAGGCAATCCTAATGAATTTAAAAACTCTGTGGGATAGTTGACTACATCCATCATCCTGTTTATAACTGTGTCAGATGATTTGTACGAAGACAACGCCCCCAGAAGAAAATTCTGTATGGTTGCATTGAGATAATCTATATTTGCCGCCAATATTGCTCGTTCAATAAGGAAAAAAAAATCAAGCCCCTCTTTCAAGTCTGTGAAGTGACAGCTAATTTAATTAATCCGGTCGAGGTGTCAATGGCGACATTATGTCGGGGACGAGTGAAATATCTTTGAAGACTTTGGCAAGCAGTGGAATATCTTTGTACTTTTTAATGCTTTTGTTTGTTGAAAATAAAAGAAGGTGTATGTGTTCCATAAACGTTTGTGTATGTGCTTTTATATTTCGTTAATAACCCGGTCCATTATCACTTCAGGATTTGTTTCTCACCTTTTAAACCTTCCTTGGACCTATACAAACATTTCAAAACCAAAATTAGGAAAATTGGTTCAGCCATTTTTCATTTTTTGCGACACTAACAAACGCCAATTCATTTACACACGCACACACACACACACACACACACACACACACACACACACACACACACACACACACACACACACCCATATATAGACTAGAAGGACAGGCACGTATTTAGAAGTTAATTTCTGGGGGGGGGTCCAAAAATTCGACGTTGAATTATTTACTTTTAACAGTTAATTAGGGATGTGTTTTTATCATGTTAATAAAAATTAAAAACAAATGTATTGTTACATTAACATAACTTTCCTACCCGCACCGCTAGCGTAGATGGTGGCGTGTCTGCCTAACGTTCCAGAGGTCCCGAGTTCGAGTCTCGCCCAGGATGAGTTGCCTGCATAAGGTTTTCTCCAAGATTTTTCCTTATCCTTAAAGACGAATGTCGGGTAGTTCTGTGCTCCATGGACCCTGGACACATTTGAGCATCATTTCACCCATTTCAGTCAACGTCCGATATGACTTAACGTTGGAGGACGTAAAATTACAAAATTACAAAAAAAAAAAAAAAAAAAAAAAAAAAAAAAACTTTCTCCACCTAAGCTTCTACAAACTTCTTCGTATAAAAATTTGTTTTCTTGATTCTTTGGATAAAGTCTGTAGAAAGGCCTTTAGTTGCACAGTTTTTTTATAGCTGGAATAAACTGGTATAAGCAATAATCAGATATTTAAAAAGCGAACCACTGACTGATGCATTTAAAGTATTAGTTCTCCTTGAATGAAAAAGGGAATGGGAACTTAGAAGTTAAAAGTTACATACCCTTAAGTAAGTATCTGAGAATTGTTATTACCATCAGATAATATATCGGAATTGGTTAACCTTGCAATACATGATTGTAATTTACATTATTTGTATATTTTAACGAATTCTACAGCTGCTGTGCAGTAACTTTTCGTTAATTTCTTAAGTTTAGAATAGTTATACGAACATCACTTCCAGTAAAGTGGACTTCGAGTTTTTCCTCAAAAAATTCACAATAGGGTATCTTAAATATGTTGTGTTTTAATTAAAATTATTGAAGCCACTTTTTGGACGATTTTCTTGAAAATCTTCGTTTCGCATCCTTGAAAGATAACGAAATTAAAACCTACATTTCGTATTCCTCCAATTTTTGGGTTTTGTGATATGCTATTAGCAAACACAAAAAACATACACACTGGAGCGCGCGTGCGGACATTCTTTTTTAATTTTTGTCTTTGTTCTGGTTTCCTCTAAACTTGCATTCCCGGTGACATCTCGAAATCAAATTTTTTAAATGGAATATAACACGTTTGTGCTCACTAAGCACGTGGTAGAGGTACTAAGCATTGATGCCGTACACTGACATGAGTCTCTTTGGTTCACACAGTTTCACTATTCATATAAAGCACGATTGCTCCATTCCGTATCGTCATCAGACAAACTGCTTGGTTATAAATGATTTCAACTGTAGTCCGCCTCCATAATGTGGTGGTACTGTGTCTGACTCCCAGTGAAGAGGTAGTGGCCAACCTTGCCGCGCGAGGGGAAGGAAGGCTTACCTCCACCTCATATGAGTGAAAGTTGAGCACCGCTAAAGCGAGTTCCAATTGAGATCAAGATAAGTTTCCTGAATTGGACTTTTCACAGGGCTTTCCCTTATCTTAAGAAGATGAATGTCGGTTAAAACTTAAGTTCTGGTGGCCGTGGACTGATTTGAGGGTATCATCCGTTTCATTTACTGCTCAATACGATAATCCGGTTAAATGATGTTAAAGTATTTAAAGATAAATAAAAAACTAGGTTCCGTATGAAATTATGCAGCTGAAAAAAAGTTGCAATTTTGAGACTGCCAAATGCACATATAACTTGTTACATACCATGAGATGTTTCGAAAACAACTGGTACAAGGAAACTAGAAATTACCGGAGTTGCGCATTTTATGAGCTCCACGTTCGCTTGTAACCTGATATTTTATCTATGAGGCCATGGTTTCTTAGTTGAATAATCAGTGAAACTGAAGTGGTGTTTATCACCTATTCCCACAATATTCAAATTGTTGTGTCTCAAACGTGAAGCATTTTAATCGGAATCGTTAGACATGTTTTTGAGAACATAAACAATTTACGAAAGTTCTTCCATCTTTTTTTTTTTTTTTTTTTTTTTTTTTTTTTGTAATTTTACGTCATCCAACGCTAAGTCATATCGGAGATGAATGGAATGGGTGAAATAATGCTCTAAAGAGCCCAGGGTCCATAGAGCTTAGAGTTACCCGACATTCGTCTTTCAGGATAAGGAAAACCCCGGAGAAAACCTTATCCAGGTAACTCACCCTGACCGAGACTCGACCTCGGGACCTCTTGAACGCGAGGCAGACCCGCCTCCCCCACGCTACCGAAGCGGGCTTTTTCCATCTAAAGGATGGTTTGGTGTGGAGAAATTTTTTCAAAACCTTCGTGTCACATCTTCGAAACATCCTAAATGTAAATATATCTGCGATTTTTCGTTTTTGAAATACGCTGTTACATTAACGCAATGATACTTCTATACGTATATCTAGGGTCAAAACTCGGGTGCAGTATACCGATGTACCTGCAATACAATTTCTTACTATATAGAGGACAATAAACCTATTGACAGGTTAACAAAATTATAAAGGTAGCAAATATGACTCGAGCCAAAATATACACATGAAATACTGCAGCAATTACTAGAAGTTTCCTAGACATGCAAGATAAATAATATATTAGTAACATTAAAAGGGTCTAACTTGAAAACTCACCACAAAGAGCTAAGAAACTGTTGAAGAGAAGCCTTGTCAATGATGATCTCCATTACAGTCCTTCAGTTTATATGGAAAATATTTTCACACTATGTACACGAAGCTTAAGTAGTGCTATAGTACTGAGTTGATACGCCTGTTTCTCCTGCCCATTATATTTAACACTTCCTCAGGATTGATTTTCTGATCCCAGTGTACAGACAACAAGGCAAGATTAGTTAAACGCTCATCACTAGTTCTATTTCTGAGGTAAGTTTTGAGCCGTTTCATTGTTGAAAATGATCTCTCGGCACTGGCAGTTGAGATGGGTAGGGTGGCTAAAATTTTAAGCAGACGATGAATTGAGGGATATAATGCTGATGAACATGTTACCAAAGAACTTATGGCATCATTTGGTCTATTTTGTTTCTCTGTGAATTTCCATTTTTGACACCACAACCGATATTCTGCCTGTGTTTCACTGTCAATGATATTTCCGCCTAAATATAAAGAAAGCTTGTTTAACCTATCAGCTTTAGTTTCTCCTACATTTCTGGGCAATAAAATATCGAAAGCAGACACTACATCTTTGTTCTGTTCAAATCGTTCCTTAAGACTTGAGATCAGTTCGTCAGTGCATGGAATAAAGAGAAATCTTCTGAAGTACTCCTCTGCTGTATCTGCTGGGCGATTGTCCCTTTTTGTCTGCTTCCCTGCCAGTCTTTGAATTCTCATTTCAGAGTCAAATAGGGATTTCATAGTGTTTGAACACTGCTCAAAGATTCTGTGAAATTTTTAAACAGCATTCTTTCTTAAGGCTTCCAGCTGCTTTACTACGTCACTGGCATATTCCAAAGCAGAGCTAAGATCATGTTCCGGGCTTTGCAGATACGTAGAAAGGCGGACTGTGAAACACAGAAGTTTCTCGCATGTCAATAGTGAGATTAGAAAGGTACTATTCTCTATGGCCGCCAATAGTTGTGCTGCAGTTTTGGAAATTGATTTGTTGCTTATGGAAAGCTACTGAAGGCTCTGAACAATCGGTTCTAGAAGTTCCACAAACACAATGACAGAATCATGCCTCTCTACAAATCTTGTATTGCAAAGGCCAATCAGTCTTGATTTCTTACTGGTAGGTAACAGCTCATTAATGCTATTCTTTAAAGCGTTGCCAGCAAAAGGATGATTGCGAAATAAATCACAAATGTCACTCATAGTGCCTAAGCAATTACGAATGTGAGTTGTAGTAAGTGCAGAGGACAACGCTAAATTTAGTCTATGACTAGCACAATGAACAAATAAAGCTTTTGGGTATAGCTGTTTCACTTTCGCTTAAACTCCATTGAACTTTCCAGCCATAGAAGAAGCACCATCGTACCCCTGTCCCACCAGATTGCTCATATTTAGTCCAAGGTTAACGCATTCTTGTATAATTGTCTTAGGAATGTTGCTACCGGTAAGGTCATATATAGGCACAAATCCCACAAAGTCTTCTCTCAAAACATGGTCAGAGTTGACATACCGTAAACAAACAGATAGCTGCTCCGTTCCGGAAATATCTAAAGCTTAATCAGCAATGACACTAAAGCATTCTGCAGCATTTACAGCACTGAGAACCTTTCCTCGTACTATTTCGGCACATATGCCCAGGACTTCGTTCTGGATTAAAGGGCTAATATAAGTTGCATGTTTCTTCGTATTAGCCACATGCTTTTCTAATATTTTGTCACCAGCATCATAGCGAAAGCGTAAGAGAGCTCGAAATTTTCCGTCTTTCTTATCATTAAGGGACCACTATCTAAATCACCTCTGAGAGGCAGTTCTTCTTTTCCGCAAAATATAATTGTTTTTATTATAGGTAGAAGAGCTTCACTATTTTCCCTAATTTCTTTTCCCCTCTGACTATTTATCTGAGATGCCACATCTTCCCTGCCATTCTCTATTGCCAAAAACCGCTCGGCTGATAAGACACAGTTTTTATGATAACCACTTGTCTGGTGATTGTTAAATGCTTTTACAGAATCCTTCCATTTACAAAATGGTTTTGTCACCAAATATGCTAAGTTTTGGTGACTACCTTGACCTACGCCTTGTTTGCAGAAGAGAACGCAGTAACGGCAATATGCACCGTCTTGAACTTTTGAGTATGTTAGCCACCCCCCACCTATCCAGCCAATATTTAAAACTGAGTCTCTTAGAGCCATGCAAACGTACGGGAAACACAAATGAACTACTAGGCTTCAAATCATTTGTGAGTATGTCATACCTAACATCTCTAGGAATATTGACACAGTTTGTTTTTTGCAGCAACATGCCGATATCACAACCGGCATTAAAACTGCGAAGTTCTTCACTCGCGACACGAACACTGTACATCTCATTTTTAGTTTTTAACTCACCAACTTCAGGTTTAAATTCGCTTAAAGCGCTAGTTCTGCATATCTTGCTGCATATCCTGGTAGGTTTGAAAAAACTATCGATTTTTGCTGTTCTCTTCATATCTAAAAAAAAACCACTGTTTCAAACTGTCGAAAAACACCTTCACAATACGAGAAACGTTTGCTTACTAGCTACACTGCGTTAAGTCCGGCTTTTCAACCCTAGCAGGTAGACACTCACATTGGTCAATGACCCTTCTTTCAGTTTAAAGAATAAATCAGTTCTTAATGATAGTCCTAAGGACAAGTTAGATGTGCACAGTCGGAACAAAAGAAAGAGCCGCAGTTTCAGATTCGTTTGATTATTTAGTTGTTGTTGCTAATAATTTTCTCAGAGAAGTTTATTTCTTGTGATATCATTTATTTTGAGATAAAAGTACTTATTAAGAGTTTTCACTGCATTGGAAGGCTTTGTTTAGTACCTAACTATTCCCCTTTTTCTCCATTACAAGTGTGGATGATAGTTAACGAATATTAACATTCTCTGCAACCCGCTGGTGTATGATGTATGTGTTTCTCCCAGAGACAGGGTTTCGACTACCGATTGATGGATCTCCCGGATGAAGTCTCTTCCTAATGTTTCCTCACCACTTGAACCTTGATGTTTGGAAAACTTAGGCCCCTCTCCTGCATTATTTGCTCATTTGTAAAAGTATCTGGGAGATCGCTAATTTGAAAGCCCCGTTGAGAGAGTTTACGTTCACAGTTTCTAAAATATTCTTAATTACCTTGTAGGTATATCACATTTAAAGAATAATTTTATCATCATCATCATCATCATCATCATCATCATCATCATCATCATCATCATCATCATCATCATCATCATCATCATCATCATCATCATCATCATCATCATCATCATCATCATCATCATCATCATCATCATCATCATCATCATCATCATCATCATCATCATCATCATCATCATCATCATCATCATCATCATCATCATCATCATCATCATCATCATCATCATCATCATCATCATCATCATCATCATCATCATCATCATCATCATCATCATCATCATCATCATCATCATCATCACCATCACCATCATCATCATCATCATCATCATCATCATCATCATCGTCATCATCATCGTCATTATCATCGTTATTATTATTATTATTATTATTATTATTATTATTATTATTATTATTATTATTATTATTATTATTATTATTATTATTATTATTATTATTATTATTATTATTATTATTATTATTATTATTATTATTATTATTATTATTATTATTATTATTATTATTATTATTATTATTATTATTATTATTATTATTATTATTATTATTATTATTATTATTGTTATCGTTATTATTATCGTTATTATTATCGTTATCGTTATCATTATTACTATTATTATGATGATGATTATTATTATTATTATTATTATTATTATTATTATTATTATTATTATTATTATTATTATTATTATTATTATTATTATTATTATTATTATTATTATTATTATTATTATTATTATTATTATTATTATTATTATTATTATTATTATTATTATTATTATTATTATTATTATTATTATTATTATTATTATTATTATTATTATTATTATTATTATTATTATTATTATTATTATTATTATTATTATTATTATTATTATTATTATTATTATTATTATTATTATTATTATTATTATTATTATTATTATTATTATTATTATTATTATTATTATTATTATTATTATTATTATTATTATTATTATTATTATTATTATTATTATTATTATTATTATTATTATTATTATTATTATTATTATTATTATTATTATTATTATTATTATTATTATTATTATTATTATTATTATTATTATTATTATTATTATTATTATTATTATTATTATTATTATTATTATTATTATTATTATTATTATTATTATTATTATTATTATTATTATTATTATTATTATTATTATTATTATTATTATTATTATTATTATTATTATTATTATTATTATTATTATTATTATTATTATTATTATTATTATTATTATTATTATTATTATTATTATTATTATTATTATTATTATTATTATTATTATTATTATTATTATTAGGTTTGCTGAAAGTGAATTGACCTTCTTTGAAAGTGCATTGTTGACGGTGTCCATATTGCCGAAAGCTTAAAACTAAACAGAAAAAGCTGCTAAAATAAGTCGTAATTTGTAATCTGAATGAGAAAGCCATTGGCTTTGGACTTTTCTGATTATGCTAATTCTTCAAGAAAGTTCACTTCTTTGTAGTTTTAGAAGATGGACAGGAGTGAGTGACAGCAGGGTATTCACCGAGTTGGACAGAAAGGACACAAATTGTTGGGATACCTGTTATTAGCTTCGCCTTGGACTTTTGTAAATATGCAGAATGTTTTTGCGGAGTCCCAGATTGAATTTGTTAAGTCTCAAACCAGGCTTAATGCATTGGACGCCCTTTCATTTCCTTCACCAAGTCCTAGACAGTTAGACTCAAAGAATGAGCCTGGCGTACATGAATGATATTCTTAGTTCCTCCATTTTCATTCTTGCCTGTACACCATTTAAAGCTGCCGACATATTCCGTGCTCCATCATAACACTGGCCTCTTTAGTCATTTACTGACAAGTTGAATCTGCGAGGTACATCATGATGATACACAATATGTATTCGTATTGTTAAATGGAACCCAAGAGGTAATTGCTCCATTTCTAGATCCTCTCGACGGTCCAGAAACATATAGAGACACTTGCTCCTGAATGGAAAATCTGAAGTCTCATCAACCATAATTGCACACCGGGTATTTGGCCTCAGCGATTCGAGAAACCAAAAGCGTACTACATGGAGGCTCATATTAGGGAGAAAATTTATAGGCACTAAAATATGTGAAATAGGCAGGCAAAGATGGACTAAAGTGGGCAAAATTTGCACTTAAACAGGTACTAAAGATTGCTAAGTAAACACTTAGAAATTCACAATTTTAGTAAAATGGCTATTAAAATGCACTATAAATGCGCTATAACAAAATTAAAATTACCGCAACTATGCTGCAACAAATTCGCTAAACATATACTATTTTGAAGTTCTTTAGGCGAAATAGTCGAAATAGTTCTACATTTATTCCAAATTTCATAAATGGCTCCACAGCAAGTTAAAATAACAGATATTGTCTTATAATTAAAATACATATAAATCCACTTCACTAAGTAAGAACCATAATGTGCAGAAAGGTGTGAAGTAATTATCTATGTAAAAAACAAAAAATATGCATTTGGGGGGGGGGGCTTAAGGGTGAAATTTGAAATATCTGAAGCTTTTGTTAGATTTGTTTCAAATTTATACCATTTATTTTTGTGATCGGTCAAGAATGGAATAATACCAACGTTCAGCTTTCGAGTTACAATAGTTTCTGAGGAATTAACAGTTTATGTTTAAATTACAGGCGATTTTCAAAATGTCCCACATTTGTAATTTTAAAAATTAATGCTTCGGGTATAAGTTTCTGCGCTCATTTTAACCTATTAATGACCTGTACCTATGTGAAGTATTTGTCTTCGCCACATCAACGAAGGGGAAAAAATAACCACATATATTTAGCAATTTTTATTTTCCTAAGCGGTTTCAGTAACAAGTAAGCATTATAATCCTTTTCAATACAAATAACAAAAACACAACAAATGTAAATAGGTACACTTAATATGTAGTTGCCCCTACAGACAAGTTTAGAATGTCATACAGATTAATAGAAAACTGCATCCTGTTGGAACAGTTTGAAGTTAAGGAAAATGTAGAAAATATGGAATCTGAGAAATCTGAGATTAAAATTAGGTAATAGCAGCTACGATACAGGTGTAGGGTTATTGAAATAGTCATGTGACGTTTTTATAGTGTCACTAGGAAAAAAACTTTATATTATTGAAGTATGTTTATATTAATTTTAAGACAAAGAAAAACTAAATTTGTAAGTTTTGCGCCAATTTACACAGATGTGTCTCCTTAATAGAAACGATTGTTGGAAAGATCATAAATTCAAAAGTTCATCGCAGCAATCTTAATATCACTTAAAATGATGTCACGATGTTTCAGAAAGATACAAAGCACAGAACAAGAATTAATTGAGAGCTAACGCTACAAAACCGTAGTTTTTGTAATAAAAACCCTATATGCCACACTGTCGACTAAGAACAGATAATAAAACACAGCATTTCTGTAAGCGTTTCCCGTTCATTCAAACAGAATTACGGCATCGTTAAAAGAATGCTCGTACCTACTTTTATAAAGGCATTTCTGTAATATTTTACACAAATCATTAAGATTTATTGGTCTGCGGTTTCATTTTCAATGTTGGAAAGAACACCGGAATTCTCCAAGCAATTTGTGTCATGATTACTTGAGATACATGTAGAAAACGTAAGCATGATAAAACCACAATTTTTTCATATATATAATCTTAGTCTATTTAGCCTAACTAAATAAGCGCTGGCCTTACAAATTTAAGTTGTAAGCTGAACGGAGTCCCAGAGTGGTGATTTTACAGCTGCGTGCCAGTAGATTCACACACATGGAAAAGAAATCTTACGGGAGTAAATTCCTGCTTACCAGCAGTACTGATTGCGTTTTTGTTGTTGTAATTTACGCCCTCCAATGTTAAGTCACATCAGACGATGAATGAAATTGGTGGAATGATGCTTAAATGAGTTCGGCGTCCATGGAGCTTAGAGTTACCCGACATTCGTCTTTCAGGATAAGGGAAAACCCCGGAAAGAACCGTATCCAGGTAACTCGCCCTGACCGAGATTCAAACTCGGGACCTCTTGAACGTGAGGCAGACACGCTACTCTCTACGCTAACGAGGCGGGCTTGATTGTGATCTGATATGATTGTTAACAATTGACACCATCAATAATTTAATTAACAATCCCTCCTCCAAGTATTACTATTAACTCAAGAAATAAGCCTTTACACCAGCCCAAAAATATCATGTTACTGCACTGATACTGCCAAAAGATAATACTCGTAACAAAATTGTGAAATCCAGTAGTACACTGAGTTTGCAAAGCTATACCTATAAGTTTCAAATATATAATATTCTAATCAAGATGAAAGCATTAGACAGACTTGTTTAACGTTTCAGACATTAAGCTAAATCTCTATGTAAAGTTGAATCGTGTGATCAAGAAAGTTTTCACATTAGGCAAATTTGTGCTTTGGAAAACTGAAAACGTTCAGTTTCTCTTCCTTTGGCTCTCCTCAACATACCAATTTGTGTTGGGCATAATGTTGCTGCAGGTGCTGATTTTTACAAGGTTTTTAAAACTAGAATAATATAGTATTAATACAAACATGAATGATTAAATTAACCTGTTTCACACACAAATTACTTTCCCATCTATGCGGAATGATGGATCAGGATGGATGGATGGATAATTGGGTTTAAGGGCGCTCAACTACAAGGTCATCAGCGCCCTTTAAATCCAATGAGGTTAAAATCGATCTAAAACGCTAAAACTGTCAGTTAAATAAACAAAGATAAAAACCCGTACAACGGTATCTGAAAGACTAAAATAAAGGTTTAAACCATAAAAACATTAAAATTCCAAATTAAAAGTGTCGTATATTCTAAAATGTAGATTTAAAATGAAACCTAAAACCTTGGTCACCGCTTGCTCGTCATCCGCCAGGATCTCAGCCATGCTGGCCGGCCGCTGGTGAGACCTGCGGAGACGTGCTAACCTAAAACAATCTAAAAGTACGTGGCGGACCGTCAGAAACGAACCGCACAGCGGGCAAACAGGTTCTGCGGTCCTACCTAATAAAAAACTATGACTAAAATAGCAGTGACCAATACGCAGCCGAGCCAATATTACCTCCTCCCGCCGGGATAATCGACAGGAGGTCGCCCAGTGAATCGGAAGCTCCTTCACGGTCCTTAGCTTGTTGCCACGCTGAGCCGACTACTCATCGCGCCAGCACGAGAGCGTCGCCCTACGGACAACAAGTCTGAAGTCTTCCGAGGTGGCCAAGGGGAAGGTAGCACCAGGTGTTGTGGCGGCCACCTTAGCCGCCGAATCCACCCTTTCATTACCCTGCAAGCCAACGTGACCAGGAACCCATGCACACACCACGCTTACGCCAGAGACATGTAAGACGTGGAGGGTGTCCTGGATAAGCTGTACAAGGGGATGGTGAGTGTACAGCTCACGCTTCTGAAGGGCACTAAGGGAATCACTCAAAATGAGGGAATTACCCAACTTTCAGTGGCGAACATGTAAAAGGGCTCGGTAGATTGCGTAGAGCTCTGCGGTGTAGATGGATGTGGTGCCATGGAGACCGAATGTAAAGGGTTCGGCTCCATGGACGTACGCACACCCAACACCTATAGAGCTTTTGGACCCGTCGGTAAAAATTAAGCTAAAATCCTTATAGTCCGATAAAAATTCTGAAAACAAACTACGGATACTACACGTGGGGATCGTGGACTTCCGGTGCACTGCCAACCCAAGATCTACAGGGGATGCTGCACGCAACCAAGGAGGATACACTCGTTCACTCCTAGGATACATCCTAGGTAGCTCGAGTGCATGCCTCCCAAGAAGCTCCCGGAAGCGGAAACCTGGCGGCCTTGGCTTTACACGTGTGTTCCTATATCGCACGTCATAGGAGGAGTCAAAAAAGGGTGTATACGTCGGGTGCGAGGGCATAGTGTTTAAGCCACAGCCATAATTCCCCAGCATCTCAGTTCAAAGTATTCGGTTGCACAGAATGATTGTAGGAATAAAATGTAAAATCATTCGGAGCAATCACTTGAAGAGCAGAATCTAGCGTAGCCTGGAGTAGACAACGTCCATTGGGAGTTTCATGTTTACTATTTAGATCACCAAGGAGTATAGTGGGTTGGTTGTCGTTGAATGAATGTTGAACAGATACGGGATTTAGTCGGCGGCGTGGCTGCTTATACGCTGCGATAATTTTACCTGGAGGAGCGTTTGGTTGAGGGAGTTGTACACCCACAACATCAAGATCAGGCACAATTGGGAGATAAACAGAATGATGTTGAAGATGACGTTTCACTAGAATGGCAACACCACCAGAGGCGATATTTGCAATTCTGTCCTCCCGATATATGAAATAATTTAGATTCTTGAAGGTTTCAGAGGTAAGCAAGTGAGTTTCACTTATACAGGCAATATGAACATTGTGGTGATGTAAGAAAGCCATGAAGGAAGATGTTTTCTCTCTCAAACCATTGGCATTCCAATTTAACAATGTAAGTTGAGAGACAAAGCAATTATGGACTGCCATTGCGCAATATGAACTCAAGAAAAGATGTAATATAAGGAACTATGCGTGGAAGATAGGGAGTCAGAAATGAGCGAAGAGAATTAAAAAGGCTCATAAGACAGTCAGGGTCAGACTGTTGTAATGGTATAGAAGAAGAAACAGTGTCTCTGGGGCCAGGTGTGTTAGACGTTTCCTCATGGGCTTGTCGTGCAGAGGAGGGTGGCACAACAGGGGGGAGGGGCGTGTGAGATGAGCGTAGAGGCGAAAAGTTGCGGTGACATGGAGGGTGGTGACTGTTAAGGCTGGGAGCTAGCAGTCCTGGTAGGCAGTTGCAAAGGAGTCCTATTCGACTCTCGCCCCACAGTCCCTATTGATGAAAGAGATGGTGACTTTGACGCCATCTTGAGAAAATATGAACATCCTTTGAAGTTGGCGGGATGATCACCTCCGTAATTAACACATTTAGGCGCAGCGGTTCATGGAACAATAGTCTTTATAATGATGACGGTCACAGCGCACGCCTCTGGGTGTAAGACAACAATAGTTCTTAGTATATCCATAATGTTGACATTTAGTACACTGAGGTAGAGTGCGTGATGTACGTCGTTGCTCCACTTGCACAATGCAATGACAGAGGCGAGTAAGATCAAAGATTTTCATATCGGCTTCGGATTTGTTTACTTCCCTAGCACATATTGGCATAGGGGACCTGTCTTTGTTGTATAGTCGATTTACTTGTAGGACGGGATAGTTAAGTTTGACCAGTTCATCAAATATTTCTTCGTTGCTTAAAGAATACGGAACATTCCGTATAATAGCACTTAACTTGGTGTTATCTGGTGAGCGGAAAGTGTGGTACTGTTGTTTATAAGTGTCTATGTGCTTAGTAAGTGCACGAAAATCACTGGTGCTGCTGGTATTGATTTTTACAACGTGCCTCGAAGCTGAGTAGTGAAATCAGAGGATATGATAGATTTCAAGTCTTTAATCAGTTGCTGATAATTATTAGTACCGTGTGAGAACACGGGAGGTATGCGTTCCCCATTTGACGGCATGGTAGAAGAGGAGCTGGGCTTGGATAGTTTTTCAGTCTCCATTGTTTCAAGAGCGTCAAAACGGTTATGCGTGGTAATATTGATAACATACCTATTTTCTATAGAATTACTAAGCCGTTTTGTAGATATCAGTTCCGGACCTTCATGGGACGTTTTCGTTCATTAATTGTGTGTGAAGAGAACGTTGGCTCTTACAAAACATCGAGTGAGGTAGCACAAGCACTTACAGTTGCACTGTTATGGGTAGCGGGTACTGTTTGCCGCAGAGGTGGTTGTTGTAGCTGGTGGTGTGATGAGAGAGAAACGTGTTGTGACGAAGCCACTTGGTTAGAAGCTAATGTTGCGCAACAAGTGTTAAGCGAATATTGCACTAGTTGACCAGTATCATCTGTTTCCATATTGTGAAGAGGTGAAGACATTGTAGTAATGAAACACTAATATAAGAATTTAGGTCACTTGTCACTATGAACACACAGGCAAACAAAAAACTTGAAAACACTGCGCGACCGTGAATATACAACCTTGAACCGACCAGGAGCGAGGCAACGCACGTCCTACCTGCACGGTGGCCGCCTTCTTTGACCATGCACGATGTGTAGCAATACAGAGCAGTTGAGATGCACCAGGTCAAGCAAGCGCAGGGCTACGTCACTGTTCTCTCAGACCTAACTTCACACGACGTGTATATTGCGTATATAAGGTGTTCGAGTCTATTTTGACCAACATGAAATTATGATGGTCTATAATTTTTAAAATATTTGGTTTAAATA
The DNA here is from genome assembly GCA_030765055.1 of Mantis religiosa. NCBI lineage: Eukaryota > Metazoa > Arthropoda > Insecta > Mantodea > Mantidae > Mantis > Mantis religiosa. Next base: position 340,924,546 of record CM060950.1, on the reverse strand, counting down.
AATTCCTTTCGCTAACTCGCCCTGACCGAGATTCGAACTCGGGACCTCTTGAACGTGAGGCAGAAACGCTACCATCTACCTACGATACACATGTGTGGTATACAAATGTCTTAAGCACATATTAATTAAGTCAAAATCCTTAGAGCCTGTTTTGAGAAAACAGAAAATAACAAAGAATGTTTCATATAAGAGTTGCTTTGTTGGAGTTAAATAAAGTTTGGCACATACACACAAACACACATATATACACGAATGTTTTTAAAATGCTTTTCTAATTCGGGGGCCTCAAAACATGTATTTCCATGAAATCCCTTTATCACAATGTTGGGTGAAATGCATACTTTCCCTACTTATTATCAGAACCTCTTTTTACAAACTACTATTAAAATTGTTACATGCTAAGTTGCCATATTACTAGAGCTCGGATTTATTTGCTCTATATTTTATTATATTATTATATTTATTATAATATTATATTTATTATATTTGCTCTATTGTTTGTGACTTTGTGGGTTCTTAGAATTAAAAGTCCAAGTTGCAGATATTCCAAATGTTCTTTATTTCCGTAGAAATACACTGCTCAATTCTCACGTAACAACATTACATCACATACACACAATCTACTAAGGTCGATGACAATAACAAACAGCGTTCTGATTACATCGTCTCTCGTTGCAACAACACTCTACAGCCGTTTACTGCTTATCCCTCTTGGCGAGTCGTCGCCTTCTTAAATACCTCATTGATAAATTCTAGAGATTTCTGGAACAAATAAGAAAACAACTATTCTCTGTGAATCCAGCTATCACTAGAACCTTCCAAACGTGAAACCCTATCTGTGCCGGCAAATCCTTTATCTCAGCTATCTTCTTTTGCCGGCTGTTTGTGTACACTAGCCGCGCTATCGTAGATAACGGGTTCGCGACAGTGTTCCCTCCTTAAGGCTGGTCGTCCCAAACAGCACCATAGTAGCGGGCCAGACGATCCAGGTGTATCACCAACATCTTCCCTCGGGGCACCCTCTGGATGCGGTAGACGACGTTGTTAATGCTCCTCACCAACCGGTATGGTCCTTGCCACGGCTGCTGAAGCTTCGGGCAACGTCCCTTGGTCCAAGTAGGGAGATACAACAAGATCAGGTCGCCTTGCTGGAAACCTTGGCTGTTTGCTTGCCTGTCGTATCGGGTCTTCATGCGGTCGCTCTCCTTCTGGATGTTCTGACGAGCCATCTCATGCATGTCGTGGAAATGGTCCACCAGGTTCTCCACATACTCGGTTGCTGACTGTTTTGCGTCCGGGGGGCTTCCAAAAGCCAGATCACAAGGGAGGCGTAACTCTCGGCCGAAAATTAAGCTGGCTGGCATCATCCCAGTGGTGTCGTGTGTTGACGAGTGGTAGGCCAGCAAGAACAGTGGCACCTTGATGTCCCAGTCTCGCTGATGGCTGGCCAGGACCTTCCTCAGATGTTCTTCTAAGTTCTTGATATATCTTTCGACCATGCCATCCGGCTGGGGATGTAGAGGTGTTGTGCGGGTCTTGTTTACTCCAAGTCTTTCCAGTGCCTCCTTCATCAGGTTGGACTCAAAATTGCTGCCCTGGTCGCTGTGGAGCTCTAACGGCACCCCAAATCGGCAGATCACTCGCTCCACGACGCAGTCTGTGATTGTCTTCGCTTCCTGGTTCGAAATGGTATACACCTCCGGCCACTTGATGAAGTAGTCCACGACCACCATAAGGTACTTGAAATGGTCCAGCTATGTCAACGGCGATCCTTTCGAATAGCGCTCCGACGTTGTACTGCTGCATGCGACCGCGACTCTAGTCTGGGGGCCGTGAAATGAAATGTGTAGTGTTTAACGCCCGCTTTTACTACATATGGCACCGCAGGCGATGGGGGCCGTGACTAGCCGCGCACACGTGACATTGACGGCACCATCTCTCAGCATCTTGTCGGAGCCTCAGCCAGTAGTAGTAGCGTTGCCGAAGTTTGTCCATCGTCCCAGGTGTCCTCCAGAAGTACCAGCGTGCATTTCCTCCAAGATTTCCGGGGCCAGACTCCGGGAAAGTACTAACTGTTCTCTTTGCTTCTTCCCATTAGATGATTCCCATACTCGGAGCAGCTCCCGTAGGGGAAGGGATCCGTCCCTTTCAGCTGCCAAAGTGCGGGCGCTGCGGACCCTTAGCACTCGTGGTACCTCTGACGTTACTAGAGGAACCTCGGGCCGCACAGCCGAGCCCCTCCTTCGGGAGTTGTTCGGATTGGGATGGTCTCGAGGGGGCAGTGTGTTCCCGATACCCATGGGAGATTGGGTACGTCTTCGGACGGGGTTGAGGGAAGCCATTAAGTTTCCGGGTACTAGCCTGCTTAGCTAGTAGAAGGTGTGCTAGATCACCAGGCGGCCCCACCGAGGTCATATCGGTAGTCTTCACCTTGAGTGTTGACGCGCGTAAGTGGCGTATGCACTTCCGTCCCGTCTTGTGTCCCTAGGACAGATGGGGGGCTTGTTAGGAAACTAGGTCTTGCCCTAATGGAAAGCCCCACGGAGGATGCCGGGCGCCCCTTAAGGGACAGCTCGGATAACTCCCTGGTTGAAAGAGGCCCGGGTCTTGTTCCTACGGGTTCAAGGCTAATTGGAGTAGAACCTCTGGACTCAACTTGGAGCAGCATGCCCTCTCTGATCTTTAGCGACTCCCATTGGGCCCAGTACGACTTGTATGTGGCGCTCCTTGGTACGATGTCCTCCAGGTTGGTCTTGTCCCTGTCTCCAATTCTCTCAAGAGTGGTCCCAAGTCTGCGTCCACCAGCTGCTCCCTCCTAAGGCCTGCGCTATCCCAACCATCCGCAGGCACTGCCGTGACCACTCTGAGAGCTGCGGCACGCTCCTTCTCTTCCACTCTTATGCATTGGCCGCACTCTTCAGGGACACGGCATCTGCGTTGCCGTGGCTCTTCGCTTTAGGATGTTCAGAGGTGAAGTCTTACTCCTACAGCGTCTGTACCCAACGGTCTGTCTGGACTTCCAAGTTCCTAAAACTAAGTAGCCAGGTTAGGGCGGAGTGGTCAGTCCTCAGATGGAATGGCTGACCAAACAGGTATTTGTGGAAGTGCTCCAAGGTCGTTACTACTTTAGTAGGCCATCACCCGCTCGTGGCCGTCCTGGACTTGGGATAGGAGACCTCCAATGCAATGGTCGCTGGCGCCAGTGTCCACAATGAAGGTTCCGCCCGGTTGTGGAAATCCTAGAATAGGAGCACTACACAGAGTCTTGTACAGCCGCTGAAAAGCGTCTTTGGCGTCCTCTGTCCACACATAGGGCCGGTGTACTTCTGTCAGGCGGGTGGGGGGTTTGGCGATGTTGGAGAACATCTTGATAAAACGGCGGTAGTAATTGCACAGCCCAAGGAAACTGCGCAATTCTCTCTTATCTTTCAGCCGAGGCCAATCTCTCACGGCCTGTGTCTTCTCCGGATCTGTGGCCACTCCGTTTGGTGAGACTATGTGGCCCAAGTAGTTAGTTAACTTCCTTGCGGAACAGCTGGCACTTCTTTGCATTTAGCTTCAAATTGGTTGCCTGCAGCCTCTGTAGCACTTTACTGAGATTCCCTAGATGGTCTTCGAAAGTCTTACCGACGATGATGATGTCGTCTAGGTATAGCAGGCAGGCGTCATAAGTCAGCCCTCTCATCACTGATTCTATTAGGCATTGGAAGGTGGCTAGTGAGTTGCAGAGGCCAAAGGGCATAACTGTGAACTGCCAAAGCCCTTAGCCTGTCGAGAATGCAGTCTTCTCCTTGTCTCTCCGGTCTGGAGCCACCTGCCAGTAACCCGACTTCAGGTCCAGGGTCGAGAACCACTGTGCACCAGCAAGCGTGTCCAGGGTATCGTCAATCCGGAGTAAGGGGAAATAGTCTTTTCGAGTGACAGCGTTTAACTTCCTATAGTGCACGCAGAATCGTAGCTCGCCGTTCTTCTTTGTCACCAGAACTACAGGGGAACACAAAGGGCTGTCAGACTCTTCAATCACTCCCCTGGATTTCATGTCATCTTGCATATCCCGGACCTCCGCTTGTTTTGCCAGCGGAACGCGTCAAGCTGATTGCCGAATAGATCGGGCTTCTCCGGTGTCGATGTGGTGAAGTACGCGGTTCGTGCGGCCGTAGTCTCTTTCGCCTTGGCTGAAGACGCGCTGGTATCGCCTCAGCAGTTCTCGAACTTCCTCCAGCTGTTCTGCGGTCAGATGGTCGACCGCCCTCTCCAATAAGTCTTCCAGCCTCAGATGTTGCGTCGGCAACGGCTCCTGTGTTTTGTCGATTGCTGTCACGCTGAGCACGGGCTCGTACGTCCCCAACACCGTCCCGGGCTGGATGTCGTTATCGGTCTCTGTCAGGTTGAGCAGCCTCACTGGTGCCTCCTCTCTGCACGGCAACAATGTCCTGGCTACACACAGTCCGTGCATTGGCGTCTTCTGGTCCAGCATCATGTCCATCGCCCGCTGGCCTTCCAGTCACACCGTCACCACCCCTTCACTTCTCACGGGGACCACCACGTCTTCCTTCAGGATGACCCTGCAGATTCCAAGGCACTCTTCGGGTTGACGAAGTATAACCTTTTCTTCGTTGAGCCGCAGGAACTTCTTGCCGACGTCGACCGTCTCCTCGTGGCTCCTGAGTGCATCCAGTCCCAGAATCACCTCCTCAGCCACCTTCGCGACGAACACCCACAGACGCACGGCACTCCGTCCCAAGATCAGCTTCAGCAGGGCCTCCTTCTCCACAGGAAAGGTGTCGCCCGATGCCGTGACAAGCTGGTATGGTCGGCTCGGCTTCCTTGTCGGCAAACCCTTCGCCACGTCAGGTCTGATGATGGTCACGACTGCCCCGGTGTCCACCAGTACGCGGCACGGCTTCCCGCTCACCCAACCGTCCGCGATGAGGCTGTCATCCATACGCCGGCTGACGACGTGCAGTGTCACTCGTCCACGACGGCCCTTACTCGTTTTCTGCCTGCTCTTCCTGGTGTGGGCAGTCTCTCTCCAGGTGTCCCAGCTGTCCTCACCCCCAGCACAGGCTACTAGGTCTTCGCCGGCATCCCTCGATTGGTCTTCGGTCTCCATTATAGCAGATACTCCTTGTTCTGGAAGTCGGGGTAGCTGTCACCTTGGCCGCCTCCATCCTCAATGGTGCTGTTAGCGCCTCGTGGATGGTTTTGTAATCGCCGAGCATTAGGCGCTGCCGAATCTCCGTGTCTCGTATCCCATCGACAAATATGTAGGGCGCCTGTCGGGATACGAACTCTGGTGGGCGGTCGACTAGAGCTTTGCTGGCCAGCTGGTCAATTGCCAGGGCGAACTCCTGCAGCCTGGCTGCTGTGACCTTGACTTCAGCTGGCTGCGGTACGCTGTGGCTAAGCGATGGTTTCCAAAGCGATTCTCCAGGACCTTCCAGATGTACTTGGGCGCCGCCGCTGTCTGGACCACGTTCAGAACTTCTGCGGCCCGTTCCTGGTGGCTGGCTATTGTGTGGCCTCTTCCTATGGTGAACATTTGTTGTGCTTGGCCACTACGTCGAACAGACGGCGGAATACTTCAAAAGTTGTCGCGCCGTCGTATTTAGGAGATTTGACGCGCGCCGATGTGTCGCGTCGCGGTGCGTCGGCCTTCAAGTCCTTCAACCACCTGCCGACGATGTCCTCTACCATGGCGTTCAGGGAATTTGTGTTGCTGTCGGCCTTTCCCTCCAGGTTGTTAACGCTGTTCGCAAGGTCTTCGACGTCTTCCAACATGGCGTATAGGGACTTGGTGTTACTGTCGGCCTTTTGCTCTAGGTCATTGAAGCGGTTCGCCAAGTCTTCGACGCGCTCGTCCACTTGACCCGTCCGCTTGCCCAGCTCCGTCACGTCATCCCTCATGCCGGCCAAGTGTTCCTCCAATTGTGCGGCGAGAGCCCCGTTCGCCACCTTCATTTCCGTGGCCAGACTGTCGTTCGCTGCTGTCATTTCTCTGGTTAATTCGGCCTTCATTTCTTTCATCTTCTCGGTGATGTCGTTAGCCGTCTTCATTTCTTTCAGTTCTGCGGCCAGGTTGTTATTTGCTGCTTCTGTTTTCGCAGCGAGGTTGGCATTCGCCGCATTCATTTCCGAGGTGAGTTCGGCCTTCATTTCCTCATCTCCAAATTCTTTACCAATGCAGCCTCCATGTCGTGTTATGGCGCACTCCTGGCACCAATTGTGACTTTGTGGGTTCTTAGAATTAAAATTCCGAGTTTCAGATATTCCAAATGTTCTTTATTTCCGTAGAAATACACTGCTCAATTCTCACGTAACAACATTACGTCACATACACACCAGGATCTTCCAAGGTCGATGACAATACAAACAGCGTTCTGATTACATCATCTCTCGTTACAACAACACTCTACAGTCGTTTACTGCTTATCCCTCTTGGCGAGTCGTCGCCTTCTTAAACACCTCATTGATACATTCTAGAGATTTCTGGAACAAATAAGAAAACAACTATTCTCTGTGAATCCAGCTATCACTAGAACCTTCCAAATGTGAAACCCTATCTTTGCCGGCAACTCCTTTATCTCAGCTATCTTTATTTGCCGGATCTTTGTGTACACTAGCCGCGCTATCGTAGATAACGGGTTCGCGACAGTATGAATATATGCATACATCTATGTACTAAAAATCTGCTAAATCTGCTATAAATTCTTTATAATAGGTATTTATTTCACCTTTCTGACACTAAACATGAAGAAATCAAATAGCAAACTCTTAAACATTGGCAGTAATTAACTAATATTTACTAGTCTCTCTTTAAGTCTATTTTACTATTACTCGTGCTAATTGCATTAGACAGTTAAACATTGTTCACCGTCACTTAAAATGTTTTTATATTTCTATGAGCAGCTGTTTGTAGATGTTGCGTAATCTATAACTTTTTGTTGCAGTTCACCTATAACATTGGTATAAAAATAATATGGTTTTATTTTAGTTAAATAAAACCAACAATCACTAACTCGAAATTCGCATTGATTTCTAAAATATTCTGAAAAGACAAAAATGAAACTTTATGTTTTTAACACACTTGCACAGTAGTATTATTTCCATCTGTTGTTAAGAGTAGGATTTCTATCAATCCATCAAACTACATAAATCAGCTTTACTGCTCTTCTCCTTCGCCATTGTAATATTCCATTTCCTACTTCTCACACTTCAGAAATTACGACTAGCAGCAAATTAGTGCAAGTTTAAATATTAATTGAAAATTACACTTTAGTTTTTGGAGACGTTATGGTTGCGGCAGACGGCTTCGATTACAATATTAATAAAAACCATATCAAGTTTTATTATTTAAGTGCCGCACCTCACTTCAAAGATTTAAGCATAAACAGAGCAGTAAATGAGAAATTGTATCGTATCCTTCTCTTCTTAAGCTATCGGGGTGAAATATTTGTACGAATCGTTGCAAAAAAGTAAAATATATGCATAAATATGCATAGATTAGTTAAATATGCACTAACCCCTTAAATATGCTTTTATATGCTTCCACAATAAACTCCTTAGAATGTGGAATAAATTTATTACTTACTTGTATATGTTTGCATATATGCAAAAATCCGAACTCTACGGCGCGGCTGCCCACCTCGGTAGCGTAAATGGTAGCGTGTCTGCCTCACGTTCAAGAGGTCCCGAGGTCGAATCTCGGTTAGGGTGAGTTACCTGGATAAGGTTCTTTCCGGGGTTTTCCCTTATCCTGAAAGACGAATGTTGGGTAACTCTAAGCTCCTTGGTCCCCGGACTCATTTGAGCATCACTTCACCCATTTCATTCATCGTCCGATATGACTTAAAGTTGGAGGACGTAAAATTACAAACAAAAAAATTTCTACGGCGCGGCGTGGTTGAGCGGTTCGACCGTTTGACTCTCACCAAGACGACCCGGGTTCGATCCCAGGTGACCGCAAAGTGAGATTTGTAGTGAACAACACGACACTGGGACGAATTTTCTCCGGGAACTACGGTTTCCCCCATCATTTCATTCCACCAGTATTCCATCTTCATTTTATGCATCATCAGTGTCACCGCCTGCGGTGCCGCACGTAGTAAAAGTGGGCGTAAGCACTGCACATTCATTCATTTCCAGCTTTATTACTATATTATGGGTTTCAGCTACTTATCTTTGCTGTATCTGTTAATAGCACAAGGTTGTGGTCGTTCTAGATTTAAGTGATATAGATGTGATTCAAAAAGTCCTGAATACTAAGATTTTATTAGGAAGTAATCCTACAAATTTATTGGGGCAAATGTATTATAGGGCTGAAAAGTAATTAGTTGGCTTTAATTAGATGTTTAAAGCAGATTGTACAATGTTCAGTATTTATATGATTTTTTCGACTTAACATTAGATGGATTTGACCGTGTACTATTTTGGTTGAATTTTAATAAAAACTACAAGAAAACGGGAAGAGGTTAATACTACAAATGTTTGGCAGCACAATGGGTAGGAATGTATATTAGAAAGAAATACCGTTACATGGTAGAATTATTGTTAAGTTGAAAACTAATGTCAAATAGCAGAGTATTCGGCAAGATGTCATAACCTTTATCGTCTAGTGATATACTCCACTTTAAAATTAGACTGCCAACTAAGGTGTTCACAGCAGTAAAGCGGAACCAGCTCCTATCGTGTGCTTTACTCCACGTGCGGAACATATTCTGATGTATCTGATTGGCTAATGTTAGATATGCATCAATTCCTAATGGTTGGAAGCGGATTAGTAACGACTCTACTCCAGCTAATGAAGAATATATTTTTGTATTGTTAGGAGGGAATTAAAATATGCATTTCTGGTAAAATATCGGTATCAAATGTGTGGGTGGTATATAGTAGGTATTTTCCCCACTTACTGTATGTGCGTAATAGAGAAAACAAAACGAAACATTTTCTATGTACTTGTGAAGAGCGAACTAAAGAAGACAAAAGTAAAATAGTTTATGACAAGTGCGATATTGCACGAAATAGGGAAAAACAATTGGAAGAAGAGAAAGGCCGAGCATGCAAATTGAGGAATCAGAGTAAATGATAAAGTTATTTTGGAAATAGGGGGCGAGTAATAGAACATGTTGAAATTATCAGAAAAGGTGAAATTAATTAGATCGTTGGATTATAAGAAACTGCTTCCTTTATGATGTACTGAAAGAAACAGTGAATGGGAATACAGTTCGGGACAGAATACCAGATTGTTGCTGCCCAAGCAAAGACGAAAAAATAATCCAGAAAAATGAAACGATGTACTAGGCTTGACTTTTGGGGTAAAACACTTGACTCGATTGAGTGCAAAGCTGAGCAATTTCAAAGTAAATGTAGATACTTTTAAACGTTAATTCTTCTCATTTTACTCATATTTACTTATTTCTTATTGTTGTTATCCCTTAAACGTGCATCCGTTTGTAATAATATGTTATGTGCGTTTCTTCCTACATTTTTTCTAGACAATATTTCTGATTGATATCAGGTTAACTGAAGTTTTATTGCCCTTTGTTACAAGGGAATGTCAATATTTTCGCTCTCCAGTTGAAGAACTCCTAATACGGCATTTATCAGGAAAACGTTGATGGGACAAAAAAACCACGCCCCCTTCTTCCCCAGGAAACCCTATTCCGGAAACATTTCCAAGGCGGAATGACCGACCGCACCCAACTCATCGCGTGACCTCTAATGGCAACACCCTTCCTGACCTCAAGAAGGCCATTTGTCATCAACTAAATAGAATGGCTTGAAACAGGTGATAGAAACACGTTATGAAGGAACGGCTAATGATTTCTTCGATTTACTAAATTACGTTCCAACAAATATGTTGGATTCACCCTTGTAGTTAATTCAGTAAGCACAATCTAATATTATTTCCTGGTTATGAAATTAAGTACTCAAGAATCCCTATTCATATTAATGCCTATTATTTAGGTTAGTAGTAACTAAGAGTGGGGTTTTCCAAAGTTTTCAACAAATATTACAGGTGTTTTCTACTTTCTCTACCGCTTTCCTGAAGTAGGTGGTGGAAGTATTGTATTCTACCCAAGGATTTGATTTGGAGATTTCCCGGAATTACATTCTTGTGAGTCCACGAACACAAAATAAGTATTCTACAAAACTTCGTGGTGTTGTTTCCATATGTGAACAGTATAACCCAAAAACCTAAGTGAATATGACCAAGCTTTGTATTTAATTACAAAATATTTACAGGATGCAACTGGCCGCACTATGGCCTAGCGGTTAGACCGCTTGGCTCTCACTAAGATGAGCCAGGTTCGATCCCAGGTCACCGCACAGTGGTGGACAACATGGAGCTCGGGCACGTTTTATCCGAGATCTCCGGTTTCCCCAGCATCTCATTCCACCGGTGCTTCATCTTCATTTCATGTATCATCAGTGTCACCGCCTGCGGTACCGCATGTAGTAAAAGCGGACGTAAAGCAATTCCCAGGATGCAAGGCAGAAAGTTTTACAAATTTAACTCATCCAGACTAGCGGGGTGGCTCAGGCGGTTTCGTTTCTGGTCCGCATTCTGGCGGCTCGGATTCGATTCCCGTAGCCTTCCTACCTAACCCATGGGTTTTACGGGGGTTTACCCGAATCGCCAGGCGAATGCTGGGTAGGTTAACTACATCCCCCGAATTTCCTGTCCCTCAGTTTCATCTCCATCATCATTTCACGTCATCTCTTCTCTGGTGGTTATTTTCCAGCGCAGTAGTGTCGGCGGGAGTCTCGGCGGTGCACGGCATGCTGATATGCTCTGAGTGAACCACTTCCTCCTCCGGTAAGTCGGATGTCGGTCTGCGAACCGGCTGCTATGGCCGCTTCCGAACCATATTAGGAGGAAATGTCCGTTGTCCTAACCTATGGGGGGACGTCTACATCTAAGTAAAATGTTGGTACCCTGCCCTCTACACTATCGTGGATCCTTGGGACGGCCACCGTCTGTCTTCTCTCACTGTATCCTTCCTCCCGGGGATGCCGCACTTGGGGTTAGGTACAATACGTCAAAACCGGTCGCAGTGTCGAATCCCCTAATGGAATCCATTAGGAATCCATTAACAGGTAGTGTACAGGCAAAAAAGCTTCTAATATGTAATAAAAGCCTTGTACGTATTTCTATATAAATTAACAGGAAGTATACAGGCGGAAAAGCTTCTAATATGTAATAAAAGCCTTTGTACGTATTTCTATATACATTAACAGGAAGTATACAGGCGGAAAAGCTTCTAATATGTACTAAAAGCCTTGTACGCATTTCTATATAAATTAACAGGAAGTATACAGGCGGAAAAGCTTCTAATATGTAATAAAAGCCTTTGTACGTATTTCTATATAAATTAACAGGGAGCTTACAAGCGGGAAAGCTTCTAATATGTAATAAAAGCCTTTGTACGTATTTGTATATAAATTAACAGGAAGTATACAGGCGGAAAAGCTTCTAATATGTAATAAAAGCCTCTGTACGTATTTCTATATCCATTAACAGGAAGTGTACAGGCGGAAAAGCTTCTAATATGTAATAAAAGCCTTTGTACGTATTTCTATATCCATTAACAGGAAGCTTACAGGCGGAAAAACTTCTAATATGTAATAAAAGCCTTTGTACGTATTTGTATATAAATTAACAGGAAGTATACAGGCGGAAAAGCTTCTAATATGTAATAAATGCCTTTGTACGTATTTCTATATACATTAACAGGTAGTGTACAGGCAAAAAAGCTTCCAATATGTAATAAAAGCCTTTGTACGTATTTCTATATAAATTAACAGGTAGTGTACAGGCGAAAAGCTTCTAATATGTAATAAAAGCCTTTGTACGTATTTCCATATAAATTAACAGGAAGTATACAGGCGGAAAAGCTTCTAATATGTAATAAAAGCCTTTGTACGTATTTTTATATAAATTAACAGGAAGTATACAGGCGGAAAAGCTTCTAATATGTAATAAAAGCCTTTGTACGTATTTCTATATAAATTAACAGGAAGTATACAGGCGGAAAAGCTTCTAATATGTAATAAAAGCCTTTCTACGTATTTCTATATAAATTAACAGGAAGTATACAGGCGGAAAAGCTTCTAATATGTAATAAAAGCTTTTGTACGTATTTCTATATCCATTAACAGGAAGTGTACAGGCAAAAGAAATTCTAATATGTAATAAAAGCCTTTGTACGTATTTCTATATAAATTAACAGGAAGTATACAGGCGGAAAAGCTTCTAATATGTAATAAAAGCCTTTGTACGCATTTCTATATCCATTAAGAGGGGGCTTACAGGCGGAAAAGCTTCTAATATGTAATAAAAGCCTTTGTACGTATTCCTATATCCATTAACAGGTAGTGTACAGGCAAAAAAGCTTCTAATATGTAATAAAAGCCTTTGTACGTATTTCTATATAAATTGACAGGTAGTGTACAGGCGAAAAGCTTCTAATATGTAATAAAAGCCTTTGTAGGTATTTCTATATAAATTAACAGGAAGTATACAGGCGGAAAAGCTTCTAATATGTAATAAAAGCCTTTGTACGTATTTCTATATAAATTAACAGGAAGCATACAGGCGGAAAAGCTTCTAATATGTAATAAAAGCCTTTGTACGTATTTCTATATAAATTAACAGGGAGCTTACAAGCGGGAAAGCTTCTCATATGTAATAAAAGCCTTTGTACGTATTTGTATATAAATTAACAGGAAGTATACACGCGGAAAAGCTTCTAATATGTCATAAAAGCCTCTGTACGTATTTCTATATCCATTAACAGGAAGTGTACAGGCGGAAAAGCTTCTAATATGTAATAAAAGCCTTTGTACGTATTTCTATATCCATTAACAGGAAGCTTACAGGCGGAAAAGTTTCTAATATGTAATAAAAGCCTTTGTACGTATTTCTATATAAATTAACAGGAAGTATACAGGCAGAAAAGCTTCTAATATGTAATAAAAGCCTTTGTACGTATTTCTATATAAATTAACAGGAAGTATACAGGCGGAAAAGCTTCTAATATGTAATAAAATCCTTTGTGCGTATTTCTATATGAATTAACAGGAAGTATACAGGCGGAAAAGCTTCTAATATGTAATAAAAGCCTTTGTGCGTATTTCTAAATAAATTAACAGGAAGTATACAGGCGGAAAAGCTTCTAATATGTAATTAAAGCCTTTGTACGTATTTCTATATAAATTAACAGGTAGTATCCAGGCGGAAAAGCTTCTAATATGTAATAAAGCCTTTGTACGTATTTCTATATAAATAAACAGGAAGTATACAGGAGGAAAAGCTTCTAATATGTAATAAAAGCCTTTGTGCGTATTTCTATATAAATTAACAGGAAGTATACAGGCGGAAAAGCTTCTAATATGTAATAAAAGCCTTTGTACGTATTTCTATTTCCATTAACAGCACGTATACAGGCGGAAAAGCTTCTAATATGTAATAAAAGCCTTTGTACGTCTTTCTATATAAATTAACAGGTAGTGTACAGGCGAAAAGCTTCTAATATGTAATAAAAGCCCTTGTACGTACTTCTATATCCATTAACAGGAAGTATACAGGCGAAAAGCTTCTAATATGTAATAAAAGCCTTTGTGCGTATTTCTATATAAATTAACAGGAAGTATACAGGCGGAAAAGCTTCTAATATGTAATAAAAGACTTTGTACGTACTTCTATATAAATTAACAGGAAGTATACAGGCGGAAAAGCTTCTAATATGTAATAAAAGCCTTTGTACGTATTTCTGTATCCATTAAGAGGCAGTGTACAGGCCAAAAAGCTTCTAATATGTAATAAAAGCCTTTGTGCATATTTCTATATGCATTAACAGGTAGTGTACAGGCAAAAAGCTTCTAAAATGTAATAAAAGCCTTTGTGCGTATTTCTATATAAATTAACAGGAAGTATACAGGCGGAAAACTTCTAATATGTAATAAAAGCCTTTGTGCATATTTCTGTATAAATTAACAGGAAGTATACAGGCGGAAAAGCTTCTAATATGTAATAAAAGCCTTTGTACGTATTTCTATATAAATTAACAGGAAGTATACAGGCGGAAAACTTCTAATATGTAATAAAAGTCTTTGTGCATATTTCTGTATAAATTAATAGGAAGTATACAGGCGGAAAAGCTTCTAATATGAAATAAAAGCCTTTGTACGTATTTCAATATAAATTTTCAGGAAGGATACATGCGGAAAAGCTTCTAATATGTAATAAAAGCCTTCGTACGTATTTCTATATCCATTAACAGGTAGTGTACAGGCAAACAGGCTTCTAATATGTAATAAAATTCTTTGTACGTATTTCTATATCCATTAACAGGTACTGTACAGGCAAAAAAGCTTCTAATATGTAATAAAAGCCTTTGTGCGTATTTCTATATAAATTAACAGGAAGTATACAGGCGGAAAAGCTTCTAATATGTAATAAAAGCCTTTGTACGTATTTCTATATAAATTAACAGGAAGTTAGTTAGTTAGTTACTAACGCTCCCCACATGGCAACCTTGGCCTTCGGGGTAACCTCACCCCACCAAGCGATGACCGGACCCATTTCTCAGGTGGAGACACCCAGAGGGCGGTGTCCATTACCTCCGATGATAGGGTGATAGTGAAAATGGCGGTGAGGTGAGAGGACCTACAGTTTTTACCGTGGACTCCGAACCACGTTGGGCATAGGGGATACTTCACGTGTGCTAGACAGAGGTGAAGGCGTGGATAGGGCCGACTTAAAATCGCCAACCCCAGAGCCGGGAATCGAACTCGGGACCCTTAGAACGGGAGCCGCGAACGAAACCACCGCGCTACCCCGGCGCCCATTAACAGGAAGTATAGAGGCGGAAAAGCTTCTAATATGTAATAAAATTCTTTGTGCGTATTTCTATATAAATTAACAGGAAGTATACAGGCGGAAAAGCTTCTAATATGTAATAAAAGCCTTTTTACGTATTTCTATATAATTTAACAGGTAGTGTACAGGCAAAAAAGCTTCTAATATGTAATAAAAGCCTTTGTACGTATTTCTGTATACATTAACAGGCAGTGTACAGGCCAAAAAGTTTCTAATATGTAATAAAAGCCTTTGTACGTATTTCTATATTAATTAACAGGAAGTATACAGGCGGAAAAGCTTCTAATATGTAATAAAAGCCTTTCTACGTATTTCTATATAAATTAACAGGAAGTATACAGGCGGAAAAGCTTCTAATATGTAATAAAAGCTTTTGTACGTATTTCTATATCCATTAACAGGAAGTGTACAGGCAAAAAAAATTCTAATATGTAATAAAAGCCTTTGTACGTATTTGTATATAAATTAACAGGAAGTATACAGGCGGAAAAGCTTCTAATATGTAATAAAAGCCTCTGTACGTATTTCTATATCCATTAACAGGAGGTGTACAGGCGGAAAAGCTTCTAATATGTAATAAAAGCCTTTGTACGTATTTCTATATCCATTAACAGGAAGCTTACAGGCGGAAAAACTTCTAATATGTAATAAAAGCCTTTGTACGTATTTGTATATAAATTAACAGGAAGTATACAGGCGGAAAAGCTTCTAATATGTAATAAAAGCCTTTGTACGTATTTCTATATACATTAACAGGTAGTGTACAGGCAAAAAAGCTTCCAATATGTAATAAAAGCCTTTGTACGTATTTCTATATAAATTAACAGGTAGTGTACAGGCGAAAAGCTTCTAATATGTAATAAAAGCCTTTGTACGTATTTCCATATAAATTAACAGGAAGTATACAGGCGGAAAAGCTTCTAATATGTAATAAAAGCCTTTGTACGTATTTTTATATAAATTAACAGGAAGTATACAGGCGAAAAGCTTCTAATATGTAATAAAAGCCTTTGTACGTATTTCTATATAAATTAACAGGAAGTATACAGGCGGAAAAGCTTCTAATATGTAATAAAAGCCTTTGTACGTATTTCTATATAAATTAACAGGAAGTATACAGGCGGAAAAGCTTCTAAAATGTATTAAAAGCATTTGTACGTATTTCTATATAAATTAACAGGAAGTATACAGGCGGAAAAGCTTCTAATATGTAATAAAAACCTTTGTACGTATTTCTATATAAATTAACAGGAATTATACAGGCGGAAAAGCTTCTAATATGTAATAAAAGCCTTTGTACGTATTTCTATATAAATGAACAGGAAGTATACAGGCGGAAAAGCTTCTAATATGTAATAAAAGCCTTTGTACGTATTTCTATATCCATTAACAGGTAGTGTACAGGCAAAAAGCTTCTAATATATAATAAAAGCCTTTGTACGTATTTCTATATCCATTAACAGGTAGTGTACAGGCGGAAAAGCTTCTAATATGTAATAAAAGCCTTTGTACGTATTTCTATATAAATTAACAGGAAGTATACAGGCGGAAAAGCTTCTAATATGTATTAAAAGCCTTTGTACGTATTTCTATATAAATTAACAGGAAGTATACAGGCGGAAAAGCTTCTAATATGTAATAAAAGCCTTTGTACGTATTTCTATATCCATTAACAGGGAGCTTACAGGCGGAAAAGCTTCTAATATGTACTAAAAGCCTTGTACGTATTTCTATATAAATTAACAGGAAGTATACAGGCGGAAAAGCTTCTAATATGTAATAAAAGCCTTTGTACCTATTTCTATATAAATTAACAGGGAGCTTACAAGCGGGAAAGCTTCTAATATGTAATAAAAGCCTTTGTACGTATTTGTATATAAATTAACAGGAAGTATACAGGCGGAAAAGCTTCTAATATGTAATAAAAGCCTCTGTACGTATTTCTATATCCAGTAACAGGAAGTGTACAGGCGGAAAAGCTTCTAATATGTAATAAAAGCCTTTGTACGTATTTCTATATCCATTAACAGGAAGCTTACAGGCGGAAAAGCTTCTAATATGTAATAAAAGCCTTTGTACGTATTTCTATATCCATTAACAGGGGGCTTACAGGCGTAAAAGCTTCTAATATGTAATAAATGCCTTTGTACGTATTGCTATATCCATTAACAGGTAGTGTAGAGGCAAAAAAGCTTCCAATATATAATAAAAGCCTTTGTACGTATTTCTATATAAATTAACAGGTAGTGTACAGGCGAAAAGCTTCTAATATGTAATAAAACCCTTTGTACGTATTTCTATATAAATTAACAGGAAGTATACAGGCGGAAAAGCTTCTAATATGTAATAAAAGCCTTGGTACGTATTTTTATATAACTTAACAGGAAGTATACAGGCGGAAAAGCTTCTAATATGTAATAAAAGCCTTTGTACGTATTTCTATATAAATTAACAGGAAGTATACAGGCGGAAAAGCTTCTAATATGTAATAAAAGCCTTTGTACGTATTTCTATATAAATTAACAGGAAGTATACAGGCGGAAAAGCTTCTAATATGTAATAAAAGCTTTTGTACGTATTTCTATATCCATTAACAGGAAGTGTACAGGCAAAAAAAAATCTAATATGTAATAAAAGCCTTTGTACGAATTTCTATATAAATTAACAGGAAGTATATAGGCGGAAAAGCTTCTAATATGTAATAAAAGCCTTTGTACGTATTTCTATATCCATTAACAGGGGGCTTACAGGCGGAAAAGCTTCTAATATGTAATAAAAGCCTTTGTACGTATTCCTATATCCATTAACAGGTAGTGTACAGGCAAAAAAGCTTCTAATATGTAATAAAAGCCTTTGTACGTATTTCTATATAAATTGACAGGTAGTGTACAGGCGGAAAGCTTCTAATATGTAATAAAAGCCTTTGTACGTATTTCTATATAAATTAACAGGAAGTATACAGGCGGAAAAGCTTCTAATATGTAATAAAAGCCTTTGTACGTATTTCTATATAAATTAACAGGAAGTATACAGGCGGAAAAGCTTCTAATATGTAATAAAAGCATTTGTACGTATTTCTATATAAATTAACAGGAAGTATACAGGCGGAAAAGCTTCTAATATGTAATAAAAGCCTTTGTACGTATTTCTATATAAATTAACAGGAAGTATAATGCGGGAAAGCTTCTAATATGTAATAAAAGCCTTTCTACGTATTTCTATATCAATTAACAAGAAGTATAATGGCGGAAAAGCTTCTAATATGTAATAAAAGCCTTTGTACGTATTTCTATATCCATTAACAGGTAGTGTATAGGCAAAAAGCTTCTAATATATAATAAAAGCCTTTGTACGTATTTCTATATCCATTAACAGGTAGTGTACAGGCGGAAAAGCTTCTAATATGTAATAAAAGCCTTTGTACGCATTTCTATATAAATTAACAGGAAGTATACAGGCGGAAAAACTTCTAATATGTAATAAAAGCCTTTGTACGTATTTCTATATAAATTAACAGGAAGTATACAGGCGGAAAAGCTTCTAATATGTAATAAAGCCTTTGTACGTATTTCTATATCCATTAACAGGGAGCTTACAGGCGGAAAAGCTTCTAATATGTAATAAAAGCCTTTGTACGTATTTCTATATCCATTAACAGGTAGCTTACAGGCGGAAAAGCTTCTAATATGTAATAAAAGCCTTTGTACGTATTTCTATATCCATTAACAGGGAGCTTACAGGCGGAAAAGCTTCTAATATGTAATAAAAACCTTTGTACGTATTTCTATATCCATTAACAGGTAGCTTACAGGCGGAAAAGCTTCTAATATGTAATAAAGCCTTTGTACGTATTTCTATATCCATTAACAGGTAGTGTACAGGCAAAAAGCTTCTAATATGTAATAAAAGCCTTTGTACGTATTTCTATATAAATTAACAGGTAGTGTACAGGCAAAAAAACTTCTAATATGTAATAAAAGCCTTTGTGCGTATTTCTGTATACATTAACAGGCAGTGTACAGGCCAAAAAGCTTCTAATATGTAATAAAAGCCTTTGTACGTATTTCTATATAAATTAACAGGAAGTATACAGGCGGAAAAGCTTCTAATATGTAGTAAAAGCCTTTGTACGTATTTCTATATAAATTAACAGGAAGTATACAGGCCAAAAAGTTTGTAATATGTAATAAAAGCCTTTGTACGTATTTCTATATCCATTAACAGGCAGTGTACAGGCAAAAAAGCTTCTAATATGTAATAAAAGCCTTTGTACGTATTTCTATATAAATTAACAG
The DNA here is from genome assembly GCA_030765055.1 of Mantis religiosa. NCBI lineage: Eukaryota > Metazoa > Arthropoda > Insecta > Mantodea > Mantidae > Mantis > Mantis religiosa. The sequence continues at coordinate 340,905,367 of CM060950.1, read as the reverse complement.
GAAGTATACAGGCGGAAAAGCTTCTAATATGTAATAAAAGCCTTTGTACGTATTTCTATATAAATTAACAGGAAGTATACAGGCAGAAAAGCTTCTAATATGTAATAAAAGCCTTTGTACGTATTTCTATATAAATTAACAGGAAGTATACAGGCGGAAAGGCTTCTAATATGTAATAAAAGCCTTTGTGCGTATTTCTATATAAATTAACAGGAAGTATACAGGCGGAAAAGCTTCTAATAGGTAATAAAAAACTTTGTACGTATTTCTATATCCATTAACAGGAAGTATACAGGCAAAAAAAGCTTCTAATATGTAATAAAAGCCTTTGTACAAATTTTTGTATCCATTAACAGGCAGTGTACAGGCCAAAAAGCTTCTAATATGTAATAAAAGCCTTTGTACGTATTTCTATATCCATTAACAGACAGTGTACAGGCAAAAAAAGCTTCTAATATGTAATAAAAGCCTTTGTACGTATTTCTATATAAATTAACAGGTAGTGTACAGGCGGAAAGGCTTCTAATATGCAATAAAAGACTCTGTGCGTATTTCTATATAAATTAACAGGAAGTATACAGGCGGAAAAGCTTCTAATATGTAATAAAAGCCTTTGTACGTATTTCTATATAAATTAAACGTTGTGTACAGGCGAAAAGCTTCTAATATGTAATAAAAGCCTTTGCGCGTATTTCTATATAAATTAACAGGAAGTATACAGGCGGAAAAGCTTCTAATATGTAATAAAAGCCTTTGTGCGTATTTCAATATAAATTAACAGGTAGTGTACAGGCAAAAAAGCTTCTAATATATAATAAAAGCCTTTGTGCGTATTTCTATATCCATTAACAGGTAGTGTACAGGCAAAAAAGCTTCTAATATGTAATAAAAGCCTTTTTACGCATTTCTATATAAATTAACATTAAGTATACAGGCGGAAAAGCTTCTTATATGTAATAAAAGCCTTTGTGCATATTTCTATATCCATTAACAGGAAATATACAGGCGGAAAAGCTTCTAATATGTAATAAAAGCCTTTGTACGTATTTCTATATAAATTAACAGGAAGTATACAGGCGGAAAAGCTTCTAATATGTAATAAAACTTTTGTACGTATTTCTATATAAATTAACAGGAAGTATACAGGCGGAAAAGCTTCTAAAATGTAATAAAAGCCTTTGTACGCATTTCTATATAAATTAACAGGAAGTATACAGGCGGAAAAGCTTCTAATATGTAATAAAAGCCTTTGTACGTATTTCTGTATAAATTAACAGGAAGTATACAGGCGGAAAAGCTTCTAATATGTAATAAAAGACTTTGTACGTACTTCTATATAAATTAACAGGAAGTATACAGGCGGAAAAGCTTCTAATATGTAATAAAAGCCTTTGTACGTATTTCTGTATCCATTAACAGGCAGTGTACAGGCCAAAAAGCTTCTAATATGTAATAAAAGCCTTTGTACGTATTTCTATATCCATTAACAGGCAGTGTACAGGCAAAAAAGCCTCTAATATGTAATAAAAGCCTTTGTACGTATTTCTATATCCATTAACAGGGAGCTTACAGGCGGAAAAGCTTCTAATATGTAATCAAAGCCTTTGTGCATATTTCTATATGCATTAACAGGTAGTGTACAGGCAAAAAGCTTCTAAAATGTAATAAAAGCCTTTGTGCGTATTTCTATATAAATTAACAGGAAGTATACAGGCAGAAAAGCTTCTAATATGTAATAAAAGCCTTTGTACGTATTTCTATATAAATTAACAGGAAGTATACAGGCGGAAAAGCTTCTAATATGTAATAAAAGCCTTTGTACGTATTTCTATATAAATTAACAGGAAGTATACAGGCGGAAAAGCTTCTAATATGTAATAAAAGCCTTTGTGCGTATTTCAATATAAATTAACAGGAAGTATACAGATGGAAAAGCTTCTAATATGTAATAAAAGCCTTTGTACGCATTTCTATATAAATTAACAGGTAGTGTACAGGCGAAAAGCTTCTAATATGTAATAAAAGCCTTTCTGCGTATTTCTTTATAAATTAAGAGGAAGTTTACAAGCGGAAAAGCTTCTAAAATGTAATAAAAGCCTTTGTACGTATTTCTACATAAATTAACAGGAAGTATACAGGCGGAAAAGCTTCTAATATGTAATAAAAGCCTTTGTACGTATTTCTATATAAATTAACAGGAAGTATACAGGCAGAAAAGCTTCTAATATGTAATAAAAGCCTTTGTACGTATTTCTATATAAATTAACAGGAAGTATACAGGCGGAAAAGCTTCTAATATGTAATAAAAGCTTTTGTACGTATTTCTATATAAATTAACGGGAAGTATACAGGCGGAAAAGCTTTTAATATGTAATAAAAGCCTTTGTACGTATTTCTATATCCATTAACAGGCAGTGTACAGGCAAAAAAGCTTCTAATATGTAATAAAAGCCTTTGTGCGTATTTCTATATCCAATAACAGGTAGTGTACAGGCAAAAAAGCTTCTAATATATAATAAAAGCCTTTGTGCGCATTTCTATATCCATTAACAGGTAGTGTATAGGCAAAAAAGCTTCTAATATGTAATAAAAGCCTTTGTGCGTATTTCTATATAAATTAACAGGAAGTATACAGGCGGAAAAGCTTCTAATATGTAATAAAAGCCTTTGTGCGTATTTCTATATCCATTTACAGGAAGTATACAGGCGGAAAAGCTTCTAATATGTAATAAAAGCCTTTGTGCATATTTCTATATCCATTAACAGGCAGTGTACAGGCAAAAAAGCTTCTAATATGTAATAAAAGCCTTTGTGCGTATTGTAATAAAAGCCTTTGTGCGTATTTCTATATAAATAAACAGGTAGTGTACAGGGGAAAAGCTTCTAATATGTAATAAAAGCCTTTGTACGTATTTCTATATCCATTAACAGGAAATATACAGGCGGAAAAGCTTCTAACATGTAATAAAAGCCTTTGTGCGTATTTCTATATCCATTAACAGGTAGTGTACAGGCGAAAAGCTTCTAATATGTAATAAAAGCCTTTGTGCGTATTTTTATATAAATAAACAGGAAGTATACAGGCGGAAACGCTTCTAATATGTAATAAAACCTTTGTGCGTATTTCTATATAAATTAACAGGAAGTATACAGGCGGAAAAGCTCCTAATATGTAATAAAAGCCTTTGTACGTGTTTCTATATCCATTAACAGGTAGTGTACAGGCAAAAAAGCTTCTAATATGTAATAAAAGCCTTTGTGCGTATTTCTATATCCATTAACAGGTAGTGTACAGGCAAAAAAGCTTCTAATATGTAATAAAAGCGTTTGTGCGTATTTCTATATAAATTAACAGGAAGTATACAGGCGAAAAGCTTCTAATATGTAATAAAAGCCTTTGTACGTATTTCTATATCCATTAACAGGCAGTGTACAGGCAGAAAAGCTTCTAATATGTAATAAAAGCCTTTGTACGTATTTATATATCCATTAACAGGTAGTGTACAGGCAAAAAAGCTTCTAAAATGTAATAAAAGCCTTTGTACGTATTTCTATATCCATTAACAGGAAGTATACAGGCGGAAAAGCTTCTAGTATGTAGTAAAAGCCTTTGTACGTATTTCTATATCCATTAACAGGTAGTGTACAATCAAAAAAGCTTCTAATATGTAATAAAAGCCTTTGTACGTATGTCTATATCCATTAGCAGGAAGTATACAGGCGAAAAAGCTTCTAATATGTAATAAAAGCCCTTGTACGTACTTCTATATCCATTAATAGGAAGTATACAGGCGAAAAAGCTTCTAATATGTAATAAAAGCCCATGTACGTACTTCTATATCCATTAACAGGAAGTATACAGGCGAAGAGCTTCTAATATGTAATAAAAGCCTTTGTACGTACTTCTATATAAATTAACAGGACGTATACAGGCCAAAAAGCTTCTAATATGTAATAAAAGCCTTTGTACGTATTTCTATATCCATTAACAGGCAGTGTACAGGCAAAAAAGCCTCTAATATGTAATAAAAGCCTTTGTACGTATTTCTATATCCATTTACAGGGAACTCACAGACGGAAAAGCTTCTAATATGTAATAAAAGCCTTTGTGCATATTTCTATATGCATTAACAGGTAGTGTACAGGCAAAAAGCTTCTAATATGTAATAAAAGCCGTTGTGCGTATTTCTATATAAATTAACAGGAAGTATGCAGGCGGAAAAGCTTCTAATATGTAATAAAAGCCTTTGTGCATATTTCTGTATAAATTAACAGGAAGTATACAGGCGGAAAAGCTTCTAGTATGTAATAAAAGCCTTTGTACGTATTTCAATATAAATTTACAGGAAGTATACAGGCGGAAAAGTTTCTAATATGTAATAAAAGCCTTTGTACGTATTTCTATATCCATTAACAGGAAGTGTACAGGCAAAAAAGCTTCTAATATGTAATAAAAGCCCTTGTGCGTATTTCTATATAAATTAACAGGAAGTATACAGGCGGAAAAGCTTCTAATATGTAATAAAAGCCTTTGTACGTACTTCTATATAAATTAACAGGAAGTATACAGGCGGAAAAGCTTCTAATATGTAATAAAAGCCTTTGTGCGTATTTCTATATAAATTAACAGGAAGTATACAGGCGGAAAAGCTTCTAATATGTAATAAAAGCCTTTGTGCGTATTTCTATATAAATTAACAGGAAGTATACAGGCGGAAAAGCTTCTAATATGTAATAAAAGCCTTTGTGCGTATTTCTAGGTAAATTAACAGGAAGTATAAAGGCGGAAAAGCTTCTAATATGTAATAAAAGCCTTTGTGCGTATTTCAATATAAATTAACAGGAATTATACAGGCGGAAAAGCTTCTAATATGTAATAAAAGCCGTTGTACGTATTTCTATATAAATTAACAGTTAGTGCACAGGCGAAAAGCTTCTAATATGTAATAAAAGCCTTTGTGCGTATTTCTATATAAATTAACAGGAAGTATACAGGCGGAAAAGCTTCTAATATGTAATAAAATCCTTTGTGCGTATTTCTATATGAATTAACAGGAAGTATACAGGCGGAAAAGCTTCTAATATGTAATAAAAGCCTTTGTGCGTATTTCTAAATAAATTAACAGGAAGTATACAGGCGGAAAAGCTCCTAATATGTAATTAAAGCCTTTGTACGTAATTCTATATAAATTAACATGTAGTATACAGACGGAAAAGCTTCTAATATGTAATAAGAGCCTTTGTACGCATTTCTATATAAATTAACAGGAAGTATACAGGAGGAAAAGCTTCTAATATGTAATAAAAGCCTTTGTACGTATTTCTATATAAATTAACAGGAAGTATACAGGCGGAAAAGCTTCTAATATGTAATAAAAGCCTTTGTACGTATTTCTATATAAATTAACAGGAAGTATACAGGCAGAAAAGCTTCTAATATGTAATAAAAACCTTTGTACGTATTTCTATATAAATTAACAGGAAGTATACAGGCGGAAAGGCTTCTAATATGTAATAAAAGCCTTTGTACGTATTTCTATATATATTAACAGGCAGTGTACAGGCGGAAAGGCTTCTAATATGTAATAAAAGCCTTTGTGCGTATTTCTATATAAATTAACAGGAAGTATACAGGCGGAAAAGCTTCTAATATGTAATAAAAGCCTTTGTACGTATTTCTATATAAATTAACCGTTGTGTACAGGCGAAAAACTTCTAATATGTAATAAAAGCCTTTGTGCGTATTTCTATATAAATTAACAGGAAGTATACAGGCGGAAAAGCTTCTAATATGTAATAAAAGCCTTTGTGCGTATTTCAATATAAATTAACAGGAAGTATACAGGTGGAAAAGCTTCTAAAATGTAATAAAAGCCTTTGTACGTATTTCTACATAAATTAACAGGAAGTATACAGGCGGAAAAGCTTCTAATATGTAATAAAAGCCTTTGTACGTATTTCTATATAAATTAACAGGAAGTATACAGGCAGAAAAGCTTCTAATATGTAATAAAAGCCTTTGTACGTATTTCTATATAAATTAACAGGAAGTATACAGGCGGAAAAGCTTCTAATATGTAATAAAATCCTTTGTGCGTATTTCTATATGAATTAACAGGAAGTATACAGGCGGAAAAGCTTCTAATATGTAATAAAAGCCTTTGTGCGTATTTCTAAATAAATTAACAGGAAGTATACAGGCGGAAAAGCTTCTAATATGTAATTAAAGCCTTTGTACGTATTTCTATATAAATTAACAGGTAGTATCCAGGCGGAAAAGCTTCTAATATGTAATAAAGCCTTTGTACGTATTTCTATATAAATAAACAGGAAGTATACAGGAGGAAAAGCTTCTAATATGTAATAAAAGCCTTTGTGCGTATTTCTATATAAATTAACAGGAAGTATACAGGCGGAAAAGCTTCTAATATGTAATAAAAGCCTTTGTACGTATTTCTATTTCCATTAACAGCACGTATACAGGCGGAAAAGCTTCTAATATGTAATAAAAGCCTTTGTACGTCTTTCTATATAAATTAACAGGTAGTGTACAGGCGAAAAGCTTCTAATATATAATAAAAGCCCTTGTACGTACTTCTATATCCATTAACAGGAAGTATACAGGCGAAAAGCTTCTAATATGTAATAAAAGCCTTTGTGCGTATTTCTATATAAATTAACAGGAAGTATACAGGCGGAAAAGCTTCTAATATGTAATAAAAGACTTTGTACGTACTTCTATATAAATTAACAGGAAGTATACAGGCGGAAAAGCTTCTAATATGTAATAAAAGCCTTTGTACGTATTTCTGTATACATTAACAGGCAGTGTACAGGCCAAAAAGCTTCTAATATGTAATAAAAGCCTTTGTACGTATTTCTATATCCATTAACAGGCAGTGTACAGGCAAAAAAGCCTCTAATATGTAATAAAAGCCTTTGTACGTATTTCTATATCCATTAACAGGGAGCTTACAGGCGGAAAAGCTTCTAATATGTAATAAAAGCCTTTGTGCATATTTCTATATGCATTAACAGGTAGTGTACAGGCAAAAAGCTTCTAAAATGTAATAAAAGCCTTTGTGCATATTTCTATATAAATTAACAGGAAGTATACAGGCGGAAAACTTCTAATATGTAATAAAAGCCTTTGTGCATATTTCTGTATAAATTAACAGGAAGTATACAGGCGGAAAAGCTTCTAATATGTAATAAAAGCCTTTGTACGTATTTCTATATAAATTAACAGGAAGTATACAGGCGGAAAACTTCTAATATGTAATAAAAGCCTTTGTGCATATTTCTGTATAAATTAACAGGAAGTATACAGGCGGAAAAGCTTCTAATATGAAATAAAAGCCTTTGTACGTATTTCAATATAAATTTTCAGGAAGGATACATGCGGAAAAGCTTCTAATATGTAATAAAAGCCTTCGTACGTATTTCTATATCCATTAACAGGTAGTGTACAGGCAAACAGGCTTCTAATATGTAATAAAATTCTTTGTACGTATTTCTATATCCATTAACAGGTACTGTACAGGCAAAAAAGCTTCTAATATGTAATAAAAGCCTTTGTGCGTATTCCTATATAAATTAACAGGAAGTATACAGGCGGAAAAGCTTCTAATATGTAATAAAAGCCTTTGTACGTATTTCTATATAAATTAACAGGAAGTATACAGGCGGAAAAGCTTCTAATATGTAATAAAATTCTTTGTGCGTATTTCTATATAAATTAACAGGAAGTATACAGGCGGAAAAGCTTCTAATATGTAATAAAAGCCTTTTTACGTATTTCTATATAATTTAACAGGTAGTGTACAGGCAAAAAAGCTTCTAATATGTAATAAAAGCCTTTGTACGTATTTCTGTATACATTAACAGGCAGTGTACAGGCCAAAAAGTTTCTAATATGTAATAAAAGCCTTTGTACGTATTTCTATATTAATTAACAGGAAGTATACAGGCGGAAAAGCTTCTAATATGTAATAAAAGCCTTTCTACGTATTTCTATATAAATTAACAGGAAGTATACAGGCGGAAAAGCTTCTAATATGTAATAAAAGCCTTTGTACGTATTTCTATATAAATTAACAGGAAGTATACAGGCGAAAAGCTTCTAATATGTAATAAAAGCCTTTGTACGTATTTCTATATAAATTAACAGGAAGTATACAGGCGGAAAAGCTTCTAATATGTAATAAAAGCCTTTGTACGTATTTCTATATAAATTAACAGGAAGTATACAGGCGGAAAAGCTTCTAAAATGTATTAAAAGCATTTGTACGTATTTCTATATAAATTAACAGGAAGTATACAGGCGGAAAAGCTTCTAATATGTAATAAAAGCCTTTGTACGTATTTCTATATAAATTAACAGGAAGTATACAGGCGGAAAAGCTTCTAATATGTAATAAAAGCCTTTGTACGTATTTCTATATAAATGAACAGGAAGTATACAGGCGGAAAAGCTTCTAATATGTAATAAAAGCCTTTGTACGTATTTCTATATCCATTAACAGGTAGTGTACAGGCAAAAAGCTTCTAATATATAATAAAAGCCTTTGTACGTATTTCTATATCCATTAACAGGTAGTGTACAGGCGGAAAAGCTTCTAATATGTAATAAAAGCCTTTGTACGTATTTCTATATAAATTAACAGGAAGTATACAGGCGGAAAAGCTTCTAATATGTATTAAAAGCCTTTGTACGTATTTCTATATAAATTAACAGGAAGTATACAGGCGGAAAAGCTTCTAATATGTAATAAAAGCCTTTGTACGTATTTCTATATCCATTAACAGGGAGCTTACAGGCGGAAAAGCTTCTAATATGTACTAAAAGCCTTGTACGTATTTCTATATAAATTAACAGGAAGTATACAGGCGGAAAAGCTTCTAATATGTAATAAAAGCCTTTGTACCTATTTCTATATAAATTAACAGGGAGCTTACAAGCGGGAAAGCTTCTAATATGTAATAAAAGCCTTTGTACGTATTTGTATATAAATTAACAGGAAGTATACAGGCGGAAAAGCTTCTAATATGTAATAAAAGCCTCTGTACGTATTTCTATATCCAGTAACAGGAAGTGTACAGGCGGAAAAGCTTCTAATATGTAATAAAAGCCTTTGTACGTATTTCTATATCCATTAACAGGAAGCTTACAGGCGGAAAAGCTTCTAATATGTAATAAAAGCCTTTGTACGTATTTCTATATCCATTAACAGGGGGCTTACAGGCGTAAAAGCTTCTAATATGTAATAAATGCCTTTGTACGTATTGCTATATCCATTAACAGGTAGTGTACAGGCAAAAAAGCTTCCAATATATAATAAAAGCCTTTGTACGTATTTCTATATAAATTAACAGGTAGTGTACAGGCGAAAAGCTTCTAATATGTAATAAAAGCCTTTGTACGTATTTCTATATAAATTAACAGGAAGTATACAGGCGGAAAAGCTTCTAATATGTAATAAAAGCCTTGGTACGTATTTTTATATAACTTAACAGGAAGTATACAGGCGGAAAAGCTTCTAATATGTAATAAAAGCCTTTGTACGTATTTCTATATAAATTAACAGGAAGTATACAGGCGGAAAAGCTTCTAATATGTAATAAAAGCCTTTGTACGTATTTCTGTATCCATTAACAGGCAGTGTACAGGCCAAAAAGCTTCTAATATGTAATAAAAGCCTTTGTACGTATTTCTATATCCATTAACAGGCAGTGTACAGGCAAAAAAGCCTCTAATATGTAATAAAAGCCTTTGTACGTATTTCTATATCCATTAACAGGGAGCTTACAGGCGGAAAAGCTTCTAATATGTAATAAAAGCCTTTGTGCATATTTCTATATGCATTAACAGGTAGTGTACAGGCAAAAAGCTTCTAAAATGTAATAAAAGCCTTTGTGCGTATTTCTATATAAATTAACAGGAAGTATACAGGCGGAAAACTTCTAATATGTAATAAAAGCCTTTGTGCATATTTCTGTATAAATTAACAGGAAGTATACAGGCGGAAAAGCTTCTAATATGTAATAAAAGCCTTTGTACGTATTTCTATATAAATTAACAGGAAGTATACAGGCGGAAAACTTCTAATATGTAATAAAAGCCTTTGTGCATATTTCTGTATAAATTAACAGGAAGTATACAGGCGGAAAAGCTTCTAATATGAAATAAAAGCCTTTGTACGTATTTCAATATAAATTTTCAGGAAGGATACATGCGGAAAAGCTTCTAATATGTAATAAAAGCCTTCGTACGTATTTCTATATCCATTAACAGGTAGTGTACAGGCAAACAGGCTTCTAATATGTAATAAAATTCTTTGTACGTATTTCTATATCCATTAACAGGTACTGTACAGGCAAAAAAGCTTCTAATATGTAATAAAAGCCTTTGTGCGTATTTCTATATAAATTAACAGGAAGTATACAGGCGGAAAAGCTTCTAATATGTAATAAAAGCCTTTGTACGTATTTCTATATAAATTAACAGGAAGTACACAGGCGGAAAAGCTTCTAATATGTAATAAAATTCTTTGTGCGTATTTCTATATAAATTAACAGGAAGTATACAGGCGGAAAAGCTTCTAATATGTAATAAAAGCCTTTTTACGTATTTCTATATAATTTAACAGGTAGTGTACAGGCAAAAAAGCTTCTAATATGTAATAAAAGCCTTTGTACGTATTTCTGTATACATTAACAGGCAGTGTACAGGCCAAAAAGTTTCTAATATGTAATAAAAGCCTTTGTACGTATTTCTATATTAATTAACAGGAAGTATACAGGCGGAAAAGCTTCTAATATGTAATAAAAGCCTTTCTACGTATTTCTATATAAATTAACAGGAAGTATACAGGCGGAAAAGCTTCTAATATGTAATAAAAGCCTTTGTACGTATTTCTATATAAATTAACAGGAAGTATACAGGCGAAAAGCTTCTAATATGTAATAAAAGCCTTTGTACGTATTTCTATATAAATTAACAGGAAGTATACAGGCGGAAAAGCTTCTAATATGTAATAAAAGCCTTTGTACGTATTTCTATATAAATTAACAGGAAGTATACAGGCGGAAAAGCTTCTAAAATGTATTAAAAGCATTTGTACGTATTTCTATATAAATTAACAGGAAGTATACAGGCGGAAAAGCTTCTAATATGTAATAAAAGCCTTTGTACGTATTTCTATATAAATTAACAGGAAGTATACAGGCGGAAAAGCTTCTAATATGTAATAAAAGCCTTTGTACGTATTTCTATATAAATGAACAGGAAGTATACAGGCGGAAAAGCTTCTAATATGTAATAAAAGCCTTTGTACGTATTTCTATATCCATTAACAGGTAGTGTACAGGCAAAAAGCTTCTAATATATAATAAAAGCCTTTGTACGTATTTCTATATCCATTAACAGGTAGTGTACAGGCGGAAAAGCTTCTAATATGTAATAAAAGCCTTTGTACGTATTTCTATATAAATTAACAGGAAGTATACAGGCGGAAAAGCTTCTAATATGTATTAAAAGCCTTTGTACGTATTTCTATATAAATTAACAGGAAGTATACAGGCGGAAAAGCTTCTAATATGTAATAAAAGCCTTTGTACGTATTTCTATATCCATTAACAGGGAGCTTACAGGCGGAAAAGCTTCTAATATGTACTAAAAGCCTTGTACGTATTTCTATATAAATTAACAGGAAGTATACAGGCGGAAAAGCTTCTAATATGTAATAAAAGCCTTTGTACCTATTTCTATATAAATTAACAGGGAGCTTACAAGCGGGAAAGCTTCTAATATGTAATAAAAGCCTTTGTACGTATTTGTATATAAATTAACAGGAAGTATACAGGCGGAAAAGCTTCTAATATGTAATAAAAGCCTCTGTACGTATTTCTATATCCAGTAACAGGAAGTGTACAGGCGGAAAAGCTTCTAATATGTAATAAAAGCCTTTGTACGTATTTCTATATCCATTAACAGGAAGCTTACAGGCGGAAAAGCTTCTAATATGTAATAAAAGCCTTTGTACGTATTTCTATATCCATTAACAGGGGGCTTACAGGCGTAAAAGCTTCTAATATGTAATAAATGCCTTTGTACGTATTGCTATATCCATTAACAGGTAGTGTACAGGCAAAAAAGCTTCCAATATATAATAAAAGCCTTTGTACGTATTTCTATATAAATTAACAGGTAGTGTACAGGCGAAAAGCTTCTAATATGTAATAAAAGCCTTTGTACGTATTTCTATATAAATTAACAGGAAGTATACAGGCGGAAAAGCTTCTAATATGTAATAAAAGCCTTGGTACGTATTTTTATATAACTTAACAGGAAGTATACAGGCGGAAAAGCTTCTAATATGTAATAAAAGCCTTTGTACGTATTTCTATATAAATTAACAGGAAGTATACAGGCGGAAAAGCTTCTAATATGTAATAAAAGCCTTTGTACGTATTTCTATATAAATTAACAGGAAGTATACAGGCGGAAAAGCTTCTAATATGTAATAAAAGCTTTTGTACGTATTTCTATATCCATTAACAGGAAGTGTACAGGCAAAAAAAATTCTAATATGTAATAAAAGCCTTTGTACGAATTTCTATATAAAAATTAACAGGAAGTATATAGGCGGAAAAGCTTCTAATATGTAATAAAAGCCTTTGTACGTATTTCTATATCCATTAACAGGGGGCTTACAGGCGGAAAAGCTTCTAATATGTAATAAAAGCCTTTGTACGTATTCCTATATCCATTAACAGGTAGTGTACAGGCAAAAAAGCTTCTAATATGTAATAAAAGCCTTTGTACGTATTTCTATATAAATTGACAGGTAGTGTACAGGCGGAAAGCTTCTAATATGTAATAAAAGCCTTTGTACGTATTTCTATATAAATTAACAGGAAGTATACAGGCGGAAAAGCTTCTAATATGTAATAAAAGCCTTTGTACGTATTTCTATATAAATTAACAGGAAGTATACAGGCGGAAAAGCTTCTAATATGTAATAAAAGCATTTGTACGTATTTCTATATAAATTAACAGGAAGTATACAGGCGGAAAAGCTTCTAATATGTAATAAAAGCCTTTGTACGTATTTCTATATAAATTAACAGGAAGTATAATGCGGGAAAGCTTCTAATATGTAATAAAAGCCTTTCTACGTATTTCTATATCAATTAACAAGAAGTATAATGGCGGAAAAGCTTCTAATATGTAATAAAAGCCTTTGTACGTATTTCTATATCCATTAACAGGTAGTGTACAGGCAAAAAGCTTCTAATATACAATAAAAGCCTTTGTACGTATTTCTATATCCATTAACAGGTAGTGTACAGGCGGAAAAGCTTCTAATATGTAATAAAAGCTTTGTACGTATTTCTATATAAATTAACAGGAAGTATACAGGCGGAAAAACTTCTAATATGTAATAAAAGCCTTTGTACGTATTTCTATATAAATTAACAGGAAGTATACAGGCGGAAAAGCTTCTAATATGTAATAAAGCCTTTGTACGTATTTCTATATCCATTAACAGGGAGCTTACAGGCGGAAAAGCTTCTAATATGTAATAAAAGCCTTTGTACGTATTTCTATATCCATTAACAGGTAGCTTACAGGCGGAAAAGCTTCTAATATGTAATAAAAGCCTTTGTACGTATTTCTATATCCATTAACAGGGAGCTTACAGGCGGAAAAGCTTCTAATATGTAATAAAAACCTTTGTACGTATTTCTATATCCATTAACAGGTAGCTTACAGGCGGAAAAGCTTCTAATATGTAATAAAGCCTTTGTACGTATTTCTATATCCATTAACAGGTAGTGTACAGGCAAAAAGCTTCTAATATGTAATAAAAGCCTTTGTACGTATTTCTATATAAATTAACAGGTAGTGTACAGGCAAAAAAACTTCTAATATGTAATAAAAGCCTTTGTGCGTATTTCTGTATACATTAACAGGCAGTGTACAGGCCAAAAAGCTTCTAATATGTAATAAAAGCCTTTGTACGTATTTCTATATAAATTAACAGGAAGTATACAGGCGGAAAAGCTTCTAATATGTAGTAAAAGCCTTTGTACGTATTTCTATATAAATTAACAGGAAGTATACAGGCAGAAAAGCTTCTAATATGTAATAAAAGCCTTTGTACGTATTTCTATATAAATTAACAGGAAGTATACAGGCGGAAAGCCTTCTAATATGTAATAAAAGCCTTTGTGCGTATTTCTATATAAATTAACAGGAAGTATACAGGCGAAAAAGCTTCTAATAGGTAATAAAAAACTTTGTACGTATTTCTATATCCATTAACAGGAAGTATACAGGCAAAAAAAGCTTCTAATATGTAATAAAAGCCTTTGTACAAATTTTTGTATCCATTAACAGGCAGTGTACAGGCCAAAAAGCTTCTAATATGTAATAAAAGCCTTTGTACGTATTTCTATATCCATTAACAGACAGTGTACAGGCAAAAAAGCTTCTAATATGTAATAAAAGCCTTTGTACGTATTTCTATATAAATTAACAGGTAGTGTACAGGCGGAAAGGCTTCTAATATGCAATAAAAGACTTTGTGCGTATTTCTATATAAATTAACAGGAAGTATACAGGCGGAAAAGCTTCTAATATGTAATAAAAGCCTTTGTACGTATTTCTATATAAATTAACCGTTGTGTACAGGCGAAAAGCTTCTAATATGTAATAAAAGCCTTTGTGCGTATTTCTATATAAATTAACAGGAAGTATACAGGCGGAAAAGCTTCTAATATGTAATAAAAGCCTTTGTGCGTATTTCAATATAAATTAACAGGTAGTGTACAGGCAAAAAAGCTTCTAATATATAATAAAAGCCTTTGTGCGTATTTCTATATCCATTAACAGGTAGTGTACAGGCAAAAAAGCTTCTAATATGTAATAAAAGCCTTTGTACGCATTTCTATATAAATTAACATTAAGTATACAGGCGGAAAAGCTTCTTATATGTAATAAAAGCCTTTGTGCATATTTCTATATCCATTAACAGGAAATATACAGGCGGAAAAGCTTCTAATATGTAATAAAAGCCTTTGTACGTATTTCTATATAAATTAACAGGAAGTATACAGGCGGAAAAGCTTCTAATATGTAATAAAACTTTTGTACGTATTTCTATATAAATTAACAGGAAGTATACAGGCGGAAAAGCTTCTAAAATGTAATAAAAGCCTTTGTACGCATTTCTATATAAATTAACAGGAAGTATACAGGCGGAAAAGCTTCTAATATGTAATAAAAGCCTTTGTACGTATTTCTATATAAATTAACAGGAAGTGTACAGGCAGAAAAGCTTCTAATATGTAATAAAAGCCTTTGTACGTATTTCTATATAAATTAACAGGAAGTATACAGGCGGAAAAGCTTCTAATATGTAATAAAAGCCTTTGTACGTATTTCTATATAAATTAACAGGAAGTATACAGGCGGAAAAGCTTCTAATATGTAATAAAAGCCTTTGTGCGTATTTCAATATAAATTAACAGGAAGTATACAGGTGGAAAAGCTTCTAATATGTAATTAAAGCCTTTGTACGCATTTCTATATAAATTAACAGGTAGTGTACAGGCGAAAAGCTTCTAATATGTAATAAAAGCCTTTGTACGCATTTCTATATAAATTAACAGGAAGTATACAGGCGGAAAAGCTTCTAATATGTAATAAAAGCCTTTGTACGTATTTCTATATAAATTAACAGGAAGTATACAGGCAGAAAAGCTTCTAATATGTAATAAAAGCCTTTGTACGTATTTCTATATAAATTAACAGGAAGTATACAGGCGGAAAAGCTTCTAATATGTAATAAAAGCCTTTGTACGTATTTCTATATAAATTAACAGGAAGTATACAGGCGGAAAAGCTTCTAATATGTAATAAAAGCCTTTGTGCGTATTTCAATATAAATTAACAGGAAGTATACAGATGGAAAAGCTTCTAATATGTAATAAAAGACTTTGTACGCATTTCTATATAAATTAACAGGTAGTGTACAGGCGAAAAGCTTCTAATATGTAATAAAAGCCTTTCTGCGTATTTCTTTATAAATTAAGAGGATGTATACAAGCGGAAAAGCTTCTAAAATGTAATAAAAGCCTTTGTACGTATTTCTACATAAATTAACAGGAAGTATACAGGCGGAAAAGCTTCTAATATGTAATAAAAGCCTTTGTACGTATTTCTATATAAATTAACAGGAAGTATACAGGCAAAAAACTTCTAATATGTAATAAAAGCCTTTGTACGTATTTCTCTGTAAATTAACAGGTAGTGTACATGCAAAAAAGCTTCTAATATGTAATAAAAGCCTTTGTGCGTATTTCTATATCCATTAACAGGTAGTGTACAGGCAAAAGAGCTTCTAATATGTAATAAAAACCTTTGTGCGTATTTCTATATCCATTAACAGATACTGTACAGGCTAAAAAGCTTCAAATATGTATTAAAAGCCTTTGTGCGTATTTCTATATAAATTAACAGGTAGTGTACAGGGGAAAAGCTTCTAATATGTAATAAAAGCCTTTGTACGAATTGCTATATAAATAAACAGGAAGTATACAGGCGAAAAGCTTCTAACATGTAATAAAAGCCTTTGTGCGTATTTCTACATCCATTAACAGGTAGTGTACTGGCGAAAGGCTTCTAATATGTAATAAAAGCCTTTGTGCGTATTTTTATATAAATAAACAGGGAGTATACAGGCGGAAACGCTTCTAATATGTAATAAAACCTTTGTGCGTATTTCTATATAAATTAACAGGAAGTATACAGG
The DNA here is from genome assembly GCA_030765055.1 of Mantis religiosa. Lineage (NCBI taxonomy): Eukaryota > Metazoa > Arthropoda > Insecta > Mantodea > Mantidae > Mantis > Mantis religiosa. The sequence goes on along the minus strand of CM060950.1, from coordinate 340,888,547 downwards.
CGGAAAAGCTTCTAATATGTAATAAAAGCCTTTGTACGTAATTCTATATCCATTAACAGGCAGTGTACAGGCATAAAATCTTCTAATATGTAATAAAAGCCTTTGTACGTATTTATATATCCATTAACAGGAAGTATACAGGCGGAAAAGCTTCTAGTATGTAGTAAAAGCCATTGTACCTATTTCTATATCCATTAGCAGGTAGTGTACAGGCAAAAAAGCTTCTAATATGTAATAAAACCCCTTGTACGTACTTCTATATCCATTAATAGGAAGTATACAGGCGAAAAAGCTTCTAATATGTAATAAAAGCCCTTGTACGTACTTCTATATCCATTAACAGGAAGTATACAGGCGAAAAGCTTCTAATATGTAATAAAAGTCTTTGTGCGTATTTCTATATAAATTAACAGGAAGTATACAGGCGGAAAAGCTTCTAATATGTAATAAAAGCCTTTGTACGTACTTCTATATAAATTAACAGGAAGTATACAGGCGGAAAAGCTTCTAATATGTAATAAAAGCCTTTGTACGTATTTCGGTATCCATTAACAGGCAGTGTACAGGCCAAAAAGCTTCTAATATGTAATAAAAGCCTTTGTACGTATTTCTATATCCATTAACAGGCAGTGTACAGGCAAAAAAGCCTCTAATATGTAATAAAAGCCTTTGTACGTATTTCTATATCCATTAACAGGGAGCTTACAGGCGGAAAAGCTTCTAATATGTAATAAAAGCCTTTGTGCATATTTCTATATGCATTAACAGGTAGTGTACAGGCAAAAAGCTTCTAAAATGTAATAAAAGCCTTTGTACGTATTTATATATAAATTAACAGGAAGTATAGAGGCAAAAAAGCTTCTAATATGTAATAAAAGCCTTTGTGCGTATTTCTATATAAATTAACAGGAAGTATACAGGCGGAAAAGCTTCTAATATGTAATAAAAGCCTTTGTGCGTATTTCTATATAAATTAACAGGAAGTATACAGGCGTAAAAGCTTCTAATATGTAATAAAAGCCTTTGTGCGTATTTCTATATAAATTAACAGGAAGTATACAGGCGGAAAAGCTTCTAATATGTAATAAAAGCCTTTGTACGTATTTCTATATAAATTAACAGGTAGTGTACAGGCGGAAAAGCTTCTAATATGTAATAAAAGCCTTTGTGCGTATTTCTATATAAATTAACAGGAAGTATACAGGCGGAAAAGCTTCTAATATGTAATAAAAGCCTTTGTACGTATTTCTATATAAATTAACCGTTGTGTAGAGGCGAAAAGCTTCTAATATGTAATAAAAGCCTTTGTGTTTTATTTCTATATAAGTTAACAGGAAGTATACAGGCGGAAAAGCCTCTAATATGTAATAAAAGCCTTTGTGCGTATTTCAATATAAATTATCAGGAAGTATACAGGCGGAAAAGCTTCTAATATGTAATAAAAGCCTTTGTACGTATTTCTATATAAATTAACAGGTAGTGTACAGGCGAAAAGCTTCTAATATGTAATAAAAGCCTTTGTGCGTATTTCTATATCCATTAACAGGCAGTGTACAGGCAAAAAAGCTTCTAATATGTAATAAAAGCCTTTGTGCGTATTTCTTTATAAATTAACAGGAAGTATACAGGCGGAAAAGCTTCTAATATGTAATAAAAGCCTTTGTGCGTATTTCTAGCTCCATTAACAGGAAGTATACAGGCGGAAAAGCTTCTAATATGTAATAAAAGCCTTTGTACGTATTTCTATAAAAATTAACAGGAAGTATACAGGCAAAAAAGCTTCTAATATGTAATAAAAGCCTTTGTGCGTATTTCCATATCCATTAACAGGCAGTGTACAGGCGGAAAAGCTTCTAATATGTAATAAAAGCCTTTGTACGTATTTCTATATAAATTAACCGTTGTGTACAGGCGAAAAGCTTCTAATATGTAATAAAAGCCTTTGTACGTATTTCTATATAAATTAACAGGAAGTATACAGGAGGAAAAGCTTCTAATATGTAATAAAAGCCTTTGTGCGTATTTCTATATAAATTAACAGGAAGTATACAGGCGGAAAAGCTTCTAATATGTAATAAAAGCCTTTGTACGTATTTCTATTTCCATTAACAGCAAGTATACAGGCGGAAAAGCTTCTAATATGTAATAAAAGCCTTTGTACGTCTTTCTATATAAATTAACAGGTAGTGTACAGGCGAAAAGCTTCTAATATGTAATAAAAGCCTTTGTGCGTATTTCTATATAAATTAACAGGAAGTATACAGGGGGAAAAGCTTCTAATATGTAATAAAAGCCTTTGTACGTAGTTCTATATAAATTAACAGGCAGTGTACATGCAAAAAAGCTTCTAATATGTAATAAAAGCCTTTGTACGTATTTCTGTATCCATTAACAGGCAGTGTACAGGCAAAAAAGCTTCTAATATGTAATAAAAGCCTTTGTGCGTATTTCTATATCCATTAACAGGTAGTGTACAGGCAAAAAAGCTTCTAATATGTAATAAAAGCCTTTGTACGTATTTCTATATAAATTAACAGGTAGTGTACAGGCAAAAAAGCTTCTAATATGTAATAAAAGCCTTTGTGCGTATTTCTATATCCATTAACAGGTAGTGTACAGGCAAAAAAGCTTCTAATATGTAATAAAAGCCTTTGTGCGTATTTCTATATCCATTAACAGATACTGTACAGGCAAAAAAGCTTCTAATATGTAATAAAAGCCTTTGTGCGTATTTCTATATCCATTAACAGGAAGTATACAGGAGGAAAAGCTTCTAATATGTAATAAAAGCCTTTGTGCGTATTTCTATATAAATTAACAGGTAGTGTACAGGGGAAAAGCTTCTAATATGTAATAAAAGCCTTTGTACGTATTTCTATATAAATTAACAGGAAGTATAAAGGCGGAAAAGCTTCTAACATGTAATAAAAGCCTTTGTGCTTATTTCTATATCCATTAACAGGTAGTGTACAGGCGAAAAGCTTCTAATGTTGAATAAAAGCCTTTGTGCGTATTTTTATATAAATAAACAGGAAGTATACAGGCGGAAACGCTTCTAATATGTAATAAAACCTTTGTGCGTATTTCTATATAAATTAACAGGAAGTATACAGGCGGAAAAGCTCCTAATATGTAATAAAAGCATTTGTACGTGTTTCTATATCCATTAACAGGTAGTGTACAGGCAAAAAAGCTTCTAATATGTAATAAAAGCCTTTGTGCGTATTTCTATATCCATTAACAGGTAGTGTACAGGCAAAAAAGCTTCTATTATGTAATAAAAGCGTTTGTGCGTATTTCTATATAAATTAACAGGAAGTATACAGGCGGAAAAGCTCCTAATATGTAATAAAAGCCTTTGTACGTATTTCCATATCCATTAACAGGCAGTGTACAAGCAAAAAAGCTTCTAATATGTAATAAAAGCTTTGTACGTATTTATATATCCATTAACAGGTAGTGTACAGGCAAAAAAGCTTCTAAAATGTAATAAAAGACTTTGTACGTATTTCTATATCCATTAACAGGAAGTATACAGGCGGAAAAGCTTCTAGTATGTAGTAAAAGCCTTTGTACGTATTTCTATATCCATTAACAGGTAGCGTACAGGCAAAAAAGCTTCTAATATGTAATAAAAGCCTTTGTGCGTATTTCTATAGCCATTAACAGGTAGTGTACATGCAAAAAAGCTTCTAATATGTAATAAAAGCCTTTGTGCGTATTTCTATATCCACTAACAGATACTGTACAGGCAAAAAAGCTTCTAATATGTAATAAAATCCTTTGTGCGTATTTCTATATCCATTAACAGGTAGTGTACAGGCAAAAAAGCTTCTAATATGTAATAAAAGCCTTTGTGCTTATTTCTATATACATTAACAGATACTGTACAGGCAAAAAAGCTTCTAATATGTAATAAAAGCCTTTGTGCGTATTTCTATATAAATTAACAGGTAGTGTACAGGGGAAAAGCTTCTAATATGTAATAAAAGCCTTTGTGCGTATTTCTATATAAATTAACAGGAAGTATACAGGCGAAAAAGCTTCTAATATGTCATAAAAGCCTTTGTGCGTATTTCTATATAAACTAACAGGAAGTATACAGGCGGAAAAGCTTCTAATATGTAATAAAAGCCTTTGTACGTATTTCTATATCCATTAACAGGGAGCTTATAGGCGGAAAAGCTTCTAATATGTAATAAAAGCCGTTGTGTATATTTCTATATCCATTAACAGGTAGTGTACAGGCAAAAAAGCTTCTAATATGTAATAAAAGCCTTTGTGCGTATTTCTATATAAATTAACAGGAAGTATACAGGCGGAAAAGCTTCTAATATGTAATAAAAGCCTTTGTGCGTATTTCTATATAAATGAACAGGAAGTATACAGGCGGAAAAGCTTCTTATATGTAATAAAAGCCTTTGTGCGTATTTCTATATAAATAAACAGGAAGTATGCAGGCGGAAAAGCTTCTAATATGTAATAAAAGCCTTTGAACGTATTTCTATATAAATTAACAGGTAGTGTAGAGCGGAAAAGCTTCTAATATGTAATAAAAGCCTTTGTGCGTATTTCTATATAAATTAACAGGAAGTATACAGGCGGAAAAGCTTCTAATATGTAATAAAAGCCTTTGTACGTATTTCTATATAAATTAACCGTTGTGTACAGGCGAAAAGCTTCTAATATGTAATAAAAGCCTTTGTGTTTTATTTCTATGTAAATTAACAGGAAGTATACAGGCGGAAAAGCTTCTAATATGTAACAAAAGCCTTTGTGCGTATTTCAATATAAATTATCAGGAAGTATACAGGCGGAAAAGCTTCTAATATGTAATAAAAGCCTTTGTACGTATTTCTATATAAATTAACAGGTAGTGTACAGGCGAAAAGCTTCTAATATGTAATAAAAGCCTTTGTGCGTATTTCTATATAAATTAACAGGAAGTATACAGGCGGAAAAGCTTCTAGAATGTAATAAAAGCCTTTGTACGTATTTCTATATAAATTAACAGGAAGTATACAGGCAGAAAAGCTTCTAATATGTAATAAAAACCTTTGTACGTATTTCTATATAAATTAACAGGAAGTATACAGGCGGAAAAGCTTCTAATATGTAATAAAAGCCTTTGTACGTATTTCTATATAAATTAACAGGAAGTATACAGGCGGAAAAGCTTCTAATATGTAATAAAAGCCTTTGTACGTATTTCTATATCCATTAACAGGCAGTGTACAGGCAAAAAAGCTTCTAATATGTAATAAAAGCCTTTGTGCGTATTTCTATATAAATTAACAGGAAGTATACAGGCGGAAAAGCTTCTAATATGTAATAAAAGCCTTTGTGCGTATTTCTAGCTCCATTAACAGGAAGTATACAGGCGGAAAAGCTTCTAATATGTAATAAAAGCCTTTGTACGTATTTCTATAGAAATTAACAGGAAGTATACAGGTAAAAAAGCTTCTAATATGTAATAAAAGCCTTTGTACGTATTTCTATATCCATTAACTGGCAGTGTACAGGCGGAAAAGCTTCTAATATGTAATAAAAGCCTTTGTACGTATTTCTATATAAATTAACCGTTGTGTACAGGCGAAAAGCTTCTAATATGTAATAAAAGCCTTTGTGCGTATTTCTATATAAATTAACAGCAAGTATACAGGCGGAAAAGCTTCTAATATGTAATAAAAGCCTTTGTGCGTATTTCAATATAAATTAACAGGAAGTATACAGGCGGAAAAGCTTCTAATATGTAATAAAAGCCTTTGTACGTATTTCTATATAAATAAACAGTTAGTGTAAAGGCAAAAAGCTTCTAATATGTAATAAAAGCCTTTGTGCGTATTTCTATATAAATTAACAGGAAGTATACAGGCGGAAAAGCTTCTAATATGTAATAAAATCCTTTGTGCGTATTTCTATATGAATTAACAGGAAGTATACAGGCCGAAAAGCTTCTAATATGTAATAAAAGCCTTTGTGCGTATTTCTAAATAAATTAACAGGAAGTATACATTCGGAAAAGCTTCTAATATGTAATTAAAGCCTTTGTACGTATTTCTATATAAATTAACAGGTAGTATACAGGCGGAAAAACTTCTAATATGTAATAAAAGCCTTTGTACGTATTTCTATATAAATTAACAGGAAGTATACAGGAGGAAAAGCTTCTAATATGTAATAAAAGCCTTTGTGCGTATTTCTATATAAATTAACAGGAAGTATACAGGCGGAAAAGCTTCTAATATGTAATAAAAGCCTTTGTACGTATTTCTATTTCTATTAACAGCAAGTATACAGGCGGAAAAGCTTCTAATATGTAATAAAAGCCTTTGTACGTATTTCTATATAAATTAACAGGCAGAGTACATATGCAAAAAAGCTTCTAATATGTAATAAAAGCCTTTGTACGTATTTCTGTATCCATTAACAGGCAGTGTACAGGCAAAAAAGCTTCTAATATGTAATAAAAGCCTTTGTGCGTATTTCTATATCCATTAACAGGTAGTGTACAGGCAAAAAAGCTTCTAATATGTAATAAAAGCCTTTGTACGTATTTCTATATAAATTAACAGGTAGTGTACAGGCAAAAAAGCTTCTAATATGTAATAAAAGCCTTTGCGCGTATTTCTATATCCACTAACAGATACTGTACAGGCAAAAAAGCTTCTAATATGTAATAAAATCCTTTGTGCGTATTTCTATATCCATTAACAGGTAGTGTACAGGCAAAAAAGCTTGTAATATGTAATAAAATCTTTGTGCTTATTTCTATATCCATTAACAGATACTGTACAGGCAAAAAAGCTTCTAATATGTAATAAAAGCCTTTGTGCGTATTTCTATATAAATTAACAGGAAGTATACATTCGGAAAAGCTTCTAATATGTAATAAAAGCCTTTGTACGTACTTCTATATAAATTAACAGGAAGTATACAGGCGGAAAAGCTTCTAATATGTAATAAAATCCTTTGTACGTATTTCTGTAACCATTAACAGGCAGTGTACAGGCCAAAAAGCTTCTAATATGTAATAAAAGCCTTTGTACGTATTTCTATATCCATTAACAGGCAGTGTACAGGCAAAAAAGCTTCTAATATGTAATAAAAGCCTTTGTACGTATTTCTATATCCATTAACAGGGAGCTTATAGGCGGAAAAGCTTCTAATATGTAATAAAAGCCGTTGTGTATATTTCTATATCCATTAACAGGTAGTGTACAGGCAAAAAAGCTTCTAATATGTAATAAAAGCCTTTGTGCGTATTTCTATATAAATTAACAGGAAGTATACAGGCGAAAAAGCTTCTAATATGTAATAAAAGCCTTTGTGCGTATTTCTATATAAACTAACAGGAAGTATACAGGCGGAAAAGCTTCTAATATGTAATAAAAGCCTTTGTGCGTATTTCTGTATAAATTAACAGGAAGTATGCAGGCGGAAAAGCTTCTAATATGTAATAAAAGCCTTTGAACGTATTTCTATATAAATTAACAGGTAGTGTAGAGCGGAAAAGCTTCTAATATGTAATAAAAGCCTTTGTGCGTATTTCTATATAAATTAACAGGAAGTATACAGGCGGAAAAGCTTCTAATATGTAATAAAAGCCTTTGTACGTATTTCTATATAAATTAACCGTTGTGTACAGGCGAAAAGCTTCTAATATGTAATAAAAGCCTTTGTGTTTTATTTCTATGTAAAGTAACAGGAAGTATACAGGCGGAAAAGCTTCTAATATGTAACAAAAGCCTTTGTGCGTATTTCAATATAAATTATCAGGAAGTATACAGGCGGAAAAGCTTCTAATATGTAATAAAAGCCTTTGTACGTATTTCTATATAAATTAACAGGTAGTGTACAGGCGAAAAGCTTCTAATATGTAATAAAAGCCTTTGTGCGTATTTCTATATAAATTAACAGGAAGTATACAGGCGGAAAAGCTTCTAGAATGTAATAAAAGCCTTTGTACGTATTTCTATATAAATTAACAGGAAGTATACAGGCAGAAAAGCTTCTAATATGTAATAAAAGCCTTTGTACGTATTTCTATATAAATTAACAGGAAGTATACAGGCGGAAAAGCTTCTAATATGTAATAAAAGCCTTTGTACGTATTTCTATATAAATTAACAGGAAGTATACAGGCGGAAAAGCTTCTAATATGTAATAAAAGCCTTTGTACGTATTTCTATATCCATTAACAGGCAGTGTACAGGCAAAAAAGCTTCTAATATGTAATAAAAGCCTTTGTGCGTATTTCTATATAAATTAACAGGAAGTATACAGGCGGAAAAGCTTCTAATATGTAATAAAAGCCTTTGTGCGTATTTCTAGCTCCATTAACAGGAAGTATACAGGCGGAAAAGCTTCTAATATGTAATAAAAGCCTTTGTACGTATTTCTATATAAATTAACAGGAAGTATACAGGCAAAAAAGTTCTAATATGTAATAAAAGCCTTTGTACGTATTTCTATATCCATTAACAGGCAGTGTACAGGCGGAAAAGCTTCTAATATGTAATAAAAGCCTTTGTACGTATTTCTATATAAATTAACCGTTGTGTACAGGCGAAAAGCTTCTAATATGTAATAAAAGCCTTTGTGCGTATTTCTATATAAATTAACAGCAAGTATACAGGCGGAAAAGCTTCTAATATGTAATAAAAGCCTTTGTGCGTATTTCAATATAAATTAACAGGAAGTATACAGGTGGAAAAGCTTCTAATATGTAATAAAAGCCTTTGTGCGTATTTCTATATAAATTAACAGGAAGTATACAGGCGGAAAAGCTTCTAATATGTAATAAAATCCTTTGTGCGTATTTCTATATGAATTAACAGGAAGTATACAGGCCGAAAAGCTTCTAATATGTAATAAAAGCCTTTGTGCGTATTTCTAAATAAATTAACAGGAAGTATACATTCGGAAAAGCTTCTAATATGTAATTAAAGCCTTTGTACGTATTTCTATATAAATTAACAGGTAGTATACAGGCGGAAAAGCTTCTAATATGTAATAAAAGCCTTTGTACGTATTTCTATATAAATTAACAGGAAGTATACAGGAGGAAAAGCTTCTAATATGTAATAAAAGCTTTTGTGCGTATTTCTATATAAATTAACAGGAAGTATACAGGCGGAAAAGCTTCTAATATGTAATAAAAGCCTTTGTACGTATTTCTATTTCCATTAACAGGAAGTATACAGGCGGAAAAGCTTCTAATATGTAATAAAAGCCTTTGTACGTATTTCTATATAAATTAACAGGCAGTGTACATGCAAAAAAGCTTCTAATATGTAATAAAAGCCTTTGTACGTATTTCTGTATCCATTAACAGGCAGTGTACAGGCAAAAAAGCTTCTAATATGTAATAAAAGCCTTTGTGCGTATTTCTATATCCATTAACAGGTAGTGTACAGGCAAAAAAGCTTCTAATATGTAATAAAAGCCTTTGTACGTATTTCTATATAAATTAACAGGTAGTGTACAGGCAAAAAAGCTTCTAATATGTAATAAAAGCCTTTGTGCGTATTTCTATATCCATTAACAGGTAGTGTACAGGCAAAAAAGCTTCTAATATGTAATAAAAGCCTTTGTGCGTATTTCTATATCCACTAACAGATACTGTACAGGCAAAAAAGCTTCTAATATGTAATAAAATCCTTTGTGCGTATTTCTATATCCATTAACAGGTAGTGTACAGGCAAAAAAGCTTCTAATATGTAATAAAAGCCTTTGTGCTTATTTCTATATCCATTAACAGATACTGTACAGGCAAAAAAGCTTCTAATATGTAATAAAAGCCTTTGTGCGTATTTCTATATAAATTAACAGGTAGTGTACAGGGGAAAAGCTTCTAATATGTAATAAAAGCCTTTGTACGTATTTCTATATAAATTAACAGGAAGTATACAGGCGGAAAAGCTTCTAACATGTAATAAAAGCCTTTGTGCGTATTTCTATAGCCATTAACAGGTAGTGTACAGGCGAAAAGCTTCTAATATGGAATAAAAGCCTTTGTGCGTATTTTTATATAAATAAACCGGAAGTATACAGGCGGAAACGCTCCTAATATGTAATAAAAGCCTTTGTACGTGTTTCTATATCCATTAACAGGTAGTGTACAGGCAAAAAAGCTTCTAATATGTAATAAAAGCCTTTGTGCGTATTTCTATATCCATTAACAGGTAGTGTACAGGCAAAAAAGCTTCTAAAATGTAATAAAAGTCTTCGTACGTATTTCTATATCCATTAACAGGAAGCATACAGGCGGAAAAGCTTCTAGTATGTAGTAAAAGTCTTTGTACGTATTTCTATATCCATTAACAGGTAGCGTACAGGCAAAAAAGCTTCTAATATGTAATAAAAGCCTTTGTACGTATTTCTATTACCATTAACAGGAAGTATACAGGCAAAAAAGCTTGTAATATGTAATAAAAGCCCTTGTACGTACTTCTATATCCATTAATGGGAAGCATACAGGCGGAAAAGCTTCTAATATGTAATAAAAGCCTTTGTACGTATTTCTATATAAATTAACAGGTAGTGTACAGGCAAAAAAGCTTCTAATATGTAATAAAAGCCTTTGTGCGTATTTCTATATCCACTAACAGATACTGTACAGGCAAAAAAGCTTCTAATATGTAATAAAATCCTTTGTGCGTATTTCTATATCCATTAACAGGTAGTGTACAGGCAAAAAAGCTTCTAATATGTAATAAAAGCTTTGTGCTTATTTCTATATCCATTAACAGATACTGTACAGGCAAAAAAGCTTCTAATATGTAATAAAAGCCTTTGTGCGTATTTCTATATAAATTAACAGGAAGTATACATTCGGAAAAGCTTCTAATATGTAATAAAAGCCTTTGTACGTACTTCTATATAAATTAACAGGAAGTATACAGGCGGAAAAGCTTCTAATATGTAATAAAATCCTTTGTACGTATTTCTGTAACCATTAACAGGCAGTGTACAGGCCAAAAAGCTTCTAATATGTAATAAAAGCCTTTGTACGTATTTCTATATCCATTAACAGGCAGTGTACAGGCAAAAAAGCTTCTAATATGTAATAAAAGCCTTTGTACGTATTTCTATATCCATTAACAGGGAGCTTATAGGCGGAAAAGCTTCTAATATGTAATAAAAGCCGTTGTGTATATTTCTATATCCATTAACAGGTAGTGTACAGGCAAAAAAGCTTCTAATATGTAATAAAAGCCTTTGTGCGTATTTCTATATAAATTAACAGGAAGTATACAGGCGAAAAAGCTTCTAATATGTAATAAAAGCCTTTGTGCGTATTTCTATATAAACTAACAGGAAGTATACAGGCGGAAAAGCTTCTAATATGTAATAAAAGCCTTTGTGCGTATTTCTATATAAATTAACAGGAAGTATGCAGGCGGAAAAGCTTCTAATATGTAATAAAAGCCTTTGAACGTATTTCTATATAAATTAACAGGTAGTGTAGAGCGGAAAAGCTTCTAATATGTAATAAAAGCCTTTGTGCGTATTTCTATATAAATTAACAGGAAGTATACAGGCGGAAAAGCTTCTAATATGTAATAAAAGCCTTTGTACGTATTTCTATATAAATTAACCGTTGTGTACAGGCGAAAAGCTTCTAATATGTAATAAAAGCCTTTGTGTTTTATTTGTATGTAAAGTAACAGGAAGTATACAGGCGGAAAAGCTTCTAATATGTAACAAAAGCCTTTGTGCGTATTTCAATATAAATTATCAGGAAGTATACAGGCGGAAAAGCTTCTAATATGTAATAAAAGCCTTTGTACGTATTTCTATATAAATTAACAGGTAGTGTACAGGCGAAAAGCTTCTAATATGTAATAAAAGCCTTTGTGCGTATTTCTATATAAATTAACAGGAAGTATACAGGCGGAAAAGCTTCTAGAATGTAATAAAAGCCTTTGTACGTATTTCTATATAAATTAACAGGAAGTATACAGGCAGAAAAGCTTCTAATATGTAATAAAAGCCTTTGTACGTATTTCTATATAAATTAACAGGAAGTATACAGGCGGAAAAGCTTCTAATATGTAATAAAAGCCTTTGTACGTATTTCTATATAAATTAACAGGAAGTATACAGGCGGAAAAGCTTCTAATATGTAATAAAAGCCTTTGTACGTATTTCTATATCCATTAACAGGCAGTGTACAGGCAAAAAAGCTTCTAATATGTAATAAAAGCCTTTGTGCGTATTTCTATATAAATTAACAGGAAGTATACAGGCGGAAAAGCTTCTAATATGTAATAAAAGCCTTTGTGCGTATTTCTAGCTCCATTAACAGGAAGTATACAGGCGGAAAAGCTTCTAATATGTAATAAAAGCCTTTGTACGTATTTCTATAGAAATTAACAGGAAGTATACAGGTAAAAAAGCTTCTAATATGTAATAAAAGCCTTTGTACGTATTTCTATATCCATTAACTGGCAGTGTACAGGCGGAAAAGCTTCTAATATGTAATAAAAGCCTTTGTACGTATTTCTATATAAATTAACCGTTGTGTACAGGCGAAAAGCTTCTAATATGTAATAAAAGCCTTTGTGCGTATTTCTATATAAATTAACAGCAAGTATACAGGCGGAAAAGCTTCTAATATGTAATAAAAGCCTTTGTGCGTATTTCAATATAAATTAACAGGAAGTATACAGGCGGAAAAGCTTCTAATATGTAATAAAAGCCTTTGTACGTATTTCTATATAAATAAACAGTTAGTGTAAAGGCAAAAAGCTTCTAATATGTAATAAAAGCCTTTGTGCGTATTTCTATATAAATTAACAGGAAGTATACAGGCGGAAAAGCTTCTAATATGTAATAAAATCCTTTGTGCGTATTTCTATATGAATTAACAGGAAGTATACAGGCCGAAAAGCTTCTAATATGTAATAAAAGCCTTTGTGCGTATTTCTAAATAAATTAACAGGAAGTATACATTCGGAAAAGCTTCTAATATGTAATTAAAGCCTTTGTACGTATTTCTATATAAATTAACAGGTAGTATACAGGCGGAAAAACTTCTAATATGTAATAAAAGCCTTTGTACGTATTTCTATATAAATTAACAGGAAGTATACAGGAGGAAAAGCTTCTAATATGTAATAAAAGCCTTTGTGCGTATTTCTATATAAATTAACAGGAAGTATACAGGCGGAAAAGCTTCTAATATGTAATAAAAGCCTTTGTACGTATTTCTATTTCCATTAACAGCAAGTATACAGGCGGAAAAGCTTCTAATATGTAATAAAAGCCTTTGTACGTATTTCTATATAAATTAACAGGCAGTGTACATATGCAAAAAAGCTTCTAATATGTAATAAAAGCCTTTGTACGTATTTCTGTATCCATTAACAGGCAGTGTACAGGCAAAAAAGCTTCTAATATGTAATAAAAGCCTTTGTGCGTATTTCTATATCCATTAACAGGTAGTGTACAGGCAAAAAAGCTTCTAATATGTAATAAAAGCCTTTGTACGTATTTCTATATAAATTAACAGGTAGTGTACAGGCAAAAAAGCTTCTAATATGTAATAAAAGCCTTTGTGCGTATTTCTATATCCACTAACAGATACTGTACAGGCAAAAAAGCTTCTAATATGTAATAAAATCCTTTGTGCGTATTTCTATATCCATTAACAGGTAGTGTACAGGCAAAAAAGCTTCTAATATGTAATAAAAGCTTTGTGCTTATTTCTATATCCATTAACAGATACTGTACAGGCAAAAAAGCTTCTAATATGTAATAAAAGCCTTTGTGCGTATTTCTATATAAATTAACAGGAAGTATACATTCGGAAAAGCTTCTAATATGTAATAAAAGCCTTTGTACGTACTTCTATATAAATTAACAGGAAGTATACAGGCGGAAAAGCTTCTAATATGTAATAAAATCCTTTGTACGTATTTCTGTAACCATTAACAGGCAGTGTACAGGCCAAAAAGCTTCTAATATGTAATAAAAGCCTTTGTACGTATTTCTATATCCATTAACAGGCAGTGTACAGGCAAAAAAGCTTCTAATATGTAATAAAAGCCTTTGTACGTATTTCTATATCCATTAACAGGGAGCTTATAGGCGGAAAAGCTTCTAATATGTAATAAAAGCCGTTGTGTATATTTCTATATCCATTAACAGGTAGTGTACAGGCAAAAAAGCTTCTAATATGTAATAAAAGCCTTTGTGCGTATTTCTATATAAATTAACAGGAAGTATACAGGCGAAAAAGCTTCTAATATGTAATAAAAGCCTTTGTGCGTATTTCTATATAAACTAACAGGAAGTATACAGGCGGAAAAGCTTCTAATATGTAATAAAAGCCTTTGTGCGTATTTCTATATAAATTAACAGGAAGTATGCAGGCGGAAAAGCTTCTAATATGTAATAAAAGCCTTTGAACGTATTTCTATATAAATTAACAGGTAGTGTAGAGCGGAAAAGCTTCTAATATGTAATAAAAGCCTTTGTGCGTATTTCTATATAAATTAACAGGAAGTATACAGGCGGAAAAGCTTCTAATATGTAATAAAAGCCTTTGTACGTATTTCTATATAAATTAACCGTTGTGTACAGGCGAAAAGCTTCTAATATGTAATAAAAGCCTTTGTGTTTTATTTCTATGTAAAGTAACAGGAAGTATACAGGCGGAAAAGCTTCTAATATGTAACAAAAGCCTTTGTGCGTATTTCAATATAAATTATCAGGAAGTATACAGGCGGAAAAGCTTCTAATATGTAATAAAAGCCTTTGTACGTATTTCTATATAAATTAACAGGTAGTGTACAGGCGAAAAGCTTCTAATATGTAATAAAAGCCTTTGTGCGTATTTCTATATAAATTAACAGGAAGTATACAGGCGGAAAAGCTTCTAGAATGTAATAAAAGCCTTTGTACGTATTTCTATATAAATTAACAGGAAGTATACAGGCAGAAAAGCTTCTAATATGTAATAAAAGCCTTTGTACGTATTTCTATATAAATTAACAGGAAGTATACAGGCGGAAAAGCTTCTAATATGTAATAAAAGCCTTTGTACGTATTTCTATATAAATTAACAGGAAGTATACAGGCGGAAAAGCTTCTAATATGTAATAAAAGCCTTTGTACGTATTTCTATATCCATTAACAGGCAGTGTACAGGCAAAAAAGCTTCTAATATGTAATAAAAGCCTTTGTGCGTATTTCTATATAAATTAACAGGAAGTATACAGGCGGAAAAGCTTCTAATATGTAATAAAAGCCTTTGTGCGTATTTCTAGCTCCATTAACAGGAAGTATACAGGCGGAAAAGCTTCTAATATGTAATAAAAGCCTTTGTACGTATTTCTATAAAAATTAACAGGAAGTATACAGGCAAAAAAGCTTCTAATATGTAATAAAAGCCTTTGTACGTATTTCTATATCCATTAACAGGCAGTGTACAGGCGGAAAAGCTTCTAATATGTAATAAAAGCCTTTGTACGTATTTCTATATAAATTAACCGTTGTGTACAGGCGAAAAGCTTCTAATATGTAATAAAAGCCTTTGTGCGTATTTCTATATAAATTAACAGCAAGTATACAGGCGGAAAAGCTTCTAATATGTAATAAAAGCCTTTGTGCGTATTTCAATATAAATTAACAGGAAGTATACAGGTGGAAAAGCTTCTAATATGTAATAAAAGCCTTTGTGCGTATTTCTATATAAATTAACAGGAAGTATACAGGCGGAAAAGCTTCTAATATGTAATAAAATCCTTTGTGCGTATTTCTATATGAATTAACAGGAAGTATACAGGCCGAAAAGCTTCTAATATGTAATAAAAGCCTTTGTGCGTATTTCTAAATAAATTAACAGGAAGTATACATTCGGAAAAGCTTCTAATATGTAATTAAAGCCTTTGTACGTATTTCTATATAAATTAACAGGTAGTATACAGGCGGAAAAGCTTCTAATATGTAATAAAAGCCTTTGTACGTATTTCTATATAAATTAACAGGAAGTATACAGGAGGAAAAGCTTCTAATATGTAATAAAAGCCTTTGTGCGTATTTCTATATAAATTAACAGGAAGTATACAGGCGGAAAAGCTTCTAATATGTAATAAAAGCCTTTGTACGTATTTCTATTTCCATTAACAGGAAGTATACAGGCGGAAAAGCTTCTAATATGTAATAAAAGCCTTTGTACGTATTTCTATATAAATTAACAGGCAGTGTACATGCAAAAAAGCTTCTAATATGTAATAAAAGCCTTTGTACGTATTTCTGTATCCATTAACAGGCAGTGTACAGGCAAAAAAGCTTCTAATATGTAATAAAAGCCTTTGTGCATATTTCTATATCCATTAACAGATACTGTACAGGCAAAAAAGCTTCTAATATGTAATAAAAGCCTTTGTGCGTATTTCTATATCCATTAACAGGAAGTATACAGGAGGAAAAGCTTCTAATATGTAATAAAAGCCTTTGTGCGTATTTCTATATAAATTAACAGGTAGTGTACAGGGGAAAAGCTTCTAATATGTAATAAAAGCCTTTGTACGTATTTCTATATAAATTAACAGGAAGTATAAAGGCGGAAAAGCTTCTAACATGTAATAAAAGCCTTTGTGCTTATTTCTATATCCATTAACAGGTAGTGTACAGGCGAAAAGCTTCTAATGTGGAATAAAAGCCTTTGTGCGTATTTTTATATAAATAAACAGGAAGTATACAGGCGGAAACGCTTCTAATATGTAATAAAACATTTGTGCGTATTTCTATATAAATTAACAGGAAGTATACAGGCGGAAAAGCTCCTAATATGTAATAAAAGCCTTTGTACGTGTTTCTATATCCATTAACAGGTAGTGTACAGGCAAAAAAGCTTCTAATATGTAATAAAAGCCTTTGTGCGTATTTCTATATCCATTAACAGGTAGTGTACAGGCAAAAAAGCTTCTAAAATGTAATAAAAGACTTTGTACGTATTTCTATATCCATTAACAGGAAGTATACAGGCGGAAAAGCTTCTAGTATGTAGTAAAAGCCTTTGTACGTATTTCTATATCCATTAACAGGTAGCGTACAGGCAAAAAAGCTTCTAATATGTAATAAAAGCCTTTGTGCGTATTTCTATATCCATTAACAGGAAGTATACAGGCAAAAAAGCTTCTAATATGTAATAAAAGCCCTTGTACGTACTTCTATATCCATTAATAGGAAGTATACAGGCGAAAAAGCTTCTAATATGTAATAAAAGCCCTTGTACGTACTTCTATATCCATTAACAGGAAGTATACAGGCGAAAAGCTTCTAATATGTAATAAAAGCCTTTGTGCGTATTTCTATATAAATTAACAGGAAGTATACAGGCGGAAAAGCTTCTAATATGTAATAAAAGCCTTTGTACGTACTTCTATATAAATTAACAGGAAGTATACAGGCGGAAAAGCTTCTAATATGTAATAAAAGGCTTTGTACGTATTTCTGTATCCATTAACAGGCAGTGTACAGGCCAAAAAGCTTCTAATATGTAATAAAAGCCTTTGTACGTATTTCTATATCCATTAACAGGCAGTGTACATGCAAAAAAGCTTCTAATATGTAATAAAAGCCTTTGTACGTATTTCTATATCCATTAACAGGGAGCTTATAGGCGGAAAAGCTTCTAATATGTAATAAAAGCCGTTGTGTATATTTCTATATCCATTAACAGGTAGTGTACAGGCAAAAAAGCTTCTAATATGTAATAAAAGCCTTTGTGCGTATTTCTATATAAATTAACAGGAAGTATACAGGCGGAAAAGCTTCTAATATGTAATAAAAGCCTTTGTGCGTATTTCTATATAAATTAACAGGAAGTTTACAGGCGGAAAAGCTTCTAATATGTAATAAAAGCCTTTGTGCGTATTTCTATATAAATTAACAGGAAGTATACAGGCGGAAAAGCTTCTAATATGTAATAAAAGCCTTTGAACGTATTTCTATATAAATTAACAGGTAGGGTAGAGCGGAAAAGCTTCTAATATGTAATAAAAGCCTTTGTGCGTATTTCTATATAAATTAACAGGAAGTATACAGGCGGAAAAGCTTCTAATATGTAATAAAAGCCTTTGTACGTATTTCTATATAAATTAACCGTTGTGTACAGGCGAAAAGCTTCTAATATGTAAAAAAAGCCTTTGTGTTTCATTTCTATATAAATTAACAGGAAGTATACAGGCGGAAAAGCTTCTAATATGTAATAAAAGCCTTTGTGCGTATTTCAATATAAATTATCAGGAAGTATACAGGCGGAAAAGCTTCTAATATGTAATAAAAGCCTTTGTACGTATTTCTATATAAATTAACAGGTAGTGTACAGGCGAAAAGCTTCTAATATGTAATAAAAGCCTTTGTGCGTATTTCTATATAAATTAACAGGAAGTATACAGGCGGAAAAGCTTCTAGAATGTAATAAAAGCCTTTGTACGTATTTCTATATAAATTAACAGGAAGTATACAGGCAGAAAAGCTTCTAATATGTAATAAAAGCCTTTGTACGTATTTCTATATAAATTAACAAGAAGTATACAGGCGGAAAAGCTTCTAATATGTAATAAAAGCCTTTGTACGTATTTCTATATAAATTAACAGGAAGTATACAGGCGGAAAAGCTTCTAATATGTAATAAAAGCCTTTGTACGTATTTCTATATCCATTAACAGGCAGTGTACAGGCAAAAAAGCTTCTAATATGTAATAAAAGCCTTTGTGCGTATTTCTATATAAATTAACAGGAAGTATACAGGCGGA
The DNA here is from genome assembly GCA_030765055.1 of Mantis religiosa. Classification (NCBI taxonomy): domain Eukaryota; kingdom Metazoa; phylum Arthropoda; class Insecta; order Mantodea; family Mantidae; genus Mantis; species Mantis religiosa. The sequence continues at coordinate 340,869,771 of CM060950.1, read as the reverse complement.
AAAGCTTCTAATATGTAATAAAAGCCTTTGTGCGTATTTCTAGCTCCATTAACAGGAAGTATACAGGCGGAAAAGCTTCTAATATGTAATAAAAGCCTTTGTACGTATTTCTATATAAATTAACAGGAAGTATACAGGCAAAAAAGCTTCTAATATGTAATAAAAGCCTTTGTACGTATTTCTATATCCATTAACAGGCAGTGTACAGGCGGAAAAGCTTCTAATATGTAATAAAAGCCTTTGTACGTATTTCTATATAAATTAACCGTTGTGTACAGGCGAAAAGCTTCTAATATGTAATAAAAGCCTTTGTGCGTATTTCTATATAAATTAACAGCAAGTATACAGGCGGAAAAGTTTCTAATATGTAATAAAAGCCTTTGTGCGTATTTCAATATAAATTAACAGGAAGTATACAGGCGGAAAAGCTTCTAATATGTAATAAAAGCCTTTGTACGTATTTCTATATAAATAAACAGTTAGTGTAAAGGCGAAAAGCTTCTAATATGTAATAAAAACCTTTGTGCGTATTTCTATATAAATTAACAGGAAGTATACAGGCGGAAAAGCTTCTAATATGTAATAAAATCCTTTGTGCGTATTTCTATATGAATTAACAGGAAGTATACAGGCCGAAAAGCTTCTAATATGTAATAAAAGCCTTTGTGCGTATTTCTAAATAAATTAACAGGAAGTATACATTCGGAAAAGCTTCTAATATGTAATTAAAGCCTTTGTACGTATTTCTATATAAATTAACAGGTCGTATACAGGCGGAAAAGCTTCTAATATGTAATAAAAGCCTTTGTACGTATTTCTATATAAATTAACAGGAAGTATACAGGAGGAAAAGCTTCTAATATGTAATAAAAGCCTTTGTGCGTATTTCTATATAAATTAACAGGAAGTATACAGGCGGAAAAGCTTCTAATAAGTAATAAAAGCCTTTGTACGTATTTCTATTTCCATTAACAGCAAGTATACAGGCGGAAAAGCTTCTAATATGTAATAAAAGCCTTTGTACGTATTTCTATATAAATTAACAGGCAGTGTACATGCAAAAAAGCTTCTAATATGTAATAAAAGCCTTTGTACGTATTTCTGTATCCATTAACAGGCAGTGTACAGGCAAAAAAGCTTCTAATATGTAATAAAAGCCTTTGTGCGTATTTCTATATCCATTAACAGGTAGTGTACAGGCAAAAAAGCTTCTAATATGTAATAAAAGCCTTTGTACGTATTTCTATATAAATTAACAGGTAGTGTACAGGAAAAAAAGCTTCTAATATGTAATAAAAGCCTTTGTGCGTATTTCTATTACCATTAACAGGTAGTGTACATGCAAAAAAGCTTCTAATATGTAATAAAAGCCTTTGTGCGTATTTCTATATCCACTAACAGATACTGTACAGGCGGAAAAGCTTCTAATATGTAATAAAAGCCTTTGTGCGTATTTCTATATCCATTAACAGGTAGTGTACAGGCGAAAAGCTTCTAATATGGAATAAAAGCCTTTGTGCGTATTTTTATATAAATAAACCGGAAGTATACAGGCGGAAACGCTCCTAATATGTAATAAAAGCCTTTGTACGTGTTTCTATATCCATTAACAGGTAGTGTACAGGCAAAAAAGCTTCTAATATGTAATAAAAGCCTTTGTGCGTATTTCTATATCCATTAACAGGTAGTGTACAGGCAAAAAAGCTTCTAAAATGTAATAAAAGTCTTTGTACGTATTTCTATATCCATTAACAGGAAGTATACAGGCGGAAAAGCTTCTAGTATGTAGTAAAAGCCTTTGTACGTTTTTCTATATCCATTAACAGGTAGCGTACAGGCAAAAAAGCTTCTAATATGTAATAAAAGCCTTTGTACGTGTTTCTATATCCATTAACAGGAAGTATACAGGCAAAAAAGCTTCTAATATGTAATAAAAGCCCTTGTACGTACTTCTATATCCATTAATAGGAAGTATACAGGCGAAAAAGCTTCTAATATGTAATAAAAGCCCTTGTACATACTTCTATATCCATTTACAGGAAGTATACAGGCGAAAAGCTTCTAATATGTAATAAAAGCCTTTGTGCGTATTTCTATATAAATTAACAGGAAGTATACAGGCGGAAAAGCTTCTAATATGTAATAAAAGCCTTTGTACGTACTTCTATATAAATTAACAGGGAGTATACAGGCGGAAAAGCTTCTAATATGTAATAAAATACTTTGTACGTATTTCTGTATCCATTAACAGGCAGTGTACAGGGCAAAAGGCTTCTAATATGTAATAAAAGCCTTTGAACGTATTTCTATATCCATTAAGAGGCAGTGTACAGGCAAAAAAGCCTCTAATATGTAATAAAAGCCTTTGTACGTATTTCTATATCCATTAACAGGGAGCTTAGGGGCGGAAATGCTTCTAATATGTAATAAAAGACTTTGTGCATATTTCTATATGCATTAACAGGTAGTGTACAGGCAAAAAGCTTCTAATATGTAATAAAAGCCTTTGTGCGTATTTCTATATAAATTAACAGGAAGTATGCAGGTGGAAAAGCTTCTAATATGTAATAAAAGCCTTTGTGCATATTTCTATATAAATTAACAGGAAGTATACAGGCGGAAAAGCTTCTAAAATGTAATAAAAGCCTTTGTACGTATTTCTATATAAATTAACAGGAAGTATACAGGCAGAAAAGCTTCTAATATGTAATAAAAGCCTTTGCGCATATTTCTGTATAAATTAACAGGAAGTATACAGGCGGAAAAGCTTCTAATATGTAATAAAAGACTTTGCGCATATTTCTGTATAAATTAACAGGAAGTATACAGGCGGAAAAGCTTCTAATATGTAATAAAATCCTTTGTACGTATTTCTATATCCATTAACAGGTACTGTACAGGCAAAAAAGCTTCTAATATGTAATGAAATCCTTTGTGCGTATTTCTAAATAAATTAACAGGAAGTATACAGGCGGAAAAGCTTCTAATATGTAATAAAAGCCTTTGTACGTATTTCTATATAAATTAACAGGAAGTATACAGGCGGAAAAGCTTCTAATATGTAATAAATGTCTTTGTGCGTATTTCTATATAAATTAACGGGAAGTATACAGGCGGAAAAGCTTCTAATATGTAATAAAAGCCTTTGTACGTATTTCTATATAAATTAACAGGTAGTGTACAGGCAAAAAAGCTTCTAATATGTAATAAAAGCCTTTGTACGTATTTCTGTATACATTAACAGGCAGTGTACAGGCCAAAAAGCTTCTAATATGTAATAAAAGCCTTTGTACGTATTTCTATATCCATTAACAGGCAGTGTACAGGCAAAAAAGCTTCTAATATGTAGTAAAAGCCTTTGTACGTATTTCTATATCCATTAACTGGGAGCTAATAGGCGGAAAAGCTTCTAATATGTAATAAAAGCCGTTGTGTATATTTCTATATCCATTAACAGGTAGTGTACAGGCAAAAAGCTTCTAATATGTAATAAAAGCCTTTGTGCGTATTTCTATATAAATTAACAGGAAGTATACAGGCGGGAGAGCTTCTAATATGTAATAAAAGCCTTTGTGCGTATTTCTATATAAATTAACAGGAAGTATACAGGCGGAAAAGCTTCTAATATGCAATAAAAGCCTTTGTGCGTATTTCTATATAAATTAACAGGAAGTATACAGGCGGAAAAGCTTCTAATATGTAATAAAAGCCTTTGTACGTATTTCTATATAAATTAACAGGTAGTGTACAGGCGGAAAAGCTTCTGATATGTAATAAAACCTTTGTGCGTATTTCTATATAAATTAACAGGAAGTATACAGGCGGAAAAGCTTCTAATATGTAATAAAAGCCTTTGTACGTATTTCTATATAAATTAACCGTTGTGTACAGGCGAAAAGTTCTAATATGTAATAAAAGCCTTTGTGTTTTATTTCTATATAAATTAACAGGAAGCATACAGGCGGAAAAGCTTCTAATATGTAATAAAAGCCTTTGTGCGTATTTCAATATAAATTATCAGGAAGTATACAGGCGGAAAAGCTACTAATATGTAATAAAAGCCTTTGAACGTATTCCTATATAAATTAACAGGTAGTGTACAGGCGGAAAAGCTTCTAATATGTAATAAAAGCCTTTGTGCGTATTTCTATATAAATTAACGGGAAGTATACAGGCGGAAAAGCTTCTAGAATGTAATAAAAGCCTTTGTACGTATTTCTATATAAATTAACAGGAAGTATACAGGCGGAAAAGCTTCTAATATGTAATAAAAGCCTTTGTACGTATTTCTATATAAATTAACAGGAAGTATACAGGCAGAAAAGCTTCTAATATGTAATAAAAGCCTTTGTACGTATTTCTATATAAATTAACAGGAAGTATACAGGCGGAAAAGCTTCTAATATGTAATAAAAACCTTTGTACGTATTTCTATATAAATTAACAGGAAGTATACAGGCGGAAAAGCTTCTAATATGTAATAAAAGCCTTTGTACGTATTTCTATATCCATTAACAGGCAGTGTACAGGCAAAAAAGCTTCTAATATGTAATAAAAGCCTTTGTGCGTATTTCTATATAAATTAACAGGAAGTATACAGGCGGAAAAGCTTCTAATATGTAATAAAAGCCTTTGTGCGTATTTCTAGCTCCATTAACAGGAAGTATACTGGCGGAAAAGCTTCTAATATGTAATAAAAGCCTTTGTACGTATTTCTATATAAATTAACAGGAAGTATACAGGCAAAAAAGCTTCTAATATGTAATAAAAGCCTTTGTGCGTATTTCTATATCCATTAACATGCAGTGTACAGGCGGAAAAGCTTCTAATATGTAATAAAAGCCTTTGTACGTATTTCTATATAAATTAACCGTTGTGTACAGGCGAAAAGCTTCTAATATGTAATAAAAGCTTTTGTGCGTATTTCTATATAAATTAACAGCAAGTATATAGGCGGAAAAGCTTCTAATATGTAATAAAAGCCTTTGTGCGTATTTCTATATAAATTAACAGGAAGTATACAGGCGGAAAAGCTTCTAATATGTAATAAAAGCCTTTGTACGTATTTCTATATAAATTAACAGTTAGTGTAAAGGCGAAAAGCTTCTAATATGTAATAAAAGCCTTTGTGCGTATATCTATATAACTTAACAGGAAGTATACAGGCGGAAAAGCTTCTAATATGTAATAAAATCCTTTGTGCGTATTTCTATATGAATTAACAGGAAGTATACAGGCGGAAAAGCTTCTAATATGTAATAAAAGCCTTTGTGCGTATTTCTAAATAAATTAACAGGAAGTATACAGGCGGAAAAGCTTCTAATATATAATTGAAGCCTTTGTACGTATTTCTATATAAATTAACAGGTAGTATACAGGCGGAAAAGCTTCTAATATGTAATAAAAGCCTTTGTACGTATTTCTATATAAATTAACAGGAAGTATACAGGAGGAAAAGCTTCTAATATGTAATAAAAGCCTTTGTACGTATTTCTATTTCCATTAACAGCAAGTATACAGGCGGAAAAGCTTCTAATATGTAATAAAAGCCTTTGTACGTCTTTCTATATAAATTAACAGGTAGTGTACAGGCGAAAAGCTTCTAATATGTAATAAAAGCCTTTGTGCGTATTTCTATATAAATTAACAGGAAGTATACAGGCGGAAAAGCTTCTAATATGTAATAAAAGCCTTTGTACGTATTTCTATATAAATTAACAGGCAGTGTACATGCAAAAAAGCTTCTAATATGTAATAAAAGCCTTTGTACGTATTTCTGTATCCATTAACAGGCAGTGTACAGGCAAAAAAGCTTCTAATATGTAATAAAAGCCTTTGTGCGTATTTCTATATCCATTAACAGGTAGTGTACAGGCAAAAAAGCTTCTAATATGTAATAAAAGCCTTTGTACGTATTTCTATATAAATTAACAGGTAGTGTACAGGTAAAAAAGCTTCTAATATGTAATAAAAGCCTTTGTGCGTATTTCTATATCCATTAACAGGTAGTGTACAGGCAAAAAAGCTTCTAATATGTAATAAAAGCCTTTGTGCGTATTTCTATATCCATTAACAGGCAGTGTACAGGCAAAAAAGCTTCTAATATGTAATAAAAGCCTTTGTGCGTATTTCTATATAAATTAACAGGTAGTGTACAGGGGAAAAGCTTCTAATATGTAATAAAAGCCTTTGTACGTATTTCTATATAAATTAACAGGAAGTATACAGGCGGAAAAGCTTCTAACATGTAATAAAAGACTTTGTGCGTATTTCTATATCCATTAACAGGTAGTGTACAGGCGAAAAGCTTCTAATATGGAATAAAAGCCTTTGTGCGTATTTTTATATAAATAAACAGGAAGTATACAGGCGGAAACGCTTCTAATATGTAATAAAACCTTTGTGCGTATTTCTATATAAATTAACAGGAAGTATACAGGCGGAAAAGCTCCTAATATGTAATAAAAGCCTTTGTACGTGTTTCTATATCCATTAACAGGTAGTGTACAGGCAAAAAAGCTTCTAATATGTAATAAAAGCCCTTGTACATACTTCTATATCCATTTACAGGAAGTATACAGGCGAAAAGCTTCTAATATGTAATAAAAGCCTTTGTGCGTATTTCTATATAAATTAACAGGAAGTATACAGGCGGAAAAGCTTCTAATATGTAATAAAAGCCTTTGTACGTATTTCTATATCCATTAACAGGCAGTGTACAGGCAAAAAAGCTTCTAATATGTAATAAAAGCCTTTGTACGTATTTATATATCCATTAACAGGTAGTGTACAGGCAAAAAAGCTTCTAAAATGTAATAAAAGCCTTTGTACGTATTTCTATATCCATTAACAGGAAGTATACAGGTGGAAAAGCTTCTAGTATGTAGTAAAAGCCTTTGTACGTATTTCTATATCCATTAACAGGTAGCGTACAGGCAAAAAAGCTTCTAATATGTAATAAAAGCCTTTGTACGTATTTCTATATCCATTAACAGGAAGTATACAGGCAAAAAAGCTTCTAATATGTAATAAAAGCCCTTGTACGTACTTCTATATCCATTAATAGGAAGTATACAGGCGAAAAAGCTTCTAATATGTAATAAAAGCCCTTGTACGTACTTCTATATCCATTAACAGGGAGTATACAGGCGAAAAGCTTCTAATATGTAATAAAAGCCTTTGTGCGTATTTCTATATAAATTAACAGGAAGTATACAGGCGGAAAAGCTTCTAATATGTAATAAAAGCCTTTGTACGTACTTCTATATAAATTAACAGGAAGTATACAGGCGGAAAAGCTTCTAATATGTAATAAAAGCCTTTGTACGTATTTCTATATAAATTAACAGTTAGTGTACAGGCAAAAAAGCTTCTAATATGTAATAAAAGCCTTTGTACGTATTTCTGTATACATTAACAGGCAGTGTACAGGCCAAAAAGCTTCTAATATGTAATAAAAGCCTTTGTACGTATTTCTATTTCCATTAACAGGCAGTGTACAGGCAAAAAAGCTTCTAATATGTAATAAAAGCCTTTGTACGTATTTCTATATCCATTAACAGGGAGGTTATAGGCGGAAAAGCTTCTAATATGTAATAAAAGCCGTTGTGTATATTTCTATATCCATTAACAGGTAGTGTACAGGCAAAAAAGCTTCTAATATGTAATAAAAGCCTTTGTGCGTATTTCTATATAATTTAACAGGAAGTATACAGGCGGAAAAGCTTCTAATATGTAATAAAAGCCTTTGTGCGTATTTCTATATAAATTAACAGGAAGTATGCAGGCGGAAAAGCTTCTAATATGTAATAAAAGCCTTTGTACGTATTTCTATATAAATTATCAGGTAGTGTACAGGCGGAAAAACTTCTAATATGTAATAAAAGCCTTTGTGCGTATTACTATATAAATTAACAGGAAGTATAAAGGCGGAAAAGCTTCTAATATGTAATAAAAGTCTTTGTACGTATTTCTATATAAATTAACCGTTGTGTACAGGCGAAAAGCTTCTAATATGTAATATAAGGCCTTGTGTTTTATTTCTATATAAATTAACAGGAAGTATACAGGCGGAAAAGCTTCTAATATGTAATAAAAGCCTTTGTGCGTATTTATATATAAGTTATCAGGAAGTATACAGTCGGAAAAGCTTCTAATATGTAATAAAAGCCTTTGTACGTATTTCTATATAAATTAACAGGTAGTGTACAGGCGAAAAGCTTCTAATATGTAATAAAAGCCTTTGTGCGTATTTCTATATAAATTAACAGGAAGTATACAGGCGGAAAAGCTTCTAGAATGTAATAAAAGCCTTTGTACGTATTTCTATATAAATTAACAGGAAGTATACAGGCGGAAAAGCTTCTAATATGTAATAAAAGCCTTTGTACGTATTTCCATATAAATTAACAGGAAGTATACAGGCAGAAAAGCTTCTAATATGTAATAAAAGCCTTTGTACGTATTTCTATATAAATTAACAGGAAGTATACAGGCGGAAAAGCTTCTAATATGTAATAAAAGCCTTTGTACGTATCTCTATATAAATTAACAGGAAGTATACAGGCGGAAAAGCTTCTAACATGTAATAAAAGCCTTTGTGCGTATTTCTATATCCATTAACAGGTAGTGTACAGGCGAAAAGCTTCTAATATGGAATAAAAGCCTTTGTGCGTATTTTTATATAAATAAACAGGAGGTATACAGGCGGAAACGCTTCTAATATGTAATAAAACCTTTGTGCGTATTTCTATATAAATTAACAGGAAGTATACAGGCGGAAAAGCTCCTAATATGTAATAAAAGCCTTTGTACGTGTTTCTATATCCATTAACAGGTAGTGTACGGGCAAAAAAGCTTCTAATATGTAATAAAAGCCTTTGTGCGTATTTCTATATCCATTAACAGGTAGTGTACAGGCAAAAAAGCTTCTAATATGTAATAAAAGCGTTTGTGCGTATTTCTATATAAATTAACAGGTAGTTTACAGGCGGAAAAGCTTCTAATATGTAATAAAAGCCTTTGTACGTATTTCTATATCCATTAACAGGCAGTGTACAAGCAAAAAAGCTTCTAATATGTAATAAAAGCCTTTGTACGTATTTATATATCCATTAACAGGTAGTGTACAGGCAAAAAAGCTTCTAAAATGTAATAAAAGCCTTTGTACGTATTTCTATATTCATTAACAGTAAGTATACAGGCGGAAAAGCTTCTAGTATGTAGTAAAAGTCTTTGTACGTATTTCTATATCCATTAACAGGTAGCGTACAGGCAAAAAAGCTTCTAATATGTAATAAAAGCCTTTGTACGTATTTCTATATCCATTAACAGGAAGTATACAGGCAAAAAAGCTTCTAATATGTAATAAAAGCCCTTGTACGTACTTCTATATCCATTAATAGGAAGTATACAGGCGAAAAAGCTTCTAATATGTAATAAAAGCCCTTGTACGTACTTCTATATCCATTAACAGGAAGTATACAGGCGAAAAGCTTCTAATATGTAATAAAAGCCTTTGTGCGTATTTCTATATAAATTAACAGGAAGTATACAGGCGGAAAAGCTTCTAATATGTAATAAAAGCCTTTGTACGTACTTCTATATAAATTAACAGGAAGTATACAGGCGGAAAAGCTTCTAATATGTAATAAAATCCTTTGTACGTATTTCTGTATCCATTAACAGGCAGTGTACAGGCCAAAAAGCTTCTAATATGTAATAAAAGCCTTTGTACGTATTTCTATATCCATTAACAGGCAGTGTACAGGCAAAAAAGCCTCTAATATGTAATAAAAGCTTTTGTACGTATTTCTATATCCATTAACAGGGAGCTTACAGGCGGAAAAGCTTCTAATATGTAATAAAAGACTTTGTGCATATTTCTATATGCATTAACAGGTAGTGTACAGGCAAAAAGCTTCTAATATGTAATAAAAGCCTTTGTACGTATTTCTATATCCATTAACAGGCAGTGTACAGGCAAAAAAGCCTCTAATATGTAATAAAAGCTTTTGTACGTATTTCTATATCCATTAACAGGGAGCTTACAGGCGGAAAAGCTTCTAATATGTAATAAAATCCTTTGTACGTATTTCTATATCCATTAACAGGCAGTGTACGGGCAAAAAAGCTTCTAATATGTAATAAAAGCCTTTGTACGGATTTCTATATCCATTAACAGGGAGCTTATAGGCGGAAAAGCTTCTAATATGTAATAAAAGCCGTTGTGTATATTTCTATATCCATTAACAGGTAGTGTACAGGCAAAAAAGCTTCTAATATGTAATAAAAGCCTTTGTGCGTATTTCTATATAAATTAACAGGAAGTATACAGGCGGAAAAGCTTCTAATATGTAATAAAAGCCTTTGTGCGTATTTCTATATAAATTAACAGGAAGTATACAGGCGGAAAAGCTTCTAATATGTAATAAAAGCCTTTGTACGTATTTCTATATAAATTAACCGTTGTGTACAGGCGAAAAGCTTCTAATATGTAATAAAAGCTTTTGTGCGTATTTCTATATAAATTAACAGCAAGTATACAGGCGGAAAAGCTTCTAATATGTAATAAAAGCCTTTGTTCGTATTTCAATATAAATTAACAGGAAGTATACAGGCGGAAAAGCTTCTAATATGTAATAAAAGCCTTTGTACTTATTTCTATATAAATTAACAGTTAGTGTAAAGGCGAAAAGCTTCTAATATGTAATAAAAGCCTTTGTGCGTATTTCTATATAAATTAACAGGAAGTATACAGGCGGAAAAGCTTCTAATATGTAATAAAATCCTTTGTGCGTATTTCTATATGAATTAACAGGAAGTATACAGGCGGAAAAGCTTCTAATATGTAATAAAAGCCTTTGTGCGTATTTCTAAATAAATTAACAGGAAGTATACAGGCGGAAAAGCTTCTAATATATAATTAAAGCCTTTGTACGTATTTCTATATAAATTAACAGGTAGTATACAGGCAGAAAAGCTTCTAATATGTAATAAAAGCCTTTGTACGTATTTCTATATAAATTAACAGGAAGTATACAGGCGGAAAAGCTTCTAATATGTAATAAAAGCCTTTGTGCGTATTTCTATATAAATTAACAGGAAGTATACAGGCGGAAAAGCTTCTAATATGTAATAAAAGCCTTTGTACGTATTTCTATTTCCATTAACAGCAAGTATACAGGCGGAAAAGCTTCTAATATGTAATAAAAGCCTTTGTACGTCTTTCTATATAAATTAACAGGTAGTGTACAGGCGAAAAGCTTCTAATATGTAATAAAAGCCTTTGTGCGTATTTCTATATAAATTAACAGGAAATATACAGGCGGAAAAGCTTCTAATATGTAATAAAAGCCTTAGTACGTATTTCTATATAAATTAACAGGCAGTGTACATGCAAAAAAGCTTCTAATATGTAAGAAAAGCCTTTGTACGTATTTCTGTATCCATTAACAGGCAGTGTACAGGCAAAAAAGCTTCTAATATGTAATAAAAGCCTTTGTGCGTATTTCTATATCCATTAACAGGTAGTGTACAGACAAAAAAGCTTCTAATATGTAATAAAAGCCTTTGTACGTATTTCTATATAAATTAACAGGTAGTGTACAGGTAAAAAAGCTTCTAATATGTAATAAAAGCCTTTGTGCGTATTTCTATATCCATTAACAGGTAGTGTACAGGCAAAAAAGCTTCTAATATGTAATAAAAGCCTTTGTGCGTATTTCTATATCCATTAACAGATACTGTACAGGCAAAAAAGCTTCTAATATGTAATAAAAGCCTTTGTGCGTATTTCTATATAAATTAACAGGTAGTGTACAGGGGAAAAGCTTCTAATATGTAATAAAAGCCTTTGTACGTATTTCTATATAAATTAACAGGCAGTGTACATGCAAAAAAGCTTCTAATATGTAAGAAAAGCCTTTGTACGTATTTCTGTATCCATTAACAGGCAGTGTACAGGCAAAAAAGCTTCTAATATGTAATAAAAGCCTTTGTGCGTATTTCTATATCCATTAACAGGTAGTGTACAGGCAAAAAAGCTTCTAATATGTAATAAAAGCCTTTGTACGTATTTCTATATAAATTAACAGGTAGTGTACAGGTAAAAAAGCTTCTAATATGTAATAAAAGCCTTTGTGCGTATTTCTATATCCATTAACAGGTAGTGTACAGGCAAAAAAGCTTCTAATATGTAATAAAAGCCTTTGTGCGTATTTCTATATCCATTAACAGATACTGTACAGGCAAAAAAGCTTCTAATATGTAATAAAAGCCTTTGTGCGTATTTCTATATAAATTAACAGGTAGTGTACAGGGGAAAAGCTTCTAATATGTAATAAAAGCCTTTGTACGTATTTCTATATAAATTAACAGGAAGTATACAGGCGGAAAAGCTTCTAACATGTAATAAAAGCCTTTGTGCGTATTTCTATATCCATTAACAGGTAGTGTACAGGCGAAAAGCTTCTAATATGGAATAAAAGCCTTTGTGCGTATTTTTATATAAATAAACAGGAAGTATACAGGCGGAAACGCTTCTAATATGTAATAAAACCTTTGTGCGTATTTCTATATAAATTAACAAGAAGTATACAGGCGGAAAAGCTCCTAATATGTAATAAAAGCCTTTGTACGTATTTCTATATCCATTAACAGGCAGTGTACAGGCAAAAAAGCTTCTAATATGTAATACAAGCCTTTGTACGTATTTATATATCCATTAACAGGTAGTGTACAGGCAAAAAAGCTTCTAAAATGTAATTAAAGCCTTTGTACGTATTTCTATATCCATTAACAGGAAGTATATAGGTGGAAAAGCTTCTAGTATGTAGTAAAAGCCTTTGTACGTATTTCTATATCCATTAACAGGTAGCGTACAGGCAAAAAAGCTTCTAATATGTAATAAAAGCCTTTGTACGTATTTCTATATCCATTAACAGGAAGTATACAGGCAAAAAAGCTTCTAATATGTAATAAAAGCCCTTGTACGTACTTCTATATCCATTAATAGGAAGTATACAGGCGAAAAAGCTTCTAATATGTAATAAAAGCCCTTGTACGTACTTCTATATCCATTAACAGGGAGTATACAGGCGAAAAGCTTCTAATATGTAATAAAAGCCTTTGTGCGTATTTCTATATAAATTAACAGGAAGTATACAGGCGGAAAAGCTTCTAATATGTAATAAAAGCCTTTGTACGTACTTCTATATAAATTAACAGGAAGTATACAGGCGGAAAAGCTTCTAATATGTAATAAAATCCTTTGTACGTATTTCTGTATCCATTAACAGGCAGTGTACAGGCCAAAAAGCTTCTAATATGTAATGAAAGCCTTTGTGCGTATTTCTAAATAAATTAACAGGAAGTATACATTCGGAAAAGCTTCTAATATGTAATAAAAGCCTTTGTACGTATTTCTATATAAATTAACAGGAAGTATACAGGCGGAAAAGCTTCTAATATGTAATAAAAGTCTTTGTGCGTATTTCTATATAAATTAACGGGAAGTATACAGGCGGAAAAGCTTCTAATATGTAATAAAAGCCTTTGTACGTATTTCTATATAAATTAACAGTTAGTGTACAGGCAAAAAAGCTTCTAATATGTAATAAAAGCCTTTGTACGTATTTCTGTATACATTAACAGGCAGTGTACAGGCCAAAAAGCTTCTAATATGTAATAAAAGCCTTTGTACGTATTTCTATATCCATTAACAGGCAGTGTACAGGCAAAAAAGCTTCTAATATGTAATAAAAGCCTTTGTACGTATTTCTATATCCATTAACAGGGAGCTTATAGGCGGAAAAGCTTCTAATATGTAATAAAAGCCGTTGTGTATATTTCTATATCCATTAACAGGTAGTGTACAGGCAAAAAACTTCTAATATGTAATAAAAGCCTTTGTGCGTATTTCTATATAATTTAACAGGAAGTATACAGGCGGAAAAGCTTCTAATATGTAATAAAAGCCTTTGTGCGTATTTCTATATAAATTAACAGGAAGTATACAGGCGGAAAAGCTTCTAATATGTAATAAAAGCCTTTGTGCGTATTTCTATATAATTTAACAGGAAGTATACAGGCGGAAAAGCTTCTAATATGTAATAAAAGCCTTTGTGCGTATTTCTATATAAATTAACAGGAAGTATACAGGCGGAAAAGCTTCTAATATGTAATAAAAGCCTTTGTACGTATTTCTATATAAATTAACAGGTAGTGTACAGGCGGAAAAACTTCTAATATGTAATAAAAGCCTTTGTGCGTATTACTATATAAATTAACAGGAAGTATAAAGGCGGAAAAGCTTCTAATATGTAATAAAAGCCTTTGTACGTATTTCTATATAAATTAACCGTTGTGTACAGGCGAAAAGCTTCTAATATGTAATAAAAGCCCTTGTGTTTTATTTCTATATAAATTAACAGGAAGTATACAGGCGGAAAAGCTTCTAATATGTAATAAAAGCCTTTGTGCGTATTTCAATATAAATTATCAGGAAGTATACAGGCGGAAAAGCTTCTAATATGTAATAAAAGCCTTTGTACGTATTTCTATATAAATTAACAGGTAGTGTACAGGCGAAAAGCTTCTAAAATGTAATAAAAGCCTTTGTGCGTATTTCTATATAAATTAACAGGAAGTATACAGGCGGAAAAGCTTCTAGAATGTAATAAAGCCTTTGTACGTGTTTCTATATAAATTAACAGGAAGTATACAGGCGGAAAAGCTTCTAATATGTAATAAAAGCCTTTGTACGTATTTCCATATAAATTAACAGGAAGTATACAGGCAGAAAAGCTTCTAATATGTAATAAAAGCCTTTGTACGTATTTCTATATAAATTAACAGGAAGTATACAGGCGGAAAAGCTTCTAATATGTAATAAAAGCCTTTGTACGTATCTCTATATAAATTAACAGGAAGTATACAGGCGGAAAAGCTTCTAACATGTAATAAAAGCCTTTGTGCGTATTTCTATATCCATTAACAGGTAGTGTACAGGCGAAAAGCTTCTAATATGGAATAAAAGCCTTTGTGCGTATTTTTATATAAATAAACAGGAGGTATACAGGCGGAAACGCTTCTAATGTGTAATAAAACCTTTGTGCGTATTTCTATATAAATTAACAGGAAGTATACAGGCGGAAAAGCTCCTAATATGTAATAAAAGCCTTTGTACGTGTTTCTATATCCATTAACAGGTAGTGTACAGGCAAAAAAGCTTCTAATATGTAATAAAAGCCTTTGTGCGTATTTCTATATCCATTAACAGGTAGTGTACAGGCAAAAAAGCTTCTAATATGTAATAAAAGCGTTTGTGCGTATTTCTATATAAATTAACAGGAAGTATACAGGCGGAAAAGCTTCTAATATGTAATAAAAGCCTTTGTACGTATTTCTATATCCATTAACAGGCAGTGTACAAGCAAAAAAGCTTCTAATATGTAATAAAAGCCTTTGTACGTATTTATATATCCATTAACAGGTAGTGTACAGGCAAAAAAGCTTCTAAAATGTAATAAAAGCCTTTTCACGTATTTCTATATCCATTAACAGGAAGTATACAGGCGGAAAAGCTTCTAGTATGTAGTAAAAGCCTTTGTACGTATTTCTATATCCATTAACAGGTAGCGTACAGGCAAAAAAGCTTCTAATATGTAATAAAAGCCTTTGTACGTATTTCTATATCCATTAACAGGAAGTATACAGGCAAAAAAGCTTCTAATATGTAATAAAAGCCCTTGTACGTACTTCTATATCCATTAATAGGAAGTATACAGGCGAAAAAGCTTCTAATATGTAATAAAAGCCCTTGTACGTACTTCTATATCCATTAACAGGAAGTATACAGGCGAAAAGCTTCTAATATGTAATAAAAGCCTTTGTGCGTATTTCTATATAAATTAACAGGAAGTATACAGGCGGAAAAGCTTCTAATATGTAATAAAAGCCTTTGTACGTACTTCTATATAAATTAACAGGAAGTATACAGGCGGAAAAGCTTCTAATATGTAATAAAATCCTTTGTACGTATTTCTGTATCCATTAACAGGCAGTGTACAGGCCAAAAAGCTTCTAATATGAAATAAAAGCCTTTGTACGTATTTCTATATCCATTAACAGGCAGTGTACAGGCAAAAAAGCCTCTAATATGTAATAAAAGCCTTTGTACGTATTTCTATATCCATTAACAGGGAGCTTACAGGCGGAAAAGCTTCTAATATGTAATAAAAGACTTTGTGCATATTTCTATATGCATTAACAGGTAGTGTACAGGCAAAAAGCTTCTAATATGTAATAAAAGCCTTTGTGCGTATTTCTATATAAATTAACAGGAAGTATGCAGGTGGAAAAGCTTCTAATATGTAATAAAAGTCTTTGTGCATATTTCTATATAAATTAACAAGAAGTATACAGGCGGAAAAGCTTCTAATATGTAATAAAAGCCTTTGTACGTATTTCTATATAAATTAACAGGAAGTATACAGGCTAAAAACCTTCTAATATGTAATAAAAGCTTTTGCGCATATTTCTGTATAAATTAACAGGAAGTATACAGGCGGAAAAGCTTCTAATATGTAATAAAAGCCTTTGCGTATATTTCTGTATAAATTAACAGGAAGTATACAGGCGGAAAAGCTTCTAATATGTAATAAAATCCTTTGTACGTATTTCTATATCCATTAACAGGCAGTGTACAGGCAAAAAAGCTTCTAATATGTAATAAAAGCCTTTGTACGGATTTCTATATCCATTAACAGGGAGCTTATAGGCGGAAAAGCTTCTAATATGTAATAAAAGCCGTTGTGTATATTTCTATATCCATTAACAGGTAGTGTACAGGCAAAAAAGCTTCTAATATGTAATAAAAGCCTTTGTGCGTATTTCTATATAAATTAACAGGAAGTATACAGGCGGAAAAGCTTCTAATATGTAATAAAAGCCTTTGTGCGTATTTCTATATAAATTAACAGGAAGTATACAGGTGGAAAAGCTTCTAATATGTAATAAAAGCCTTTGTACGTATTTCTATATAAATTAACCGTTGTGTACAGGCGAAAAGCTTCTAATATGTAATAAAAGCTTTTGTGCGTATTTCTATATAAATTAACAGGAAGTATACAGGCGGAAAAGCTTCTAATATGTAATAAAATCCTTTGTGCGTATTTCTATATGAATTAACAGGAAGTATACAGGCGGAAAAGCTTCTAATATGTAATAAAAGCCTTTGTGCGTATTTCTAAATAAATTAACAGGAAGTATACAGGCGAAAAAGCTTCTAATATGTAATAAAAGCCTTTGTACGTATTTCTATATAAATTAACAGGAAGTATACAGGAGGAAAAGCTTCTAATATGTAATAAAAGCCTTTGTACGTATTTCTATATAAATTAACAGGAAGTATACAGGAGGAAAAGCTTCTAATATGTAATAAAAGCCTTTGTGCGTATTTCTATATAAATTAACAGGAAGTATACAAGCGGAAAAGCTTCTAATATGTAATAAAAGCCTTTGTACGTATTTCTATTTCCATTAACAGCAAGTATACAGGCGGAAAAGCTTCTAATATGTAATAAAAGCCTTTGTACGTCTTTCTATATAAATTAACAGGTAGTGTACAGGCGAAAAGCTTCTAATATGTAATAAAAGCCTTTGTGCGTATTTCTATATAAATTAACAGGAAGTATACAGGCGGAAAAGCTTCTAATATGTAATAAAAGCCTTTGTACGTATTTCTATATAAATTAACAGGCAGTGTACATGCAAAAAAGCTTCTAATATGTAATAAAAGCCTTTGTACGTATTTGTGTATCCATTAACAGGCAGTGTACAGGCAAAAAAGCTTCTAATATGTAATAAAAGCCTTTGTGCGTATTTCTATATCCATTAACAGGTAGTGTACAGGCAAAAAAGCTTCTAATATGTAATAAAAGCCTTTCTACGTATTTCTATATAAATTAACAGGTAGTGTACAGGTAAAAAAGCTTCTAATATGTAATAAAAGCCTTTGTGCGTATTTCTATATTCATTAACAGGTAGTGTACAGGCAAAAAAGCTTCTAATATGTAATAAAAGCCTTTGTGCGTATTTCTATATCCATTAACAGATACTGTACAGGCAAAAAAGCTTCTAATATGTAATAAAAGCCTTTGTGCGTATTTCTATATAAATTAACAGGTAGTGTACAGGGGAAAAGCTTCTAATATGTAATAAAAGCCTTTGTACGTATTTCTATATAAATTAACAGGAAGTATACAGGCGGAAAAGCTTCTAACATGTAATAAAAGCCTTTGTGCGTATTTCTATATCCATTAACAGGTAGTGTACAGGCGAAAAGCTTCTAATATGGAATAAAAGCCTTTGTGCGTATTTTTATATAAATAAACAGGAAGTATACAGGCGGAAACGCTTCTAATATGTAATAAAACATTTGTGCGTATTTCTATATAAATTAACAGGAAGTATACAGGCGGAAAAGCTCCTAATATGTAATAAAAGCCTTTGTACGTGTTTCTATATCCATTAACAGGTAGTGTACAGGCAAAAAAGCTTCTAATATGTAATAAAAGCCTTTGTGCGTATTTCTATATCCATTAACAGGTAGTGTACAGGCAAAAAAGCTTCTAATATGTAATAAAAGCGTTTGTGCGTATTTCTATATAAATTAACAGGAAGTATACAGGCGGAAAAGCTTCTAATATGTAATAAAAGCATTTGTACGTATTTCTATATCCATTAACAGGCAGTGTACAGGCAAAAAAGCTTCTAATATGGAATAAAAGCCTTTGTACGTATTTATATATCCATTAACAGGTAGTGTACAGGCAAAAAAGCTTCTAAAATGTAATAAAAGCCTTTGTACGTATTTCTATATCCATTAACAGGAAGTATACAGGTGGAAAAGCTTCTAGTATGTAGTAAAAGCCTTTGTACGTATTTCTATATCCATTAACAGGTAGCGTACAGGCAAAAAAGCTTCTAATATGTAATAAAAGCCTTTGTACGTATTTCTATATCCATTAACAGGAAGTATACAGGCAAAAAAGCTTCTAATATACAATAAAAGCTCTTGTACGTACTTCTATATCCATTAACAGGGAGTATACAGGCGAAAAGCTTCTAATATGTAATAAAAGCCTTTGTACGTATTTATATATCCATTAACAGGTAGTGTACAGGCAAAAAAGCTTCTAAAATGTAATAAAAGCCTTTGTACGTATTTCTATATCCATTAACAGGAAGTATACAGGTGGAAAAGCTTCTAGTATGTAGTAAAAGCCTTTGTACGTATTTCTATATCCATTAACAGGTAGCGTACAGGCAAAAAAGCTTCTAATATGTAATAAAAGCCTTTGTACGTATTTCTATATCCATTAACAGGAAGTATACAGGCAAAAAAGCTTCTAATATGTAATAAAAGCCTTTGTACGTATTTCTATATAAATTAACAGGAAGTATACAGGCGGAAAAGCTTCTAATATGTAATAAAAGTCTTTGTGCGTATTTCTATATAAATTAACGGGAAGTATACAGGCGGAAAAGCTTCTAATATGTAATAAAAGCCTTTGTACGTATTTCTATATAAATTACCAGTTAGTGTACAGGCAAAAAAGCTTCTAATATGTAATAAAAGCCTTTGTGCGTATTTCTATATAATTTAACAGGAAGTATACAGGCGGAAAAGCTTCTAATATGTAATAAAAGCCTTTGTGCGTATTTCTATATAAATTAACAGGAAGTATACAGGCGGAAAAGCTTCTAATATGTAGTAAAAGCCTTTGTACGTATTTCTATATAAATTAACAGGTAGTGTACAGGCGGAAAAGCTTCTAATATGTAATAAAAGCCTTTGTGCGTATTACTATATAAATTAACAGGAAGTATACAGGCGGAAAAGCTTCTAATATGTAATAAAAGCCTTTGTACGTATTTCTATATAAATTAACAGTTAGTGTACAGGCAAAAAAGCTTCTAATATGTAATAAAAGCCTTTGTGCGTATTTCTATATAATTTAACAGGAAGTATACAGGCGGAAAAGCTTTTAATATGTAATAAAAGCCTTTGTGCGTATTTCTATATAAATTAACAGGAAGTATACAGGCGGAAAAGCTTCTAATATGTAATAAAAGCCTTTGTACGTATTTCTATATAAATTAACAGGTAGTGTACAGGCGGAAAAGCTTCTAATATGTAATAAAAGCCTTTGTGCGTATTACTATATAAATTAACAGGAAGTATACAGGCGGAAAAGCTTCTAATATGTAATAAAAGCCTTTGTACGTATTTCTATATAAATTAACCGTTGTGTACAGGCGAAAAGCTTCTAATATGTAATAAAAGCCCTTGCGTTTTATTTCTATATAAATTAACAGGAAGTATACAGGCAGAAAAGCTTCTAATATGTAATAAAAGCCTTTGTACGTATTTCTATATAAATTAACAGGAAGTATACAGGCGGAAAAGCTTCTAATATGTAATAAAAGCCTTTGTACGTATTTATATATATATTAACAGGTAGTGTACAGGCGAAAAGCTTCTAACATGTAATAAAAGCCTTTGTGCGTATTTCTATATCCACTAACAGGTAGTGTACAGGCAAAAAAGCTTCTAATATGTAATAAAAGCCTTTGTACGTATTTCTATATAAATTAACAGGAAGTATACAGGCGGAAAAGCTTCTAATATGTAATAAAAGCCTTTGTACGTATTTCCATATAAATTAACAGGAAGTATACAGGCAGAAAAGCTTCTAATATGTAATAAAAGCCTTTGTACGTATTTCTATATAAATTAACAGGAAGTATACAGGCGGAAAAGCTTCTAATATGTAATAAAAGCCTTTGTACGTATCTCTATATAAATTAACAGGAAGTATACAGGCAAAAAAGCTTCTAATATGTAATAAAAGCGTTTGTGCGTATTTCTATATAAATTAACAGGAAGTATACAGGCGGAAAAGCTTCTAATATGTAATAAAAGCCTTTGTACGTATTTCTATATCCATTAACAGGCAGTGTACAAGCAAAAAAGCTTCTAATATGTAATAAAAGCCTTTGTACGTATTTATATATCCATTAACAGGTAGTGTACAGGCAAAAAAGCTTCTAAAATGTAATAAAAGCCTTTGTACGTATTTCTATATCCATTAACAGGCAGTGTACAGGCAAAAAAGCTTCTAATATGTAATAAAAGCCTTTGTACGTATTTCTATATCCATTAACAGGTAGCGTACAGGCAAAAAAGCTTCTAATATGTAATAAAAGCCTTTGTACGTATTTCTATATCCATTAACAGGAAGTGTACAGGCAAAAAAGCTTCTAATATGTAATAAAAGCCTTTGTGCGTATTTCTATATAAATTAACAGGAAGTATACAGGCGGAAAAGCTTCTAATATGTAATAAAAGCCTTGTACGTACTTCTATATCCATTAACAGGAAGTATACAGGCGAAAAGCTTCTAATATGTAATAAAAGCCTTTGTGCGTATTTCTATATAAATTAACAAGAAGTATACAGGCGGAAAAGCTCCTAATATGTAATAAAAGCCTTTGTACGTATTTCTATATCCATTAACAGGCAGTGTACAGGCAAAAACTTCTAATATGTAATACAAGCCTTTGTACGTATTTATATATCCATTAACAGGTAGTGTACAGGCAAAAAAGCTTCTAAAATGTAATTAAAGCCTTTGTACGTATTTCTATATCCATTAACAGGAAGTATATAGGTGGAAAAGCTTCTAGTATGTAGTAAAAGCCTTTGTACGTATTTCTATATCCATTAACAGGTAGCGTACAGGCAAAAAAGCTTCTAATATGTAATAAAAGCCTTTGTACGTATTTCTATATCCATTAACAGGAAGTATACAGGCAAAAAAGCTTCTAATATGTAATAAAAGCCCTTGTACGTACTTCTATATCCATTAATAGGAAGTATACAGGCGAAAAAGCTTCTAATATGTAATAAAAGCCCTTGTACGTACTTCTATATCCATTAACAGGGAGTATACAGGCGAAAAGCTTCTAATATGTAATAAAAGCCTTTGTGCGTATTTCTATATAAATTAACAGGAAGTATACAGGCGGAAAAGCTTCTAATATGTAATAAAAGCCTTTGCGCATATTTCTGTATAAATTAACAGGAAGTATACAGGCGGAAAAGCTTCTAATATGTAATAAAATCCTTTGTACGTATTTCTGTATCCATTAACAGGCAGTGTACAGGCCAAAAAGCTTCTAATATGTAATGAAAGCCTTTGTGCGTATTTCTAAATAAATTAACAGGAAGTATACATTCGGAAAAGCTTCTAATATGTAATAAAAGCCTTTGTACGTATTTCTATATAAATTATCAGGAAGTATACAGGCGGAAAAGCTTCTAATATGTAATAAAAGCCTTTGCGCATATTTCTGTATAAATTAACAGGAAGTATACAGGCGGAAAAGCTTCTAATATGTAATAAAATCCTTTGTACGTATTTCTATATCCATTAACAGGCAGTGTACAGGCAAAAAAGCTTCTAATATGTAATAAAAGCCTTTGTACGTATTTCTATATCCATTAACAGTGAGCTTATAGGCGGAAAAGCTTCTAATATGTAATAAAAGCCGTTGTGTATATTTCTATATCCATTAACAGGTAGTGTACAGGCAAAAAAGCTTCTAATATGAAATAAAAGCCTTTGTGCGTATTTCTATATAAATTAACAGGAAGTATACAGGCGGAAAAGCTTCTAGTATGTAATAAAAGCCTTTGTCCGTATTTCTATATCCATTAACAGGCAGTGTACAGGCAAAAAAGCTTCTAATATGTAATAAAAGCCTTTGTGCGTATTTCTATATAAATTAACAGGAAGTATACAGGCGGAAAAGCTTCTAATATGTAATAAAAGCCTTTGTGCGTATTTCAATATAAATTATCAGGAAGTATACAGGCGGAAAAGCTTCTAATATGTAATAAAAGCCTTTGTGCGTATTTCTATATAAATTAACAAGAAGTATACAGGCGGAAAAACTCCTAATATGTAATAAAAGCCTTTGTGCGTATTTCTATATAAATTAGCAGGAAGTATACACGGGGAAAAGCTTCTAGAATGTAATAAAAGCCTTTGTACGTATTTCTATATAAATTAACAGTAAGTATACAGGCGGAGAAGTTTCTAATATGTAATAAAAGCCTTTGTACGTATTTCTATATAAATTAACAGGAAGTATACAGGCAGAAAAGCTTCTAATATGTAATAAAAGCCTTTGTACGTATTTCTATATAAATTAACAGGAAGTATACAGGCGGAAAAGCTTCTAATATGTAATAAAATCCTTTGTACGTATCTCTATATAAATTAACAGGAAGTATACAGGCGGAAAAGCTTCTAACATGTAATAAAAGCCTTTGTGCGTATTTCTATATACATTAACAGGTAGTGTACAGGCGAAAAGCTTCTAATATGTAATAAAAGCCTTTGTGCGTATTTCTATATAAATTAACAGGAAGTATACAGGCGGAAAAGCTTCTAATATGTAATAAAAGCCTTTGTGCGTATTTCTATATAAATTAACAGGAAGTATACAGGCGGAAAAGCTTCTAATATGTAATAAAAGCTTTGTACGTATTTCTATTTCCATTAACAGCAAGTATACAGGCGGAAAAGCTTCTAATATGTAATAAAAGCTTTTGTACGTCTTTCTATATAAATTAACAGGTAGTGTACAGGCGAAAAGCTTCTAATATGTAATAAAAGCCTTTGTGCGTATTTCTATATAAATTAACAGGAAGTATACAGGCGGAAAAGCTTCTAATATGTAATAAAAGCCTTTGTACGTATTTCTATATAAATTAACAGGCAGTGTACATGCAAAAAAGCTTCTAATATGTAATAAAAGCCTTTGTACGTATTTCTGTATCCATTAACAGGCAGTGTACAGGCAAAAAAGCTTCTAATATGTAATAAAAGCCTTTGTGCGTATTTCTATATCCATTAACAGGTAGTGTACAGGCAAAAAAGCTTCTAATATGTAATAAAAGCCTTTGTACGTATTTCTATATCCATTAACAGGGAGCTTATAGGCGGAAAAGCTTCTAATATGTAATAAAAGCCGTTGTGTATATTTCTATATCCATTAACAGGTAGTGTACAGGCAAAAAAGCTTCTAATATGTAATAAAAGCCTTTGTGCGTATTTCTATATAATTTAACAGGAAGTATACAGGCGGAAAAGCTTCTAATATGTAATAAAAGCCTTTGTGCTTATTTCTATATAAATTAACAGGAAGTATACAGGCGGAAAAGCTTCTAATATGTAATAAAAGCCTTTGTACGTATTTCTATATAAATCAACAGGTAGTGTACAGGCGGAAAAGCTTCTAATATGTAATAAAATCCTTTGTACGTATTTCTATATCCATTAACAGGTACTGTACAGGCAAAAAAGCTTCTAATATGTAATGAAAGCCTTTGTGCGTATTTCTAAATAAATTAACAGGAAGTATACAGGCGGAAAAGCTTCTAATATGTAATAAAAGCCTTTGTACGTATTTCTATATAAATTAACAGGAAGTATACAGGCGGAAAAGCTTCTAATATGTAATAAAAGCCTTTGTACGTATTTCTATATAAATTAACAGGTAGTGTACAGGCGAAAAGCTTCTAATATATAATAAAAGCCTTTGTGCGTATTTCTATATAATTTAACAGGAAGTATACAGGCGGAAAAGCTTCTAATATGTAATAAAAGCCTTTGTGCGTATTTCTATATAAATTAACAGGAAGTATACAGGCGGAAAAGCTTCTAATATGTAATAAAAGCCTTTGTACGTATTTCTATATAAATTAACAGGTAGTGTACAGGCGGAAAAGCTTCTAATATGTAATAAAAGCCTTTGTGCGTATTACTATATAAATTAACAGGAAGTATACAGGCGGAAAAGCTTCTAATATGTAATAAAAGCCTTTGTACGTATTTCTATATAAATTAACAGTTAGTGTACAGGCAAAAAAGCTTCTAATATGTAATAAAAGCATTTGTGCGTATTTCTATATAATTTAACAGGAAGTATACAGGCGGAAAAGCTTCTAATATGTAATAAAAGCCTTTGTGCGTATTTCTATATAAATTAACAGGAAGTATACAGGCGGAAAAGCTTCTAATATGTAATAAAAGCCTTTGTACGTATTTCTATATAAATTAACAGGTAGTGTACAGGCGGAAAAGCTTCTAATATGTAATAAAAGCCTTTGTGCGTATTACTATATAAATTAACAGGAAGTATACAGGCGGAAAAGCTTCTAATATGTAATAAAAGCCTTTGTACGTATTTCTATATAAATTAACCGTTGTGTACAGGCGAAAAGCTTCTAATATGTAATAAAAGCCCTTGCGTTTTATTTCTATATAAATTAACAGGAAGTATACAGGCAGAAAAGCTTCTAATATGTAATAAAAGCCTTTGTACGTATTTCTATATAAATTAACAGGAAGTATACAGGCGGAAAAGCTTCTAATATGTAATAAAAGCCTTTGTACGTATTTCTATATATATTAACAGGTAGTGTACAGGCGAAAAGCTTCTAACATGTAATAAAAGCCTTTGTGCGTATTTCTATATCCACTAACAGGTAGTGTACAGGCAAAAAAGCTTCTAATATGTAATAAAAGCCTTTGTACGTATTTCTATATAAATTAACAGGAAGTATACAGGCGGAAAAGCTTCTAATATGTAATAAAAGCCTTTGTGCGTATTTCAATATAAATTATCAGGAAGTATACAGGCGGAAAAGCTTCTAATATGTAATAAAAGCCTTTGTGCGTATTTCTATATAAATTAACAAGAAGTATACAGGCGGAAAAGCTCCTAATATGTAATAAAAGCCTTTGTGCGTATTTCTATATAAATTAGCAGGAAGTATACACGGGGAAAAGCTTCTAGAATGTAATAAAAGCCTTTGTACGTATTTCTATATAAATTAACAGTAAGTATACAGGCGGAGAAGTTTCTAATATGTAATAAAAGCCTTTGTACGTATTTCTATATAAATTAACAGGAAGTATACAGGCAGAAAAGCTTCTAATATGTAATAAAAGCCTTTGTACGTATTTCTATATAAATTAACAGGAAGTATACAGGCGGAAAAGCTTCTAATATGTAATAAAATCCTTTGTACGTATCTCTATATAAATTAACAGGAAGTATACAGGCGGAAAAGCTTCTAACATGTAATAAAAGCCTTTGTGCGTATTTCTATATCCATTAACAGGTAGTGTACAGGCGAAAAGCTTCTAATATGTAATAAAAGCCTTTGTGCGTATTTCTATATAAATTAACAGGAAGTATACAGGCGGAAAAGCTTCTAATATGTAATAAAAGCCTTTGTGCGTATTTCTATATAAATTAACAGGAAGTATACAGGCGGAAAAGCTTCTAATATGTAATAAAAGCTTTGTACGTATTTCTATTTCCATTAACAGCAAGTATACAGGCGGAAAAGCTTCTAATATGTAATAAAAGCTTTTGTACGTCTTTCTATATAAATTAACAGGTAGTGTACAGGCGAAAAGCTTCTAATATGTAATAAAAGCCTTTGTGCGTATTTCTATATAAATTAACAGGAAGTATACAGGCGGAAAAGCTTCTAATATGTAATAAAAGCCTTTGTACGTATTTCTATATAAATTAACAGGCAGTGTACATGCAAAAAAGCTTCTAATATGTAATAAAAGCCTTTGTACGTATTTCTGTATCCATTAACAGGCAGTGTACAGGCAAAAAAGCTTCTAATATGTAATAAAAGCCTTTGTGCGTATTTCTATATCCATTAACAGGTAGTGTACAGGCAAAAAAGCTTCTAATATGTAATAAAAGCCTTTGTACGTATTTCTATATCCATTAACAGGGAGCTTATAGGCGGAAAAGCTTCTAATATGTAATAAAAGCCGTTGTGTATATTTCTATATCCATTAACAGGTAGTGTACAGGCAAAAAAGCTTCTAATATGTAATAAAAGCCTTTGTGCGTATTTCTATATAATTTAACAGGAAGTATACAGGCGGAAAAGCTTCTAATATGTAATAAAAGCCTTTGTGCTTATTTCTATATAAATTAACAGGAAGTATACAGGCGGAAAAGCTTCTAATATGTAATAAAAGCCTTTGTACGTATTTCTATATAAATTAACAGGTAGTGTACAGGCGGAAAAGCTTCTAATATGTAATAAAATCCTTTGTACGTATTTCTATATCCATTAACAGGTACTGTACAGGCAAAAAAGCTTCTAATATGTAATGAAAGCCTTTGTGCGTATTTCTAAATAAATTAACAGGAAGTATACAGGCGGAAAAGCTTCTAATATGTAATAAAAGCCTTTGTACGTATTTCTATATAAATTAACAGGAAGTATACAGGCGGAAAAGCTTCTAATATGTAATAAAAGCCTTTGTACGTATTTCTATATAAATTAACAGGTAGTGTACAGGCGAAAAGCTTCTAATATATAATAAAAGCCTTTGTGCGTATTTCTATATAAATTAACAGGAAGTGTACAGGCGGAAAAGCTTCTAGACTGTAATAAAAGCCTTTGTACGTATTTCTATATAAATTAACAGGAAGTATACAGGCGGAAAAGCTTCTAATATGTAATAAAAGCCTTTGTACGTATTTCCATATAAATTAACAGGAAGTATACAGGCAGAAAAGCTTCTAATATGTAATAAAAGCCTTTGTACGTATTTCTATATAAATTAACAGGAAGTATACAGGCGGAAAAGCTTCTAATATGTAATAAAAGCCTTTGTACGTATCTCTATATAAATTAACAGGAAGTATACAGGCGGAAAAGCTTCTAACATGTAATAAAAGCCTTTGTGCGTATTTCTATATCCACTAACAGGTAGTGTACAGGCAAAAAAGCTTCTAATATGTAATAAAAGCGTTTGTGCGTATTTTTATATAAATAAACAGGAGGTATACAGGCGGAAACGCTTCTAATATGTAATAAAACCTTTGTGCGTATTTCTATATAAATTAAAAGGAAGTATACAGGCGGAAAAGCTCCTAATATGTAATAAAAGCCTTTGTACGTGTCTCTATATCCATTAACAGGTAGTGTACAGGCAAAAAAGCTTCTAATATGTAATAAAACCTTTGTGCGTATTTCTATATCCATTAACAGGTAGTGTACAGGCAAAAAAGCTTCTAATATGTAATAAAAGCGTTTGTGCGTATTTCTATATAAATTAACAGGAAGTATACAGGCGGAAAAGCTTCTAATATGTAATAAAAGCCTTTGTACGTATTTCTATATCCATTAACAGGCAGTGTACAAGCAAAAAAGCTTCTAATATGTAATAAAAGCCTTTTTACGTATTTATATATATATTAACAGGTAGTGTACAGGCAAAAAAGCTTCTAAAATGTAATAAAAGCCTTTGTACGTATTTCTATATCCATTAACAGGAAGTATACAGGCGGAAAAGCTTCTAGTATGTAGTAAAAGCCTTTGTACGTATTTCTATATCCATTAACAGGTAGCGTACAGGCAAAAAAGCTTCTAATATGTAATAAAAGCCTTTGTACGTATTTCTATATCCATTAACAGGAAGTATACAGGCAAAAAAGCTTCTAATATGTAATAAAAGCCCTTGTACGTACTTCTATATCCATTAATAGGAAGTATACAGGCGAAAAAGCTTCTAATATGTAATAAAAGCCCTTGTACGTACTTCTATATCCATTAACAGGAAGTATACAGGCGAAAAGCTTCTAATATGTAATAAAAGCCTTTGTGCGTATTTCTATATAAATTAACAGGAAGTATACAGGCGGAAAAGCTTCTAATATGTAATAAAAGCCTTTGTACGTACTTCTATATAAATTAACAGGAAGTATACAGGCGGAAAAGCTTCTAATATGTAATAAAAGCCTTTGTACGTATTTCTATATCCATTAACAGGCAGTGTACAGGCAAAAAAGCCTCTAATATGTAATAAAAGCCTTTGTACGTATTTCTATATCCATTAACAGGGAGCTTACAGGTGGAAAAGCTTCTAATATGTAATAAAAGACTTTGTGCATATTTCTATATGCATTAACAGGTAGTGTACAGGCAAAAAGCTTCTAATATGTAATAAAATCCTTTGTGCGTATTTCTATATAAATTAACAGGAAGTATGCAGGTGGAAAAGCTTCTAATATGTAATAACAGTCCTTGTGCATATTTCTATATAAATTAACAAGAAGTATACAGGCGGAAAAGCTTCTAATATGTAATAAAAGCCTTTGTACGTATTTCTATATAAATTAGCAGTAAGTATAAAGGCTAAAAACCTTCTAATATGTAATAAAAGCTTTTGCGCATATTTCTGTATAAATTAACAGGAAGTATACAGGCGGAAAAGCTTCTAATATCTAATAAAAGCCTTTGCGCATATTTCTGTATAAATTAACAGGAAGTATACAGGCGGAAAAGCTTCTAATATGTAATAAAATCCTTTGTACGTATTTCTATATCCATTAACAGGCAGTGTACAGGCAAAAAAGCTTCTAATATGTAATAAAAGCCTTTGTACGTATTTCTATATCCATTAACAGGGAGCTTATAGGCGGAAAAGCTTCTAATATGTAATAAAAGCCGTTGTGTATATTTCTATATCCATTAACAGGTAGTGTACAGGCAAAAAAGCTTCTAATATGTAATAAAAGCCTTTGTGCGTATTTCTATATAAATTAACAGGAAGTATACCGGCGGAAAAGCTTCTAATATGTAATAAAAGCCTTTGTGCGTATTTCTATATAAATTAACAGGAAGTATACAGGCGGAAAAGCTTCTAATATGTAACAAAAGCCTTTGTGCGTATTTCTATATAAATTAACAGGAAGTATACAGGCGGAAAAGCTTCTAATATGTAATAAAAGCCTTTGTTCGTATTTCTATATAAATTAACAGGTAGTGTACAGGCGGAAAAGCTTCTAATATGTAATAAAAGCCTTTGTGCGTATTTCTATATAAATTAACAGGAAGTATACAGGCGGAAAAGCTTCTATTATGTAACAAAAGCCTTTGTACGTATTTCTATATCCATTAACAGGCAGTGTACAGGCGAAAAAGCTTCTAATATGTAATAAAAGCCTTTGTACGTATTTCTATATCCATTAACAGGGAGCTTATAGGCGGAAAAGCTTCTAATATGTAATAAAAGCCGTTGTGTATATTTCTATATCCATTAACAGGTAGTGTACAGGCAAAAAAGCTTCTAATATGTAATAAAAGCCTTTGTGCGTATTTCTATATAAATTAACAGGAAGTATACAGGCGGAAAAGCTTCTAATATGTAATAAAAGCCTTTTGCGGATTTCTATATAAATTAACAGGAAGTATACAGGCGGAAAAGCTTCTAATATGTAATAAAAGCCTTTGTGCGTATTTCTATATAAATTAATAGAAAGTATACAAGCGGAAAAGCTTCTAATATGTAATAAAAGCCTTTGTACGTATTTCTATATAAATTAACAGGTAGTGTACAGGCGGAAAAGCTTCTAATATGTAATAAAAGCCTTTGTGCGTATTACTATATAAATTAACAGGAAGTATACAGGCGGAAAAGCTTCTAATATGTAATAAAAGCCTTTGTACGTATTTCTATATAAATTAACCGTTGTGTACAGGCGAAAAGCTTCTAATATGTAATAAAAGCCCTTGTGTTTTATTTCTATATAAATTAACAGGAAGTATACAGGCGGAAAAGCTTCTAATATGTAATAAAAGCCTTTGTGCGTATTTCAATATAAATTATCAGGAAGTATACAGGCGGAAAAGCTTCTAATATGTAATAAAAGCCTTTGTACGTATTTCTATATAAATTAACAGGTAGTGTACAGGCGAAACGCTTCTAATATGTAATAAAAGCCTTTGTGCGTATTTCTATATAAATTAACAGGAAGTATACAGGGGGAAAAGCTTCTAGAATGTAATAAAAGCCTTTGTACGTATTTCTATATAAATTAACAGTAAGTATACAGGCGGAGAAGTTTCTAATATGTAATAAAAGCCTTTGTACGTATTTCTATATAAATTAACAGGAAGTATACAGGCAGAAAAGCTTCTAATATGTAATAAAAGCCTTTGTACGTATTTCTATATAAATTAACAGGAAGTATACAGGCGGAAAAGCTTCTAATATGTAATAAAATCCTTTGTACGTATCTCTATATAAATTAACAGGAAGTATACAGGCGGAAAAGCTTCTAACATGTAATAAAAGACTTTGTGCTTATTTCTATATCCATTAACAGATAGTGTACAGGCGAAAAGCTTCTAATATGTAATAAAAGCCTTTGTGCGTATTTCTATATAAATTAACAGGAAGTGTACAGGCGGAAAAGCTTCTAATATGTAATAAAAGCCTTTGTGCGTATTTCTATATAAATTAACAGGAAGTATACAGGCGGAAAAGCTTCTAATATGTAATAAAAGCCTTTGTACGTATTTCTATTTCCATTAACAGCAAGTATACAGGCGGAAAAGCTTCTAATATGTAATAAAAGCCTTTGTACGTCTTTCTATATAAATTAACAGGTAGTGTACAGGCGAAAAGCTTCTAATATGTAATAAAAGCCTTTGTGCGTATTTCTATATAAATTAACAGGAAGTATACAGGCGGAAAAGCTTCTAATATGTAATAAAAGCCTTTGTACGTATTTCTATATAAATTAACAGGCAGTGTACATGCAAAAAAGCTTCTAATATGTAATAAAAGCCTTTGTACGTATTTCTGTATCCATTAACAGGCAGTGTACAGGCAAAAAAGCTTCTAATATGTAATAAGAGCCTTTGTGCGTATTTCTATATCCATTAACAGGTAGTGTACAGGCAAAAAAGCTTCTAATATGTAATAAAAGCCTTTGTACGTATTTCTATATAAATTAACAGGTAGTGTACAGGCAAAAAAGCTTCTAATATGTAATAAAAGCCTTTGTGCGTATTTCTATATCCATTAACAGGTAGTGTACAGGCAAAAAAGCTTCTAATATGTAATAAAAGCCTTTGTGCGTATTTCTATATCCATTAACAGATACTGTACAGGCAAAAAAGCTTCTAATATGTAATAAAAGCCTTTGTGCGTATTTCTATATAAATTAACAGGTAGTGTACAGGGGAAAAGCTTCTAATATGTAATAAAAGCCTTTGTACGTATTTCTATATAAATCAACAGGAAGTATACAGGCGGAAAAGCTTCTAACATGTAATAAAAGCCTTTGTGCGTATTTCTATATCCATTAACAGATACTGTACAGGCAAAAAAGCTTCTAATATGTAATAAAAGCCTTTGTGCGTATTTCTATATAAATTAACAGGTAGTGTACAGGGGAAAAGCTTCTAATATGTAATAAAAGCCTTTGTGCGTATTTTTATATAAATAAACAGGAAGTATACAGGCGGAAACGCTTCTAATATGTAATAAAACCTTTGTGCGTATTTCTATATAAATTAACAGGAAGTATACAGGCGGAAAAGCTCCTAATATGTAATAAAAGCCTTTGTACGTGTTTCTATATCCATTAACAGGTAGTGTACAGGCAAAAAAGCTTCTAATATGTAATAAAAGCCTTTGTGCGTATTTCTATATCCATTAACAGGTAGTGTACAGGCAAAAAAGCTTCTAATATGTAATAAAAGCGCTTGTGCGTATTTCTATATAAATTAACAGGAAGTATATAGGCGGAAAAGCTTCTAATATGTAATAAAAGCCTTTGTACGTATTTCTATATCCATTAACAGGCAGTGTACAAGCAAATAGGCTTCTAATATGTAATAACAGCCTTTGTACGTATTTATATATCCATTAACAGGTAGTGTACAGGCAAAAAAGCTTCTAAAATGTAATAAAAGCCCTTGTACGTACTTCTATATCCATTAACAGGGGGTATACAGGCGAAAAGATTCTAATATGTAATAAAACCCTTTGTGCGTATTTCTATATCCATTAACAGGTAGTGTACAGGCGAAAAGCTTCTAATATGGAATAAAAGCCTTTGTGCGTATTTTTATATAAATTAACAGGAAGTATACAGGCGGAAAAGCTTCTAATATGTAATAAAATCCTTTGTACGTATTTCTGTATCCACTAACAGGCAGTGTACAGGCCAAAAAGCTTCTAATATGTAATGAAAGCCTTTGTGCGTATTTCTAAATAAATTAACAGGAAGTATACAGGCGGAAAAGCTTCTAGAATGTAATAAAAGCCTTTATACGTATTTCTATATAAATTAACAGGAAGTATACAGGCGGAAAAGCTTCTAATATGTAATAAAAGTCTTTGTGCGTATTTCTATATAAATTAACGGAAGTATACAGGCGGAAAAGCTTCTAGAATGTAATAAAAGCCTTTGTACGTATTTCTATATAAATTAACAGGTAGTGTACAGGCAAAAAAGCTTCTAATATGTAATAAAAGCCTTTGTGCGTATTTCTATATCCATTAACAGGTAGTGTACAGGCAAAAAAGCTTCTAATATGTAATAAAAGCCTTTGTGCGTATTTCTATATCCATTAACAGATACTGTACAGGCAAAAAAGCTTCTAATATGTAATAAAAGCCTTTGTGCGTATTTCTATATAAATTAACAGGTAGTGTACAGGGGAAAAGCTTCTAATATGTAATAAAAGCCTTTGTACGTATTTCTATATAAATTAACAGGAAGTATACAGGCGGAAAAGCTTCTAACATGTAATAAAAGCCTTTGTGCGTATTTCTATATCCATTAACAGGTAGTGTACAGGCGAAAAGCTTCTAATATGGAATAAAAGCCTTTGTGCGTATTTTTATATAAATAAACAGGAAGTATACAGGCGGAAACGCTTCTAATATGTAATAAAACCTTTGTGCGTATTTCTATATAAATTAACAGGAAGTATACAGGCGGAAAAGCTCCTAATATGTAATAAAAGCCTTTGTACGTGTTTCTATATCCATTAACAGGTAGTGTACAGGCAAAAAAGCTTCTAATATGTAATAAAAGCCTTTGTGCGTATTTCTATATCCATTAACAGGTAGTGTACAGGCAAAAAAGCTTCTAATATGTAATAAAAGCGCTTGTGCGTATTTCTATATAAATTAACAGGAAGTATATAGGCGGAAAAGCTTCTAATATGTAATAAAAGCCTTTGTACGTATTTCTATATCCATTAACAGGCAGTGTACAAGCAAAAAAGCTTCTAATATGTAATAAAAGCCTTTGTACGTATTTATATATCCATTAACAGGTAGTGTACAGGCAAAAAAGCTTCTAAAATGTAATAAAAGCCTTTGTACGTATTTCTATATCCATTAACAGGAAGTATACAGGTGGAAAAGCTTCTAGTATGTAGTAAAAGCCTTTGTACGTATTTCTATATCCATTAACAGGTAGCGTACAGGCAAAAAAGCTTCTAATATGTAATAAAAGCCTTTGTACGTATTTCTATATCCATTAACAGGAAGTATACAGGCAAAAAAGCTTCTAATATGTAATAAAAGCCCTTGTACGTACTTCTATATCCATTAATAGGAAGTATACAGGCGAAAAAGCTTCTAATATGTAATAAAAGCCCTTGTACGTACTTCTATATCCATTAACAGGGAGTATACAGGCGAAAAGCTTCTAATATGTAATAAAAGCCTTTATGCGTATTTCTATATAAATTAACAGGAAGTATACAGGCGGAAAAGCTTCTAATATGT
The DNA here is from genome assembly GCA_030765055.1 of Mantis religiosa. Lineage (NCBI taxonomy): Eukaryota > Metazoa > Arthropoda > Insecta > Mantodea > Mantidae > Mantis > Mantis religiosa. Next base: position 340,835,050 of record CM060950.1, on the reverse strand, counting down.
AATAAAAGCCTTTGTACGTACTTCTATATAAATTAACAGGAAGTATACAGGCGGAAAAGCTTCTAATATGTAATAAAATACTTTGTACGTATTTCTGTATCCATTAACAGGCAGTGTACAGGCCAAAAAGCTTCTAATATGTAATGAAAGCCTTTGTGCGTATTTCTAAATAAATTAACAGGAAGTATACAGGCGGAAAAGCTTCTAGAATGTAATAAAAGCCTTTGTACGTATTTCTATATAAATTAACAGGAAGTATACAGGCGGAAAAGCTTCTAATATGTAATAAAAGCTTTGTACGTATTTCTATATAAATTAACAGTCAGTGTACAGGCCAAAAAGCTTCTAATATGTAATAAAAGCCTTTGTACGTATTTCTATATCCATTAACAGGCAGTGTACAGGCAAAAAAGCTTCTAATATGTAATAAAAGCCTTTGTACGTATTTCTATATCCATTAACAGGGAGCTTATAGGCGGAAAAGCTTCTAATATGTAATAAAAGCCGTTGTGTATATTTCTATATCCATTAACAGGTAGTGTACAGGAGGAAAAGCTTCTAATATGTAATAAAAGCCTTTGTGCGTATTTCTATATAAAATAACAGGAAGTATACAGGCGGAAAAGCTTCTAATATGTAATAAAAGGTTTTGTACGTATTTCTATATAAATTAACAAGTAGTGTACAGGCGAAAAGTTTCCAATATGTAATAAAAGCTTTTGTGCGTATTTCTATATAAATTAACAGGAAGTATACAGGCGGAAAAGCTTCTAGAATGTAATAAAAGCCTTTGTACGTATTTCTATATAAATTAACAGGAAGTATACAGGCGGAAAAGCTTCTAATATGTAATAAAAGCCTTTGTACGTATTTCTATATAAATTAACAGGAAGTATACAGGCAGAAAAGCTTCTAATATGTAATAAAAGCCTTTGTACGTATTTCTATATAAATTAACAGGAAGTATACAGGCGGAAAAGCTTCTAATATGTAGTAAAAGCCTTTGTACGTATCTCTATATAAATTAACAGGAAGTATACAGGCGGAAAAGCTTCTAACATGTAATAAAAGCCTTTGTGCGTATTTCTATATCCATTAACAGGTAGTGTACAGGCGAAAAGCTTCTAATATGGAATAAAAGCCTTTGTGCGTGATTTTATATAAATAAACAGGAGGTATACAGGCGGAAACGCTTCTAATATGTAATAAAACCTTTGTGCGTATTTCTATATAAATTAACAGGAAGTATACAGGCGGAAAAGCTCCTAATATGTAATAAAAGCCTTTGTACGTGTTTCTATATCCATTAACAGGTAGTGTACAGGCAAAAAAGCTTCTAATATGTAATAAAAGCCTTTGTACGTATTTCTATATAAATTAAGAGGAAGTATACAGGCGGAAAAGCTTCTAATATGTAATAAAAGCCTTTGTGCGTATTTCAATATAAATTATCAGGAAGTATACAGGCGGAAAAGCTTCTAATATGTAATAAAAGCCTTTGTACGTATTTCTATATAAATTAACAGGTAGTGTACAGGCGAAAAGCTTCTAATATATAATAAAAGCCTTTGTGCGTATTTCTATATAAATTAACAGGAAGTGTACAGGCGGAAAAGCTTCTAGACTGTAATAAAAGCCTTTGTACGTATTTCTATATAAATTAACAGGAAGTATACAGGCGGAAAAGCTTCTAATATGTAATAAAAGCCTTTGTACGTATTTCCATATAAATTAACAGGAAGTATACAGGCAGAAAAGCTTCTAATATGTAATAAAAGCCTTTGTACGTATTTCTATATAAATTAACAGGAAGTATACAGGCGGAAAAGCTTCTAATATGTAATAAAAGCCTTTGTACGTATCTCTATATAAATTAACAGGAAGTATACAGGCGGAAAAGCTTCTAACATGTAATAAAAGCCTTTGTGCGTATTTCTATATCCACTAACAGGTAGTGTACAGGCAAAAAAGCTTCTAATATGTAATAAAAGCGTTTGTGCGTATTTTTATATAAATAAACAGGAGGTATACAGGCGGAAACGCTTCTAATATGTAAAAAACCTTTGTGCGTATTTCTATATAAATTAACAGGAAGTATACAGGCGGAAAAGCACCTAATATGTAATAAAAGCCTTTGTACGTGTCTCTATTTCCATTAACACGTAGTGTACAGGCAAAAAAGCTTCTAATATGTAATAAAAGCCTTTGTGCGTATTTCTATATCCATTAACAGGTAGTGTACAGGCAAAAAAGCTTCTAATATGTAATAAAAGCGTTTGTGCGTATTTCTATATAAATTAACAGGAAGTATACAGGCGGAAAAGCTTCTAATATGTAATAAAAGCCTTTGTACGTATTTCTATATCCATTAACAGGCAGTGTACAAGCAAAAAAGCTTCTAATATGTAATAAAAGCCTTTGTACGTATTTATATATATATTAACAGGTAGTGTACAGGCAAAAAAGCTTCTAAAATGTAATAAAAGCCTTTGTACGTATTTCTATATCCATTAACAGGAAGTATACAGGCGGAAAAGCTTCTAGTATGTAGTAAAAGCCTTTGTACGTATTTCTATATCCATTAACAGGTAGCGTACAGGCAAAAAAGCTTCTAATATGTAATAAAAGCCTTTGTACGTATTTCTATATCCATTAACAGGAAGTATACAGGCAAAAAAGCTTCTAATATGTAATAAAAGCCCTTGTACGTACTTCTATATCCATTAATAGGAAGTATACAGGCGAAAAAGCTTCTAATATGTAATAAAAGCCCTTGTACGTACTTCTATATCCATTAACAGGAAGTATACAGGCGAAAAGCTTCTAATATGTAATAAAAGCCTTTGTGCGTATTTCTATATAAATTAACAGGAAGTATACAGGCGGAAAAGCTTCTAATATGTAATAAAAGCCTTTGTACGTACTTCTATATAAATTAACAGGAAGTATACAGGCGGAAAAGCTTCTAATATGTAATAAAAGCCTTTGTACGTATTTCTATATCCATTAACAGGCAGTGTACAGGCAAAAAAGCCTCTAATATGTAATAAAAGCCTTTGTACGTATTTCTATATCCATTAACAGGGAGCTTACAGGTGGAAAAGCTTCTAATATGTAATAAAAGACTTTGTGCATATTTCTATATGCATTAACAGGTAGTGTACAGGCAAAAAGCTTCTAATATGTAATAAAATCCTTTGTGCGTATTTCTATATAAATTAACAGGAAGTATGCAGGTGGAAAAGCTTCTAATATGTAATAAAAGTCCTTGTGCATATTTCTATATAAATTAACAAGAAGTATACAGGCGGAAAAGCTTCTAATATGTAATAAAAGCCTTTGTACGTATTTCTATATAAATTAACAGTAAGTATAAAGGCTAAAAACCTTCTAATATGTAATAAAAGCTTTTGCGCATATTTCTGTATAAATTAACAGGAAGTATACAGGCGGAAAAGCTTCTAATATGTAATAAAAGCCTTTGCGCATATTTCTGTATAAATTAACAGGAAGTATACAGGCGGAAAAGCTTCTAATATGTAATAAAATCCTTTGTACGTATTTCTATATCCATTAACAGGCAGTGTACAGGCAAAAAAGCTTCTAATATGTAATAAAAGCCTTTGTACGTATTTCTATATCCATTAACAGGGAGCTTATAGGCGGAAAAGCTTCTAATATGTAATAAAAGCCGTTGTGTATATTTCTATATCCATTAACAGGTAGTGTACAGGCAAAAAAGCTTCTAATATGTAATAAAAGCCTTTGTGCGTATTTCTATATAAATTAACAGGAAGTATACAGGCGGAAAAGCTTCTAATATGTAATAAAAGCCTTTGTGCGTATTTCTATATAAATTAACAGGAAGTATACAGGCGGAAAAGCTTCTAATATGTAACAAAAGCCTTTGTGCGTATTTCTATATAAATTAAGAGGAAGTATACAGGCGGAAAAGCTTCGAATATGTAATAAAAGCCTTTGTTCGTATTTCTATATAAATTAACAGGTAGTGTACAGGCGGAAAAGCTTCTAATATGTAATAAAAGCCTTTGTGCGTATTTCTATATAAATTAACAGGAAGTATACAGGCGGAAAAGCTTCTGTTATGTAATAAAAGCCTTTGTACGTATTTCTATATCCATTAACAGGCAGTGTACAGGCAAAAAAGCTTCTAATATGTAATAAAAGCCTTTGTACGTATTTCTATATCCATTAACAGGGAGCTTATAGGCGGAAAAGCTTCTAATATGTAATAAAAGCCGTTGTGTATATTTCTATATCCATTAACAGGTAGTGTACAGGCAAAAAAGCTTCTAATATGTAATAAAACCCTTTGTGCGTATTTCTATATAAATTAACAGGAAGTATACAGGCGGAAAAGCTTCTAATATGTAATAAAAGCCTTTTGCGTATTTCTATATAAATTAACAGGAAGTATACAGGCGGAAAAGCTTCTAATATGTAATAAAAGCCTTTGTGCGTATTTCTATATAAATTAACAGGAAGTATACAGGCGGAAAAGCTTCTAATATGTAATAAAAGCCTTTGTACGTATTTCTATATAAATTAACAGGTAGTGTACAGGCGGAAAAGCTTCTAATATGTAATAAAAGCCTTTGTGCGTATTACTATATAAATTAACAGGAAGTATACAGGCGGAAAAGCTTCTAATATGTAATAAAAGCCTTTGTACGTATTTCTATATAAATTAACAGGCAGTGTACATGCAAAAAAGCTTCTAATATGTAATAAAAGCCTTTGTACGTATTTCTGTATCCATTAACAGGCAGTGTACAGGCAAAAAAGCTTCTAATATGTAATAAGAGCCTTTGTGCGTATTTCTATATCCATTAACAGGTAGTGTACAGGCAAAAAAGCTTCTAATATGTAATAAAAGCCTTTGTACGTATTTCTATATAAATTAACAGGTAGTGTACAGGCGAAACGCTTCTAATATGTAATAAAAGCCTTTGTGCGTATTTCTATATAAATTAACAGGAAGTATACAGGGGGAAAAGCTTCTAGAATGTAATAAAAGCTTTGTACGTATTTCTATATAAATTAACAGTAAGTATACAGGCGGAGAAGTTTCTAATATGTAATAAAAGCCTTTGTACGTATTTCTATATAAATTAACAGGAAGTATACAGGCAGAAAAGCTTCTAATATGTAATAAAAGCCTTTGTACGTATTTCTATATAAATTAACAGGAAGTATACAGGCGGAAAAGCTTCTAATATGTAATAAAATCCTTTGTACGTATCTCTATATAAATTAACAGGAAGTATACAGGCGGAAAAGCTTCTAACATGTAATAAAAGCCTTTGTGCGTATTTCTATATCCATTAACAGGTAGTGTACAGGCGAAAAGCTTCTAATATGTAATAAAAGCCTTTGTGCGTATTTCTATATAAATTAACAGGAAGTATACAGGCGGAAAAGCTTCTAATATGTAATAAAAGCCTTTGTGCGTATTTCTATATAAATTAACAGGAAGTATACAGGCGGAAAAGCTTCTAATATGTAATAAAAGCCTTTGTACGTATTTCTATTTCCATTAACAGCAAGTATACAGGCGGAAAAGCTTCTAATATGTAATAAAAGCCTTTGTACGTCTTTCTATATAAATTAACAGGTAGTGTACAGGCGAAAAGCTTCTAATATGTAATAAAAGCCTTTGTGCGTATTTCTATATAAATTAACAGGAAGTATACAGGCGGAAAAGCTTCTAATATGTAATAAAAGCCTTTGTACGTATTTCTATATAAATTAACAGGCAGTGTACATGCAAAAAAGCTTCTAATATGTAATAAAAGCCTTTGTACGTATTTCTGTATCCATTAACAGGCAGTGTACAGGCAAAAAAGCTTCTAATATGTAATAAGAGCCTTTGTGCGTATTTCTATATCCATTAACAGGTAGTGTACAGGCAAAAAAGCTTCTAATATGTAATAAAAGCCTTTGTACGTATTTCTATATAAATTAACAGGTAGTGTACAGGCAAAAAAGCTTCTAATATGTAATAAAAGCCTTTGTGCGTATTTCTATATCCATTAACAGGTAGTGTACAGGCAAAAAAGCTTCTAATATGTAATAAAAGCCTTTGTGCGTATTTCTATATCCATTAACAGATACTGTACAGGCAAAAAAGCTTCTAATATGTAATAAAAGCCTTTGTGCGTATTTCTATATAAATTAACAGGTAGTGTACAGGGGAAAAGCTTCTAATATGTAATAAAAGCCTTTGTACGTATTTCTATATAAATCAACAGGAAGTATACAGGCGGAAAAGCTTCTAACATGTAATAAAAGCCTTTGTGCGTATTTCTATATCCATTAACAGGTAGTGTACAGGCGAAAAGCTTCTAATATGGAATAAAAGCCTTTGTGCGTATTTTTATATAAATAAACAGGAAGTATACAGGCGGAAACGCTTCTAATATGTAATAAAACCTTTGTGCGTATTTCTATATAAATTAACAGGAAGTATACAGGCGGAAAAGCTCCTAATATGTAATAAAAGCCTTTGTACGTGTTTCTATATCCATTAACAGGTAGTGTACAGGCAAAAAAGCTTCTAATATGTAATAAAAGCCTTTGTGCGTATTTCTATATCCATTAACAGGTAGTGTACAGGCAAAAAAGCTTCTAATATGTAATAAAAGCGCTTGTGCGTATTTCTATATAAATTAACAGGAAGTATATAGGCGGAAAAGCTTCTAATATGTAATAAAAGCCTTTGTACGTATTTCTATATCCATTAACAGGCAGTGTACAAGCAAAAAAGCTTCTAATATGTAATAAAAGCCTTTGTACGTATTTATATATCAATTAACAGGTAGTGTACAGGCAAAAAAGCTTCTAAAATGTAATAAAAGCCTTTGTACGTATTTCTATATCCATTAACAGGAAGTATACAGGTGGAAAAGCTTCTAGTATGTAGTAAAAGCCTTTGTACGTATTTCTATATCCATTAACAGGTAGCGTACAGGCAAAAAAGCTTCTAATATGTAATAAAAGCCTTTGTACGTATTTCTATATCCATTAACAGGAAGTATACAGGCAAAAAAGCTTCTAATATGTAATAAAAGCCCTTGTACGTACTTCTATATCCATTAATAGGAAGTATACAGGCGAAAAAGCTTCTAATATGTAATAAAAGCCCTTGTACGTACTTCTATATCCATTAACAGGGAGTATACAGGCGAAAAGCTTCTAATATGTAATAAAAGCCTTTGTGCGTATTTCTATATAAATTAACAGGAAGTATACAGGCGGAAAAGCTTCTAATATGTAATAAAAGCCTTTGTACGTACTTCTATATAAATTAACAGGAAGTATACAGGCGGAAAAGCTTCTAATATGTAATAAAATCCTTTGTACGTATTTCTGTATCCACTAACAGGCAGTGTACAGGCCAAAAAGCTTCTAATATGTAATGAAAGCCTTTGTGCGTATTTCTAAATAAATTAACAGGAAGTATACAGGCGGAAAAGCTTCTAGAATGTAATAAAAGCCTTTGTACGTATTTCTTTATAAATTAACAGGAAGTATACAGGCGGAAAAGTTTCTAATATTTAATAAAAGTCTTTGTGCGTATTTCTATATAAATTAACGGGAAGTATACAGGCGGAAAAGCTTCTAGAATGTAATAAAAGCCTTTGTACGTATTTCTATATAAATTAACAGGTAGTGTACAGGCAAAAAAGCTTCTAATATGTAATAAAAGCCTTTGTGCGTATTTCTATATCCATTAACAGGTAGTGTACAGTCAAAAAAGCTTCTAATATGTAATAAAAGCCTTTGTGCGTATTTCTATATCCATTAACAGATACTGTACAGGCAAAAAAGCTTCTAATATGTAATAAAAGCCTTTGTGCGTATTTCTATATAAATTAACAGGTAGTGTACAGGGGAAAACCTTCTAATATGTAATAAAAGCCTTTGTACGTATTTCTATATAAATTAACAGGAAGTATACAGGCGGAAAAGCTTCTAACATGTAATAAAAGCCTTTGTGCGTATTTCTATATCCATTAACAGGTAGTGTACAGGCGAAAAGCTTCTAATATGGAATAAAAGCCTTTGTGCGTATTTTTATATAAATAAACAGGAAGTATACAGGCGGAAACGCTTCTAATATGTAATAAAACCTTTGTGCGTATTTCTATATAAATTAACAGGAAGTATACAGGCGGAAAAGCTCCTAATATGTAATAAAAGCCTTTGTACGTGTTTCTATATCCATTAACAGGTAGTGTACAGGCAAAAAAGCTTCTAATATGTAATAAAAGCCTTTGTGCGTATTTCTATATCCATTAACAGGTAGTGTACAGGCAAAAAAGCTTCTAATATGTAATAAAAGCGCTTGTGCGTATTTCTATATAAATTAACAGGAAGTATATAGGCGGAAAAGCTTCTAATATGTAATAAAAGCCTTTGTACGTATTTCTATATCCATTAACAGGCAGTGTACAAGCAAAAAAGCTTCTAATATGTAATAAAAGCCTTTGTACGTATTTATATATCCATTAACAGGTAGTGTACAGGCAAAAAAGCTTCTAAAATGTAATAAAAGCCTTTGTACGTATTTCTATATCCATTAACAGGAAGTATACAGGTGGAAAAGCTTCTAGTATGTAGTAAAAGCCTTTGTACGTATTTCTATATCCATTAACAGGTAGCGTACAGGCAAAAAAGCTTCTAATATGTAATAAAAGCCTTTGTACGTATTTCTATATCCATTAACAGGAAGTATACAGGCAAAAAAGCTTCTAATATGTAATAAAAGCCCTTGTACGTACTTCTATATCCATTAATAGGAAGTATACAGGCGAAAAAGCTTCTAATATGTAATAAAAGCCCTTGTACGTACTTCTATATCCATTAACAGGGAGTATACAGGCGAAAAGCTTCTAATATGTAATAAAAGCCTTTGTGCGTATTTCTATATAAATTAACAGGAAGTATACAGGCGGAAAAGCTTCTAATATGTAATAAAAGCCTTTGTACGTACTTCTATATAAATTAACAGGAAGTATACAGGCGGAAAAGCTTCTAATATGTAATAAAATCCTTTGTACGTATTTCTGTATCCATTAACAGGCAGTGTACAGGCCAAAAAGCTTCTAATATGTAATGAAAGCCTTTGTGCGTATTTCTAAATAAATTAACAGGAAGTATACAGGCGGAAAAGCTTCTAGAATGTAATAAAAGCCTTTGTACGTATTTCTATATAAATTAACAGGAAGTATACAGGCGGAAAAGCTTCTAATATGTAATAAAAGCCTTTGTACGTATTTCTATATAAATTAACAGTCAGTGTACAGGCCAAAAAGCTTCTAATATGTAATAAAAGCCTTTGTACGTATTTCTATATCCATTAACAGGCAGTGTACAGGCAAAAAAGCTTCTAATATGTAATAAAAGCCTTTGTACGTATTTCTATATCCATTAACAGGGAGCTTATAGGCGGAAAAGCTTCTAATATGTAATAAAAGCCGTTGTGTATATTTCTATATCCATTAACAGGTAGTGTACAGGCAAAAAAAGCTTCTAATATGTAATAAAAGCCTTTGTGCGTATTTCTATATAATTTAACAGGAAGTATACAGGCGGAAAAGCTTCTAATATGTAATAAAAGCCTTTGTGCGTATTTCTATATAAATTAACAGGAAGTATACAGGAGGAAAAGCTTCTAATATGTAATAAAAGCCTTTGTGCGTATTTCTATATAAATTAACAGGAAGTATACAGGCGGAAAAGCTTCTAATATGTAATAAAAGCCTTTGTACGTATTTCTATATAAATTAACAGGTAGTGTACAGGCGGAAAAGCTTCTAATATGTAATAAAAGCCTTTGCGCGTATTACTATATAAATTAACAGGAAGTATACAGGCGGAAAAGCTTCTAATATGTAATAAAAGCCTTTGTACGTATTTCTATATAAATTAACCGTTGTGTACAGGCGAAAAGCTTCTAATATGTAATAAAAGCCCTTGTGTTTTATTTCTATATAAATTAACAGGAAGTATACAGGCGGAAAAGCTTCTAATATGTAATAAAAGCCTTTGTGCGTATTTCAATATAAATTATCAGGAAGTATACAGGCGGAAAAGCTTCTAATATGTAATAAAAGCTTTTGTACGTGTTTCTATATCCATTAACAGGTAGTGTACAGGCGAAAAGTTTCTAATATGTAATAAAAGCTTTTGTGCGTATTTCTATATAAATTAACAGGAAGTATACAGGCGGAAAAGCTTCTAGAATGTAATAAAAGCCTTTGTACGTATTTCTATATAAATTAACAGGAAGTATACAGGCGGAAAAGCTTCTAATATGTAATAAAAGCCTTTGTACGTATTTCTATATAAATTAACAGGAAGTATACAGGCAGAAAAGCTTCTAATATGTAATAAAAGCCTTTGTACGTATTTCTATATAAATTAACAGGAAGTATACAGGCGGAAAAGCTTCTAATATGTAATAAAAGCCTTTGTACGTATCTCTATATAAATTAACAGGAAGTATACAGGCGGAAAAGCTTCTAACATGTAATAAAAGCCTTTGTGCGTATTTCTATATCCATTAACAGGTAGTGTACAGGCGAAAAGCTTCTAATATGGAATAAAAGCCTTTGTGCGTGATTTTATATAAATAAACAGGAGGTATACAGGCGGAAACGCTTCTAATATGTAATAAAACCTTTGTGCGTATTTCTATATAAATTAACAGGAAGTATACAGGCGGAAAAGCTCCTAATATGTAATAAAAGCCTTTGTACGTGTTTCTATATCCATTAACAGGTAGTGTACAGGCAAAAAAGCTTCTAATATGTAATAAAAGCCTTTGTGCGTATTTCTATATCCATTAACAGGTAGTTTACAGGCAAAAAAGCTTCTAATATGTAATAAAAGCGTTTGTGCGTATTTCTATATAAATTAACAGGAAGTATACAGGCGGAAAAGCTTCTAATATGTAATAAAAGCATTTGTACGTATTTCTATATCCATTAACAGGCAGTGGACAAGCAAAAAAGCTTCTAATATGTAATAAAAGCCTTTGTACGTATTTATATATCCATTAACAGGTAGTGTACAGGCAAAAAAGCTTCGAAAATGTAATAAAAGCCTTTGTACGTATTTCTATATCCATTAACAGGAAGTATACAGGCGGAAAAGCTTCTAGTATGTAGTAAAAGCCTTTGTACGTATTTCTATATCCATTAACAGGTAGCGTACAGGCAAAAAAGCTTCTAATATGTAATAAAAGCCTTTGTACGTATTTCTATATCCATTAACAGGAAGTATACAGGCAAAAAAGCTTCTAATATGTAATAAAAGCCCTTGTACGTACTTCTATATCCATTAATAGGAAGTATACAGGCGAAAAAGCTTCTAATATGTAATAAAAGCCCTTGTACGTACTTCTATATCCATTAACAGGAAGTATACAGGCGAAAAGCTTCTAATATGTAATAAAAGCCTTTGTGCGTATTTCTATATAAATTAACAGGAAGTATACAGGCGGAAAAGCTTCTAATATGTAATAAAAGCCTTTGTACGTACTTCTATATAAATTAACAGGAAGTATACAGGCGGAAAAGCTTCTAATATGTAATAAAATCCTTTGTACGTATTTCTGTATCCATTAACAGGCAGTGTACAGGCCAAAAAGCTTCTAATATGTAATAAAAGCCTTTGTACGTATTTCTATATCCATTAACAGGCAGTGTACAGGCAAAAAAGCCTCTAATATGTAATAAAAGCCTTTGTACGTATTTCTATATCCATTAACAGGGAGCTTACATGCGGAAAAGCTTCTAATATGTAATAAAAGACTTTGTGCATATTTCTATATGCATTAACAGGTAGTGTACAGGCAAAAAGCTTCTAATATGTAATAAAAGCCTTTGTGCGTATTTCTATATAAATTAACAGGAAGTATGCAGGTGGAAAAGCTTCTAATATGTAATAAAAGTCTTTGTGCATATTTCTATAAAATTAACAGGAAGTATACAGGCTAAAAACCTTCTAATATGTAATAAAAGCTTTTGCGCATATTTCTGTATAAATTAACAGGAAGTATACAGGCGGAAAAGCTTCTAATATGTAATAAAAGCCTTTGCGCATATTTCTGTATAAATTAACAGGAAGTATACAGGCGGAAAAGCTTCTAATATGTAATAAAATCCTTTGTACGTATTTCTATATCCATTAACAGGCAGTGTACAGGCAAAAAAAGCTTCTAATATGTAATAAAAGCCTTTGTACGTATTTCTATATCCATTAACAGGGAGCTTATAGGCGGAAAAGCTTCTAATATGTAATAAAAGCCGTTGTGTATATTTCTATATCCATTAACAGGTAGTGTACAGGCAAAAAAGCTTCTAATATGTAATAAAAGCCTTTGTGCGTATTTCTATATAAATTAACAGGAAGTATACAGGCGGAAAAGCTTCTAATATGTAATAAAAGCCTTTGTGCGTATTTCTATATAAATTAACAGGAAGTATACACGCGGAAAAGCTTCTAATATGTAATAAAAGCCTTTGTGCGTATTTCTATATAAATTAACAGGAGGTATACAGGCGGAAAAGCTTCTAATATGTAATAAAAGCCTTTGTACGTATTTCTATATAAATTAACAGGTAGTGTACAGGCGGAAAAGCTTCTAATATGTAATAAAAGCCTTTGTGCGTATTTCTATATAAATTAACAGGAAGTATACAGGCGGAAAAGCTTCTATTATGTAATAAAAGCCTTTATACGTATTTCTATATCCATTAACAGGCAGTGTACAGGCAAAAAAGCTTCTAATATGTAATAAAAGCCTTTGTACGTATTTCTATATCCATTAACAGGGAGCTTATAGGCGGAAAAGCTTCTAATATGTAATAAAAGCCGTTGTGTATATTTCTATATCCATTAACAGGTAGTGTACAGGCAAAAAAGCTTCTAATATGTAATAAAAGCCTTTGTGCGTATTTCTATATAAATTAACAGGAAGTATACAGGCGGAAAAGCTTCTAATATGTAATAAAAGCCTTTGTGCGTATTTCTATATAAATTAACAGGAAGTATACAGGCGGAAAAGCTTCTAATATGTAATAAAAGCCTTTGTACGTACTTCTATATAAATTAACAGGAAGTATACAGGCGGAAAAGCTTCTAATATGTAATAAAAGCCTTTGTGCGTATTTCTATATAAATTAACAGGAAGTATACAGGAGGAAAAGCTTCTAATATGTAATAAAAGCCTTTGTGCGTATTTCTATATAAATTAACAGGAAGTATACAGGCGGAAAAGCTTCTAATATGTAATAAAAGCCTTTGTACGTATTTCTATATAAATTAACAGGTAGTGTACAGGCGGAAAAGCTTCTAATATGTAATAAAAGCCTTTGCGCGTATTACTATATAAATTAACAGGAAGTATACAGGCGGAAAAGCTTCTAATATGTAATAAAAGCCTTTGTACGTATTTCTATATAAATTAACCGTTGTGTACAGGCGAAAAGCTTCTAATATGTAATAAAAGCCCTTGTGTTTTATTTCTATATAAATTAACAGGAAGTATACAGGCGGAAAAGCTTCTAATATGTAATAAAACCTTTGTGCGTATTTCTATATAAATTAACAGGAAGTATACAGGCGGAAAAGCTCCTAATATGTAATAAAAGCCTTTGTGCGTGTTTCTATATCCATTAACAGGTAGTGTACAGGCAAAAAAGCTTCTAATATGTAATAAAAGCCTTTGTGCGTATTTCTATATCCATTAACAGGTAGTGTACAGGCAAAAAAGCTTCTAATATGTAATAAAAGCGCTTGTGCGTATTTCTATATAAATTAACAGGAAGTATATAGGCGGAAAAGCTTCTAATATGTAATAAAAGCCTTTGTACGTATTTCTATATCCATTAACAGGCAGTGTACAAGCAAAAAAGCTTCTAATATGTAATAAAAGCCTTTGTACGTATTTATATATCCATTAACAGGTAGTGTACAGGCAAAAAAGCTTCTAAAATGTAATAAAAGCCTTTGTACGTATTTCTATATCCATTAACAGGAAGTATACAGGTGGAAAAGCTTCTAGTATGTAGTAAAAGCCTTTGTACGTATTTCTATATCCATTAACAGGTAGCGTACAGGCAAAAAAGCTTCTAATATGTAATAAAAGCCTTTGTACGTATTTCTATATCCATTAACAGGAAGTATACAGGCAAAAAAGCTTCTAATATGTAATAAAAGCCCTTGTACGTACTTCTATATCCATTAATAGGAAGTATACAGGCGAAAAAGCTTCTAATATGTAATAAAAGCCCTTGTACGTACTTCTATATCCATTAACAGGGAGTATACAGGCGAAAAGCTTCTAATATGTAATAAAAGCCTTTGTGCGTATTTCTATATAAATTAACAGGAAGTATACAGGCGGAAAAGCTTCTAATATGTAATAAAAGCCTTTGTACGTACTTCTATATAAATTAACAGGAAGTATACAGGCGGAAAAGCTTCTAATATGTAATAAAATCCTTTGTACGTATTTCTGTATCCACTAACAGGCAGTGTACAGGCCAAAAAGCTTCTAATATGTAATGAAAGCCTTTGTGCGTATTTCTAAATAAATTAACAGGAAGTATACAGGCGGAAAAGCTTCTAGAATGTAATAAAAGCCTTTGTACGTATTTCTATATAAATTAACAGGAAGTATACAGGCGGAAAAGTTTCTAATATTTAATAAAAGTCTTTGTGCGTATTTCTATATAAATTAACGGGAAGTATACAGGCGGAAAAGCTTCTAGAATGTAATAAAAGCCTTTGTACGTATTTCTATATAAATTAACAGGTAGTGTACAGGCAAAAAAGCTTCTAATATGTAATAAAAGCCTTTGTGCGTATTTCTATATCCATTAACAGGTAGTGTACAGGCAAAAAAGCTTCTAATATGTAATAAAAGCCTTTGTGCGTATTTCTATATCCATTAACAGATACTGTACAGGCAAAAAAGCTTCTAATATGTAATAAAAGCCTTTGTGCGTATTTCTATATAAACTAACAGGTAGTGTACAGGGGAAAACCTTCTAATATGTAATAAAAGCCTTTGTACGTATTTCTATATAAATTAACAGGAAGTATCCAGGCGGAAAAGCTTCTAACATGTAATAAAAGCCTTTGTGCGTATTTCTATATCCATTAACAGGTAGTGTACAGGCGAAAAGCTTCTAATATGGAATAAAAGCCTTTGTGCGTATTTTTATATAAATAAACAGGAAGTATACAGGCGGAAACGCTTCTAATATGTAATAAAACCTTTGTGCGTATTTCTATATAAATTAACAGGAAGTATACAGGCGGAAAAGCTCCTAATATGTAATAAAAGCCTTTGTACGTGTTTCTATATCCATTAACAGGTAGTGTACAGGCAAAAAAGCTTCTAATATGTAATAAAAGCCTTTGTGCGTATTTCTATATCCATTAACAGGTAGTGTACAGGCAAAAAAGCTTCTAATATGTAATAAAAGCGCTTGTGCGTATTTCTATATAAATTAACAGGAAGTATATAGGCGGAAAAGCTTCTAATATGTAATAAAAGCCTCTGTACGTATTTCTATATCCATTAACAGGCAGTGTACAAGCAAAAAAGCTTCTAATATGTAATAAAAGCCTTTGTACGTATTTCTATATCCATTAACAGGTAGTGTACAGGCAAAAAAGCTTCTAAAATGTAATAAAAGCCTTTGTACGTATTTCTATATCCATTAACAGGAAGTATACAGGTGGAAAAGCTTCTAGTATGTAGTAAAAGCCTTTGTACGTATTTCTATATCCATTAACAGGTAGCGTACAGGCAAAAAAGCTTCTAATATGTAATAAAAGCCTTTGTACGTATTTCTATATCCATTAACAGGAAGTATACAGGCAAAAAAGCTTCTAATATGTAATAAAAGCCCTTGTACGTACTTCTATATCCATTAATAGGAAGTATACAGGCGAAAAAGCTTCTAATATGTAATAAAAGCCCTTGTACGTACTTCTATATCCATTAACAGGGAGTATACAGGCGAAAAGCTTCTAATATGTAATAAAAGCCTTTGTGCGTATTTCTATATAAATTAACAGGAAGTATACAGGCGGAAAAGCTTCTAATATGTAATAAAAGCCTTTGTACGTACTTCTATATAAATTAACAGGAAGTATACAGGCGGAAAAGCTTCTAATATGTAATAAAATCCTTTGTACGTATTTCTGTATCCATTAACAGGCAGTGTACAGGCCAAAAAGCTTCTAATATGTAATGAAAGCCTTTGTGCGTATTTCTAAATAAATTAACAGGAAGTATACAGGCGGAAAAGCTTCTAGAATGTAATAAAAGCCTTTGTACGTATTTCTATATAAATTAACAGGAAGTATACAGGCGGAAAAGCTTCTAATATGTAATAAAAGCCTTTGTACGTATTTCTATATAAATTAACAGTCAGTGTACAGGCCAAAAAGCTTCTAATATGTAATAAAAGCCTTTGTACGTATTTCTATATCCATTAACAGGCAGTGTACAGGCAAAAAAGCTTCTAATATGTAATAAAAGCCTTTGTACGTATTTCTATATCCATTAACAGGGAGCTTATAGGCGGAAAAGCTTCTAATATGTAATAAAAGCCGTTGTGTATATTTCTATATCCATTAACAGGTAGTGTACAGGCAAAAAAAGCTTCTAATATGTAATAAAAGCCTTTGTGCGTATTTCTATATAATTTAACAGGAAGTATACAGGCGGAAAAGCTTCTAATATGTAATAAAAGCCTTTGTGCGTATTTCTATATAAATTAACAGGAAGTATACAGGAGGAAAAGCTTCTAATATGTAATAAAAGCCTTTGTGCGTATTTCTATATAAATTAACAGGAAGTATACAGGCGGAAAAGCTTCTAATATGTAATAAAAGCCTTTGTACGTATTTCTATATAAATTAACAGGTAGTGTACAGGCGGAAAAGCTTCTAATATGTAATAAAAGCCTTTGCGCGTATTACTATATAAATTAACAGGAAGTATACAGGCGGAAAAGCTTCTAATATGTAATAAAAGCCTTTGTACGTATTTCTATATAAATTAACCGTTGTGTACAGGCGAAAAGCTTCTAATATGTAATAAAAGCCCTTGTGTTTTATTTCTATATAAATTAACAGGAAGTATACAGGCGGAAAAGCTTCTAATATGTAATAAAAGCCTTTGTGCGTATTTCAATATAAATTATCAGGAAGTATACAGGCGGAAAAGCTTCTAATATGTAATAAAAGCTTTTGTACGTGTTTCTATATCCATTAACAGGTAGTGTACAGGCGAAAAGTTTCTAATATGTAATAAAAGCTTTTGTGCGTATTTCTATATAAATTAACAGGAAGTATACAGGCGGAAAAGCTTCTAGAATGTAATAAAAGCCTTTGTACGTATTTCTATATAAATTAACAGGAAGTATACAGGCGGAAAAGCTTCTAATATGTAATAAAAGCCTTTGTACGTATTTCTATATAAATTAACAGGAAGTATACAGGCAGAAAAGCTTCTAATATGTAATAAAAGCCTTTGTACGTATTTCTATATAAATTAACAGGAAGTATACAGGCGGAAAAGCTTCTAATATGTAATAAAAGCCTTTGTACGTATCTCTATATAAATTAACAGGAAGTATACAGGCGGAAAAGCTTCTAACATGTAATAAAAGCCTTTGTGCGTATTTCTATATCCATTAACAGGTAGTGTACAGGCGAAAAGCTTCTAATATGGAATAAAAGCCTTTGTGCGTGATTTTATATAAATAAACAGGAGGTATACAGGCGGAAACGCTTCTAATATGTAATAAAACCTTTGTGCGTATTTCTATATAAATTAACAGGAAGTATACAGGCGGAAAAGCTCCTAATATGTAATAAAAGCCTTTGTACGTGTTTCTATATCCATTAACAGGTAGTGTACAGGCAAAAAAGCTTCTAATATGTAATAAAAGCCTTTGTGCGTATTTCTATATCCATTAACAGGTAGTTTACAGGCAAAAAAGCTTCTAATATGTAATAAAAGCGTTTGTGCGTATTTCTATATAAATTAACAGGAAGTATACAGGCGGAAAAGCTTCTAATATGTAATAAAAGCATTTGTACGTATTTCTATATCCATTAACAGGCAGTGGACAAGCAAAAAAGCTTCTAATATGTAATAAAAGCCTTTGTACGTATTTATATATCCATTAACAGGTAGTGTACAGGCAAAAAAGCTTCGAAAATGTAATAAAAGCCTTTGTACGTATTTCTATATCCATTAACAGGAAGTATACAGGCGGAAAAGCTTCTAGTATGTAGTAAAAGCCTTTGTACGTATTTCTATATCCATTAACAGGTAGCGTACAGGCAAAAAAGCTTCTAATATGTAATAAAAGCCTTTGTACGTATTTCTATATCCATTAACAGGAAGTATACAGGCAAAAAAGCTTCTAATATGTAATAAAAGCCCTTGTACGTACTTCTATATCCATTAATAGGAAGTATACAGGCGAAAAAGCTTCTAATATGTAATAAAAGCCCTTGTACGTACTTCTATATCCATTAACAGGAAGTATACAGGCGAAAAGCTTCTAATATGTAATAAAAGCCTTTGTGCGTATTTCTATATAAATTAACAGGAAGTATACAGGCGGAAAAGCTTCTAATATGTAATAAAAGCCTTTGTACGTACTTCTATATAAATTAACAGGAAGTATACAGGCGGAAAAGCTTCTAATATGTAATAAAATCCTTTGTACGTATTTCTGTATCCATTAACAGGCAGTGTACAGGCCAAAAAGCTTCTAATATGTAATAAAAGCCTTTGTACGTATTTCTATATCCATTAACAGGCAGTGTACAGGCAAAAAAGCCTCTAATATGTAATAAAAGCCTTTGTACGTATTTCTATATCCATTAACAGGGAGCTTACATGCGGAAAAGCTTCTAATATGTAATAAAAGACTTTGTGCATATTTCTATATGCATTAACAGGTAGTGTACAGGCAAAAAGCTTCTAATATGTAATAAAAGCCTTTGTGCGTATTTCTATATAAATTAACAGGAAGTATGCAGGTGGAAAAGCTTCTAATATGTAATAAAAGTCTTTGTGCATATTTCTATAAAATTAACAGGAAGTATACAGGCTAAAAACCTTCTAATATGTAATAAAAGCTTTTGCGCATATTTCTGTATAAATTAACAGGAAGTATACAGGCGGAAAAGCTTCTAATATGTAATAAAAGCCTTTGCGCATATTTCTGTATAAATTAACAGGAAGTATACAGGCGGAAAAGCTTCTAATATGTAATAAAATCCTTTGTACGTATTTCTATATCCATTAACAGGCAGTGTACAGGCAAAAAAAGCTTCTAATATGTAATAAAAGCCTTTGTACGTATTTCTATATCCATTAACAGGGAGCTTATAGGCGGAAAAGCTTCTAATATGTAATAAAAGCCGTTGTGTATATTTCTATATCCATTAACAGGTAGTGTACAGGCAAAAAAGCTTCTAATATGTAATAAAAGCCTTTGTGCGTATTTCTATATAAATTAACAGGAAGTATACAGGCGGAAAAGCTTCTAATATGTAATAAAAGCCTTTGTGCGTATTTCTATATAAATTAACAGGAAGTATACACGCGGAAAAGCTTCTAATATGTAATAAAAGCCTTTGTGCGTATTTCTATATAAATTAACAGGAGGTATACAGGCGGAAAAGCTTCTAATATGTAATAAAAGCCTTTGTACGTATTTCTATATAAATTAACAGGTAGTGTACAGGCGGAAAAGCTTCTAATATGTAATAAAAGCCTTTGTGCGTATTTCTATATAAATTAACAGGAAGTATACAGGCGGAAAAGCTTCTATTATGTAATAAAAGCCTTTGTACGTATTTCTATATCCATTAACAGGCAGTGTACAGGCAAAAAAGCTTCTAATATGTAATAAAAGCCTTTGTACGTATTTCTATATCCATTAACAGGGAGCTTATAGGCGGAAAAGCTTCTAATATGTAATAAAAGCCGTTGTGTATATTTCTATATCCATTAACAGGTAGTGTACAGGCAAAAAAGCTTCTAATATGTAATAAAAGCCTTTGTGCGTATTTCTATATAAATTAACAGGAAGTATACAGGCGGAAAAGCTTCTAATATGTAATAAAAGCCTTTGTGCGTATTTCTATATAAATTAACAGTAAGTATACAGGCGGAAAAGCTTCTAATATGTAATAAAAGCCTTTGTGCGTATTTCTATATAAATTAACAGGAAGTATACAGGCGGAAAAGCTTCTAATATGTAATAAAAGCCTTTGTGCGTATTTCTATATAAATTAACAGGAAGTATACAGGAGGAAAAGCTTCTAATATGTAATAAAAGCCTTTGTGCGTATTTCTATATAAATTAACAGGAAGTATACAGGCGGAAAAGCTTCTAATATGTAATAAAAGCCTTTGTACGTATTTCTATATAAATTAACAGGTAGTGTACAGGCGGAAAAGCTTCTAATATGTAATAAAAGCCTTTGCGCGTATTACTATATAAATTAACAGGAAGTATACAGGCGGAAAAGCTTCTAATATGTAATAAAAGCCTTTGTACGTATTTCTATATAAATTAACCGTTGTGTACAGGCGAAAAGCTTCTAATATGTAATAAAAGCCCTTGTGTTTTATTTCTATATAAATTAACAGGAAGTATACAGGCGGAAAAGCTTCTAATATGTAATAAAAGCCTTTGTGCGTATTTCAATATAAATTATCAGGAAGTATACAGGCGGAAAAGCTTCTAATATGTAATAAAAGCTTTTGTACGTATTTCTATATAAATTAACAGGTAGTGTACAGGCGAAAAACTTCTAATATGTAATAAAAGCTTTTGTGCGTATTTCTATATAAATTAACAGGAAGTATACAGGCGGAAAAGCTTCTAGAATGTAATAAAAGCCTTTGTACGTATTTCTATATAAATTAACAGGAAGTATACAGGCGGAAAAGCTTCTAATATGTAATAAAAGCCTTTGTACGTATTTCTATATAAATTAACAGGAAGTATACAGGCAGAAAAGCTTCTAACATGTAATTAAAGCCTTTGTACGTATTTCTATATAAATTAACAGGAAGTATACAGGCGGAAAAGCTTCTAATATGTAATAAAAGCCTTTGTACGTATCTCTATATAAATTAACAGGAAGTATACAGGCGGAAAAGCTTCTAACATGTAATAAAAGCCTTTGTGCGTATTTCTATATCCATTAACAGGTAGTGTACAGGCGAAAAGCTTCTAATATGGAATAAAAGCCTTTGTGCGTGATTTTATATAAATAAACAGGAGGTATACAGGCGGAAACGCTTCTAATATGTAATAAAACCTTTGTGCGTATTTCTATATAAATTAACAGGAAGTATACAGGCGGAAAAGCTCCTAATATGTAATAAAAGCCTTTGTACGTGTTTCTATATCCATTAACAGGTAGTGTACAGGCAAAAAAGCTTCTAATATGTAATAAAAGCCTTTGTGCGTATTTCTATATCCATTAACAGGTAGTTTACAGGCAAAAAAGCTTCTAATATGTAATAAAAGCGTTTGTGCGTATTTCTATATAAATTAACAGGAAAAATACAGGCGGAAAAGCTTCTAATATGTAATAAAAGCATTTGTACGTATTTCTATATCCATTAACAGGCAGTGTACAAGCAAAAAAGCTTCTAATATGTAATAAAAGCCTTTGTACGTATTTATATATCCATTAACAGGTAGTGTACAGGCAAAAAAGCTTCGAAAATGTAATAAAAGCCTTTGTACGTATTTCTATATCCATTAACAGGAAGTATACAGGCGGAAAAGCTTCTAGTATGTAGTAAAAGCCTTTGTACGTATTTCTATATCCATTAACAGGTAGCGTACAGGCAAAAAAGCTTCTAATATGTAATAAAAGCCTTTGTACGTATTTCTATATCCATTAACAGGAAGTATACAGGCAAAAAAGCTTCTAATATGTAATAAAAGCCCTTGTACGTACTTCTATATCCATTAATAGGAAGTATACAGGCGAAAAAGCTTCTAATATGTAATAAAAGCCCTTGTACGTACTTCTATATCCATTAACAAGAAGTATACAGGCGAAAAGCTTCTAATATGTAATAATAGCCTTTGTGCGTATTTCTATATAAATTAACAGGAAGTATACAGGCGGAAAAGCTTCTAATATGTAATAAAAGCCTTTGTACGTACTTCTATATAAATTAACAGGAAGTAAACAGGCGGAAAAGCTTCTAATATGTAATAAAATCCTTTGTACGTATTTCTGTATCCATTAACAGGCAGTGTACAGGCCAAAAAGCTTCTAATATGTAATAAAAGCCTTTGTACGTATTTCTATATCCATTAACAGGCAGTGTACAGGCAAAAAAGCCTCTAATATGTAATAAAAGCCTTTGTACGTATTTCTATATCCATTAACAGGGAGCTTACATGCGGAAAAGCTTCTAATATGTAACAAAAGACTTTGTGCATATTTCTATATGCATTAACAGGTAGTGTACAGGCAAAAAGCTTCTAATATGTAATAAAAGCCTTTGTGCGTATTTCTATATAAATTAACAGGAAGTATGCAGGTGGAAAAGCTTCTAATATGTAATAAAAGTCTTTGTGCATATTTCTATATAAATTAACAGGAAGTATACAGGCGGAAAAGCTTCTAATATGTAATAAAAGCCTTTGTACGTATTTCTATATAAATTAACAGGAAGTATACAGGCTAAAAACCTTCTAATATGTAATAAAAGCTTTTGCGCATATTTCTGTATAAATTAACAGGAAGTATACAGGCGGAAAAGCTTCTAATATGTAATAAAAGCCTTTGCGCATATTTCTGTATAAATTAACAGGAAGTATACAGGCGGAAAAGCTTCTAATATGTAATAAAATCCTTTGTACGTATTTCTATATCCATTAACAGGCAGTGTACAGGCAAAAAAGCTTCTAATATGTAATAAAAGCCTTTGTACGTATTTCTATATCCATTAACAGGGAGCTTATAGGCGGAAAAGCTTCTAATATGTAATAAAAGCCGTTGTGTATATTTCTATATCCATTAACAGGTAGTGTACAGGCAAAAAAGCTTCTAATATGTAATAAAAGCCTTTGTGCGTATTTCTATATAAATTAACAGGAAGTATACAGGCGGAAAAGCTTCTAATATGTAATAAAAGCCTTTGTGCGTATTTCTATATAATTTAACAGGAAGTATACAGGCGGAAAAGCTTCTAATATGTAATAAAAGCCTTTGTGCGTATTTCTATATAAATTAACAGGAGGTATACAGGCGGAAAAGCTTCTAATATGTAATAAAAGCCTTTGTACGTATTTCTATATAAATTAACAGGTAGTGTACAGGCGGAAAAGCTTCTAATATGTAATAAAAGCCTTTGTGCGTATTTCTATATAAATTAACAGGAAGTATACAGGCGGAAAAGCTTCTATTATGTAATAAAAGCCTTTGTACGTATTTCCATATCCATTAACAGGCAGTGTACAGGCAAAAAAGCTTCTAATATGTAATAAAAGCCTTTGTACGTAATTCTATATCCATTAACAGGGAGCTTATAGGCGGAAAAGCTTCTAATATGTAATAAAAGCCGTTGTGTATATTTCTATATCCATTAACAGGTAGTGTACAGGCAAAAAAGCTTCTAATATGTAATAAAAGCCTTTGTGCGTATTTCTATATAAATTAACAGGAAGTATACAGGCGGAAAAGCTTCTAATATGTAATAAAAGCCTTTGTGCGTATTTCTATATAAATTAACAGTAAGTATACAGGCGGAAAAGCTTCTAATATGTAATAAAAGCCTTTGTGCGTATTTCTATATAAATTAACAGGAAGTATACAGGCGGAAAAGCTTCTAATATGTAATAAAAGCCTTTGTACGTATTTCTATATAAATTAACAGGTAGTGTACAGGCGGAAAAGCTTCTAATATGTAATAAAAGCCTTTGTGCGTATTACTATATAAATTAACAGGAAGTATACAGGCGGAAAAGCTTCTAATATGTAATAAAAGCCTTTGTACGTATTTCTATATAAATTAACCGTTGTGTACAGGCGAAAAGCTTCTAATATGTAATAAAAGCCCTTGTGTTTTATTTCTATATAAATTAACAGGAAGTATACAGGCGGAAAAGCTTCTAATATGTAATAAAAGCCTTTGTGCGTATTTCAATATAAATTATCAGGAAGTATACAGGCGGAAAAGCTTCTAATATGTAATAAAAGCCTTTGTGCGTATTTCTATATAAATTAACAGGAAGTATACAGGCGGAAAAGCTTCTAATATGTAATAAAAGCCTTTGTACGTCTTTCTATATAAATTAACAGGTAGTGTACAGGCGAAAAGTTTCTAATATGTAATAAAAGCCTTTGTGCGTATTTCTATATAAATTAACAGGAAGTATACAGGCGGAAAAGCTTCTAATATGTAATAAAAGCCTTTGTACGTATTTCTATATAAATTAACAGGCAGTGTACATGCAAAAAAGCTTCTAATATGTAATAAAAGACTTTGTACGTATTTCTGTATCCATTAACAGGCAGTGTACAGGCAAAAAAGCTTCTAATATGTAATAAAAGCCTTTGTGCGTATTTCTATATCCATTAACAGGTAGTGTACAGGCAAAAAAGCTTCTAATATGTAATAAAAGCCTTTGTACGTATTTCTATATAAATTAACAGGTAGTGTACAGGCAAAAAAGCTTCTAATATGTAATAAAAGCCTTTGTGCGTATTTCTATATCCATTAACAGGTAGTGTACAGGCAAAAAAGCTTCTAATATGTAATAAAAGCCTTTGTGCGTATTTCTATATCCATTAACAGATACTGTACAGGCAAAAAAGCTTCTAATATGTAATAAAAGCCTTTGTGCGTATTTCTATATAAATTAACAGGTAGTGTACAGGGGAAAAGCTTCTAATATGTAATAAAAGCCTTTGTACGTATTTCTATATAAATTAACAGGAAGTATACAGGCGGAAAAGCTTCTAACATGTAATAAAAGCCTTTGTGCGTATTTCTATATCCATTAACAGGTAGTGTACAGGCGAAAAGCTTCTAATATGGAATAAAAGCCTTTGTGCGTATTTTTATATAAATAAACAGGAAGTATACAGGCGGAAACGCTTCTAATATGTAATAAAACCTTTGTGCGTATTTCTATATAAATTAACAGGAAGTATACAGGCGGAAAAGCTCCTAATATGTAATAAAAGCCTTTGTACGTGTTTCTATATCCATTAACAGGTAGTGTACAGGCAAAAAAGCTTCTAATATGTAATAAAAGCCTTTGTGCGTATTTCTATATCCATTAACAGGTAGTGTACAGGCAAAAAAGCTTCTAATATGTAATAAAAGCGCTTGTGCGTATTTCTATATAAATTAACAGGAAGTATACAGGCGGAAAAGCTTCTAATATGTAATAAAAGCCTTTGTACGTATTTCTATATCCATTAACAGGCAGTGTACAAGCAAAAAAGCTTCTAATATGTAATAAAAGCCTTTGTACGTATTTATATATCCATTAACAGGTAGTGTACAGGCAAAAAAGCTTCTAAAATGTAATAAAAGCCTTTGTACGTATTTCTATATCCATTAACAGGAAGTATACAGGTGGAAAAGCTTCTAGTATATAGTAAAAGCCTTTGTACGTATTTCTATATCCATTAACAGGTAGCGTACAGGCAAAAAAGCTTCTAATATGTAATAAAAGCCTTTGTACGTATTTCTATATCCATTAACAGGAAGTATACGGGCAAAAAAGCTTCTAATATGTAATAAAAGCCCTTGTACGTACTTCTATATCCATTAATAGGAAGTATACAGGCGAAAAAGCTTCTAATATGTAATAAAAGCCCTTGTACGTACTTCTATATCCATTAACAGGGAGTATACAGGCGAAAAGCTTCTAATATGTAATAAAAGCCTTTGTGCGTATTTCTATATAAATTAACAGGAAGTATACAGGCGGAAAAGCTTCTAATATGTAATAAAAGCCTTTGTACGTATTTCTATATCCATTAACAGGGAGCTTATAGGCGGAAAAGCTTCTAATATGTAATAAAAGCCGTTGTGTATATTTCTATATCCATTAACAGGTAGTGTACAGGCAAAAAAGCTTCTAATATGTAATAAAAGCCTTTGTGCGTATTTCTATATAATTTAACAGGAAGTATACAGGCGGAAAAGCTTCTAATATGTAATAAAAGCCTTTGTGCGTATTTCTATATAAATTAACAGGAAGTATACAGGAGGAAAAGCTTCTAATATGTAATAAAAGCCTTTGTGCGTATTTCTATATAAATTAACAGGAAGTATACAGGCGGAAAAGCTTATAATATGTAATAAAAGCCTTTGTACGTATTTCTATATAAATTAACAGGTAGTGTACAGGCGGAAAAGCTTCTAATATGTAATAAAAGCCTTTGTGCGTATTACTATATAAATTAACAGGAAGTATACAGGCGGAAAAGCTTCTAATATGTAATAAAAGCCTTTGTACGTATTTCTATATAAATTAACCGTTGTGTACAGGCGAAAAGCTTCTAATATGTAATAAAAGCCCTTGTGTTTTATTTCTATATAAATTAACAGGAAGTATACAGGCGGAAAAGCTTCTAATATGTAATAAAAGCCTTTGTGCGTATTTCAATATAAATTATCAGGAAGTATACAGGCGGAAAAGCTTCTAATATGTAATAAAAGCCTTTGTACGTATTTCTATATAAATTAACAGGTAGTGTACAGGCGAAAAGCTTCTAATATGTAATAAAACCTTTGTGCGTATTTCTATATAAGTTAACAGGAAGTATACAGGCGAAAAAGCTTCTAGAATGTAATAAAAGCCTTTGTACGTATTTCTATATAAATTAACAGGAAGTATACAGGCGGAAAAGCTTCTAATATGTAATAAAAGCCTTTGTACGTATTTCTATATAAATTAACAGGAAGTATACAGGCAGAAAAGCTTCTAATATGTAATAAAAGCCTTTGTACGTATTTCTATATAAATTAACAGGAAGTATACAGGCGGAAAAGCTTCTAATATGTAATAAAAGCCTTTGTACGTATCTCTATATAAATTAACAGGAAGTATACAGGCGGAAAAGCTTCTAACATGTAATAAAAGCCTTTGTGCGTATTTCTATATCCATTAACAGGTAATGTACAGGCGAAAAGCTTCTAATATGGAATAAAAGCCTTTGTGCGTATTTTTATATAAATAAACAGGAGGTATACAGGCGGAAACGCTTCTAATATGTAATAAAACCTTTGTGCGTATTTCTATATAAATTAACAGGAAGTATACAGGCGGAAAAGCTCCTAATATGTAATAAAAGCCTTTGTACGTGTTTCTATATCCATTAACAGGTAGTGTACAGGCAAAAAAGCTTCTAATATGTAATAAAAGCCTTTGTGCGTATTTCTATATCCATTAACAGGTAGTTTACAGGCAAAAAAGCTTCTAATATGTAATAAAAGCGTTTGTGCGTATTTCTATATAAATTAACAGGAAGTATACAGGCGGAAAAGCTTCTAATATGTAATAAAAGCATTTGTACGTATTTCTATATCCATTAACAGGCAGTGTACAAGCAAAAAAGCTTCTAATATGTAATAAAAGCCTTTGTACGTATTTATATATCCATTAACAGGTAGTGTACAGGCAAAAAAGCTTCGAAAATGTAATAAAAGCCTTTGTACGTATTTCTATATCCATTAACAGGAAGTATACAGGCGGAAAAGCTTCTAGTATGTAGTAAAAGCCTTTGTACGTATTTCTATATCCATTAACAGGTAGCGTACAGGCAAAAAAGCTTCTAATATGTAATAAAAGCCTTTGTACGTATTTCTATATCCATTAACAGGAAGTATACAGGCAAAAAAGCTTCTAATATGTAATAAAAGCCCTTGTACGTACTTCTATATCCATTAATAGGAAGTATACAGGCGAAAAAGCTTCTAATATGTAATAAAAGCCCTTGTACGTACTTCTATATCCATTAACAGGAAGTATACAGGCGAAAAGCTTCTAATATGTAATAAAAGCCTTTGTGCGTATTTCTATATAAATTAACAGGAAGTATACAGGCGGAAAAGCTTCTAATATGTAATAAAAGCTTTGCACGTACTTCTATATAAATTAACAGGAAGTATACAGGCGGAAAAGCTTCTAATATGTAATAAAATCCTTTGTACGTATTTCTGTATCCATTAACAGGCAGTGTACAGGCCAAAAAGCTTCTAATATGTAATAAAAGCCTTTGTACGTATTTCTATATCCATTAACAGGCAGTGTACAGGCAAAAAAGCCTCTAATATGTAATAAAAGCCTTTGTACGTATTTCTATATCCATTAACAGGGAGCTTACATGCGGAAAAGCTTCTAATATGTAACAAAAGACTTTGTGCATATTTCTATATGCATTAATAGGTAGTGTACAGGCAAAAAGCTTCTAATATGTAATAAAAGCCTTTGTGCGTATTTCTATATAAATTAACAGGAAGTATGCAGGTGGAAAAGCTTCTAATATGTAATAAAAGTCTTTGTGCATATTTCTATATAAATTAACAGGAAGTATACAGGCGGAAAAGCTTCTAATATGTAATAAAAGCCTTTGTACGTATTTCTATATAAATTAACAGGAAGTATATAGGCTAAAAACCTTCTAATATGTAATAAAAGCTTTTGCGCATATTTCTGTATAAATTAACAGGAAGTATACAGGCGGAAAAGCTTCTAATATGTAATAAAAGCCTTTGTACGTATTTCTATATCCATTAACAGGCAGTGTACAGGCAAAAAAGCCTCTAATATGTAATAAAAGCCTTTGTACGTATTTCTATATCCATTAACAGGGAGCTTACATGCGGAAAAGCTTCTAATATGTAACAAAAGACTTTGTGCATATTTCTATATGCATTAACAGGTAGTGTACAGGCAAAAAGCTTCTAATATGTAATAAAAGCCTTTGTGCGTATTTCTATATAAATTAACAGGAAGTATGCAGGTGGAAAAGCTTCTAATATGTAATAAAAGTCTTTGTGCATATTTCTATATAAATTAACAGGAAGTATACAGGCGGAAAAGCTTCTAATATGTAATAAAAGCCTTTGTACGTATTTCTATATCCATTAACAGGCAGTGTACAAGCAAAAAAGCTTCTAATATGTAATAAAAGCCTTTGTACGTATTTATATATCCATTAACAGGTAGTGTACAGGCAAAAAAGCTTCTAAAATGTAATAAAAGCCTTTGTACGTATTTCTATATCCATTAACAGGAAGTATACAGGTGGAAAAGCTTCTAGTATATAGTAAAAGCCTTTGTACGTATTTCTATATCCATTAACAGGTAGCGTACAGGCAAAAAAGCTTCTAATATGTAATAAAAGCCTTTGTACGTATTTCTATATCCATTAACAGGGAGCTTATAGGCGGAAAAGCTTCTAATATGTAATAAAAGCCGTTGTGTATATTTCTATATCCATTAACAGGTAGTGTACAGGCAAAAAAGCTTCTAATATGTAATAAAAGCCTTTGTGCGTATTTCTATATAAATTAACAGGAAGTATACAGGCGGAAAAGCTTCTAATATGTAATAAAAGCCTTTGTGCGTATTTCTATATAATTTAACAGGAAGTATACAGGCGGAAAAGCTTCTAATATGTAATAAAAGCCTTTGTGCGTATTTCTATATAAATTAACAGGAGGTATACAGGCGGAAAAGCTTCTAATATGTAATAAAAGCCTTTGTACGTATTTCTATATAAATTAACAGGTAGTGTACAGGCGGAAAAGCTTCTAATATGTAATAAAAGCCTTTGTGCGTATTTCTATATAAATTAACAGGAAGTATACAGGCGGAAAAGCTTCTATTATGTAATAAAAGCCTTTGTACGTATTTCCATATCCATTAACAGGCAGTGTACAGGCAAAAAAGCTTCTAATATGTAATAAAAGCCTTTGTACGTAATTCTATATCCATTAACAGGGAGCTTATAGGCGGAAAAGCTTCTAATATGTAATAAAAGCCGTTGTGTATATTTCTATATCCATTAACAGGTAGTGTACAGGCAAAAAAGCTTCTAATATGTAATAAAAGCCTTTGTGCGTATTTCTATATAAATTAACAGGAAGTATACAGGCGGAAAAGCTTCTAATATGTAATAAAAGCCTTTGTGCGTATTTCTATATAAATTAACAGTAAGTATACAGGCGGAAAAGCTTCTAATATGTAATAAAAGCCTTTGTGCGTATTTCTATATAAATTAACAGGAAGTATACAGGCGGAAAAGCTTCTAATATGTAATAAAAGCCTTTGTACGTATTTCTATATAAATTAACAGGTAGTGTACAGGCGGAAAAGCTTCTAATATGTAATAAAAGCCTTTGTGCGTATTACTATATAAATTAACAGGAAGTATACAGGCGGAAAAGCTTCTAATATGTAATAAAAGCCTTTGTACGTATTTCTATATAAATTAACCGTTGTGTACAGGCGAAAAGCTTCTAATATGTAATAAAAGCCCTTGTGTTTTATTTCTATATAAATTAACAGGAAGTATACAGGCGGAAAAGCTTCTAATATGTAATAAAAGCCTTTGTGCGTATTTCAATATAAATTATCAGGAAGTATACAGGCGGAAAAGCTTCTAATATGTAATAAAAGCCTTTGTGCGTATTTCTATATAAATTAACAGGAAGTATACAGGCGGAAAAGCTTCTAATATGTAATAAAAGCCTTTGTACGTCTTTCTATATAAATTAACAGGTAGTGTACAGGCGAAAAGTTTCTAATATGTAATAAAAGCCTTTGTGCGTATTTCTATATAAATTAACAGGAAGTATACAGGCGGAAAAGCTTCTAATATGTAATAAAAGCCTTTGTACGTATTTCTATATAAATTAACAGGCAGTGTACATGCAAAAAAGCTTCTAATATGTAATAAAAGACTTTGTACGTATTTCTGTATCCATTAACAGGCAGTGTACAGGCAAAAAAGCTTCTAATATGTAATAAAAGCCTTTGTGCGTATTTCTATATCCATTAACAGGTAGTGTACAGGCAAAAAAGCTTCTAATATGTAATAAAAGCCTTTGTACGTATTTCTATATAAATTAACAGGTAGTGTACAGGCAAAAAAGCTTCTAATATGTAATAAAAGCCTTTGTGCGTATTTCTATATCCATTAACAGGTAGTGTACAGGCAAAAAAGCTTCTAATATGTAATAAAAGCCTTTGTGCGTATTTCTATATCCATTAACAGATACTGTACAGGCAAAAAAGCTTCTAATATGTAATAAAAGCCTTTGTGCGTATTTCTATATAAATTAACAGGTAGTGTACAGGGGAAAAGCTTCTAATATGTAATAAAAGCCTTTGTACGTATTTCTATATAAATTAACAGGAAGTATACAGGCGGAAAAGCTTCTAACATGTAATAAAAGCCTTTGTGCGTATTTCTATATCCATTAACAGGTAGTGTACAGGCGAAAAGCTTCTAATATGGAATAAAAGCCTTTGTGCGTATTTTTATATAAATAAACAGGAAGTATACAGGCGGAAACGCTTCTAATATGTAATAAAACCTTTGTGCGTATTTCTATATAAATTAACAGGAAGTATACAGGCGGAAAAGCTCCTAATATGTAATAAAAGCCTTTGTACGTGTTTCTATATCCATTAACAGGTAGTGTACAGGCAAAAAAGCTTCTAATATGTAATAAAAGCCTTTGTGCGTATTTCTATATCCATTAACAGGTAGTGTACAGGCAAAAAAGCTTCTAATATGTAATAAAAGCGCTTGTGCGTATTTCTATATAAATTAACAGGAAGTATACAGGCGGAAAAGCTTCTAATATGTAATAAAAGCCTTTGTACGTATTTCTATATCCATTAACAGGCAGTGTACAAGCAAAAAAGCTTCTAATATGTAATAAAAGCCTTTGTACGTATTTATATATCCATTAACAGGTAGTGTACAGGCAAAAAAGCTTCTAAAATGTAATAAAAGCCTTTGTACGTATTTCTATATCCATTAACAGGAAGTATACAGGTGGAAAAGCTTCTAGTATATAGTAAAAGCCTTTGTACGTATTTCTATATCCATTAACAGGTAGCGTACAGGCAAAAAAGCTTCTAATATGTAATAAAAGCCTTTGTACGTATTTCTATATCCATTAACAGGAAGTATACGGGCAAAAAAGCTTCTAATATGTAATAAAAGCCCTTGTACGTACTTCTATATCCATTAATAGGAAGTATACAGGCGAAAAAGCTTCTAATATGTAATAAAAGCCCTTGTACGTACTTCTATATCCATTAACAGGGAGTATACAGGCGAAAAGCTTCTAATATGTAATAAAAGCCTTTGTGCGTATTTCTATATAAATTAACAGGAAGTATACAGGCGGAAAAGCTTCTAATATGTAATAAAAGCCTTTGTACGTATTTCTATATCCATTAACAGGGAGCTTATAGGCGGAAAAGCTTCTAATATGTAATAAAAGCCGTTGTGTATATTTCTATATCCATTAACAGGTAGTGTACAGGCAAAAAAGCTTCTAATATGTAATAAAAGCCTTTGTGCGTATTTCTATATAATTTAACAGGAAGTATACAGGCGGAAAAGCTTCTAATATGTAATAAAAGCCTTTGTGCGTATTTCTATATAAATTAACAGGAAGTATACAGGAGGAAAAGCTTCTAATATGTAATAAAAGCCTTTGTGCGTATTTCTATATAAATTAACAGGAAGTATACAGGCGGAAAAGCTTCTAATATGTAATAAAAGCCTTTGTACGTATTTCTATATAAATTAACAGGTAGTGTACAGGCGGAAAAGCTTCTAATATGTAATAAAAGCCTTTGTGCGTATTACTATATAAATTAACAGGAAGTATACAGGCGGAAAAGCTTCTAATATGTAATAAAAGCCTTTGTACGTATTTCTATATAAATTAACCGTTGTGTACAGGCGAAAAGCTTCTAATATGTAATAAAAGCCCTTGTGTTTTATTTCTATATAAATTAACAGGAAGTATACAGGCGGAAAAGCTTCTAATATGTAATAAAAGCCTTTGTGCGTATTTCAATATAAATTATCAGGAAGTATACAGGCGGAAAAGCTTCTAATATGTAATAAAAGCCTTTGTACGTATTTCTATATAAATTAACAGGTAGTGTACAGGCGAAAAGCTTCTAATATGTAATAAAACCTTTGTGCGTATTTCTATATAAGTTAACAGGAAGTATACAGGCGAAAAAGCTTCTAGAATGTAATAAAAGCCTTTGTACGTATTTCTATATAAATTAACAGGAAGTATACAGGCGGAAAAGCTTCTAATATGTAATAAAAGCCTTTGTACGTATTTCTATATAAATTAACAGGAAGTATACAGGCAGAAAAGCTTCTAATATGTAATAAAAGCCTTTGTACGTATTTCTATATAAATTAACAGGAAGTATACAGGCGGAAAAGCTTCTAATATGTAATAAAAGCCTTTGTACGTATCTCTATATAAATTAACAGGAAGTATACAGGCGGAAAAGCTTCTAACATGTAATAAAAGCCTTTGTGCGTATTTCTATATCCATTAACAGGTAATGTACAGGCGAAAAGCTTCTAATATGGAATAAAAGCCTTTGTGCGTATTTTTATATAAATAAACAGGAGGTATACAGGCGGAAACGCTTCTAATATGTAATAAAACCTTTGTGCGTATTTCTATATAAATTAACAGGAAGTATACAGGCGGAAAAGCTCCTAATATGTAATAAAAGCCTTTGTACGTGTTTCTATATCCATTAACAGGTAGTGTACAGGCAAAAAAGCTTCTAATATGTAATAAAAGCCTTTGTGCGTATTTCTATATCCATTAACAGGTAGTTTACAGGCAAAAAAGCTTCTAATATGTAATAAAAGCGTTTGTGCGTATTTCTATATAAATTAACAGGAAGTATACAGGCGGAAAAGCTTCTAATATGTAATAAAAGCATTTGTACGTATTTCTATATCCATTAACAGGCAGTGTACAAGCAAAAAAGCTTCTAATATGTAATAAAAGCCTTTGTACGTATTTATATATCCATTAACAGGTAGTGTACAGGCAAAAAAGCTTCGAAAATGTAATAAAAGCCTTTGTACGTATTTCTATATCCATTAACAGGAAGTATACAGGCGGAAAAGCTTCTAGTATGTAGTAAAAGCCTTTGTACGTATTTCTATATCCATTAACAGGTAGCGTACAGGCAAAAAAGCTTCTAATATGTAATAAAAGCCTTTGTACGTATTTCTATATCCATTAACAGGAAGTATACAGGCAAAAAAGCTTCTAATATGTAATAAAAGCCCTTGTACGTACTTCTATATCCATTAATAGGAAGTATACAGGCGAAAAAGCTTCTAATATGTAATAAAAGCCCTTGTACGTACTTCTATATCCATTAACAGGAAGTATACAGGCGAAAAGCTTCTAATATGTAATAAAAGCCTTTGTGCGTATTTCTATATAAATTAACAGGAAGTATACAGGCGGAAAAGCTTCTAATATGTAATAAAAGCTTTGCACGTACTTCTATATAAATTAACAGGAAGTATACAGGCGGAAAAGCTTCTAATATGTAATAAAATCCTTTGTACGTATTTCTGTATCCATTAACAGGCAGTGTACAGGCCAAAAAGCTTCTAATATGTAATAAAAGCCTTTGTACGTATTTCTATATCCATTAACAGGCAGTGTACAGGCAAAAAAGCCTCTAATATGTAATAAAAGCCTTTGTACGTATTTCTATATCCATTAACAGGGAGCTTACATGCGGAAAAGCTTCTAATATGTAACAAAAGACTTTGTGCATATTTCTATATGCATTAATAGGTAGTGTACAGGCAAAAAGCTTCTAATATGTAATAAAAGCCTTTGTGCGTATTTCTATATAAATTAACAGGAAGTATGCAGGTGGAAAAGCTTCTAATATGTAATAAAAGTCTTTGTGCATATTTCTATATAAATTAACAGGAAGTATACAGGCGGAAAAGCTTCTAATATGTAATAAAAGCCTTTGTACGTATTTCTATATAAATTAACAGGAAGTATATAGGCTAAAAACCTTCTAATATGTAATAAAAGCTTTTGCGCATATTTCTGTATAAATTAACAGGAAGTATACAGGCGGAAAAGCTTCTAATATGTAATAAAAGCCTTTGCGCATATTCCTGTATAAATTAACAGGAAGTATACAGGCGGAAAAGCTTCTAATATGTAATAAAATCCTTTGTACGTATTTCTATATCCATTAACAGGCAGTGTAGAGGCAAAAAAGCTTCTAATATGTAATAAAAGCCTTTGTACGTATTTCTATATCCATTAACAGGGAGCTTATAGGCGGAAAAGCTTCTAATATGTAATAAAAGCCGTTGTGTATATTTCTATATCCATTAACAGGTAGTGTACAGGCAAAAAAGCTTCTAATATGTAATAAAAGCCTTTGTGCGTATTTCTATATAAATTAACAGGAAGTATACAGGCGGAAAAGCTTCTAATATGTAATAAAAACCTTTGTGCGTATTTCTATATAAATTAACAGGAAGTATACAGGCGGAAAAGCTTCTAATATGTAATAAAAGCCTTTGTGCGTATTTCTATATAAATTAACAGGAAGTATACAGGCGGAAATGCTTCTAATATGTAATAAAAGCCTTTGTACGTATTTCTATATAAATTAACAGGTAGTGTACAGGCGGAAAAGCTTCTAATATGTAATAAAAGCCTTTGTGCGTATTTCTATATAAATTAACAGTAAGTATACAGGCGGAAAAGCTTCTAATATGTAATAAAAGCCTTTGTGCGTATTTCTATATAAATTAACAGTAAGTATACAGGCGGAAAAGCCTCTAATATGTAATAAAAGCCTTTGTGCGTATTTCTATATAAATTAACAGGAAGTATACAGGCGGAAAAGCTTCTAATATGTAATAAAAGCCTTTGTACGTATTTCTATATAAATTAACAGGTAGTGTACAGGCGGAAAAGCTTCTAATATGTAATAAAAGCCTTTGTACGTATTTCTATATAAATTAACCGTTGTGTACAGGCGAAAAGCTTCTAATATGTAATAAAAGCCCTTGTGTTTTATTTCTATATAAATTAACAGGAAGTATACAGGCGGAAAAGCTTCTAATATGTAATAAAAGCCTTTGTGCGTATTTCAATATAAATTATCAGGAAGTATACAGGCGGAAAAGCTTCTAATATGTAATAAAAGCCTTTGTTCGTATTTCTATATAAATTAACAGGTAGTGTACAGGCGAAAAGCTTCTAATATGTAATAAAAGCCTTTGTGCGTATTTCTATATAAATTAACAGGAAGTATACAGGCGGAAAAGCTTCTAAAATGTAATAAAAGCCTTTGTACGTATTTCTATATAAATTAACAGGAAGTATACAGGCGGAAAAGCTTCTAATATGTAATAAAAGCCTTTGTACGTATTTCTATATAAATTAACAGGTAGTGTACAGGCAGAAAAGCTTCTAATATGTAATAAAAGCCTTTGTACGTATTTCTATATAAATTAACAGGAAGTATGCAGGCGGAAAAGCTTCTAATATGTAATAAAAGCCTTTGTACGTATCTCTATATAAATTAACAGGAAGTATACATTCGGAAAAGCTTCTAACATGTAATAAAAGCCTTTGTGCGTATTTCTATATCCATTAACAGGTTGTGTACAGGCGAAAAGCTTCTAATATGGAATAAAGGCCTTTGTGCGTATTTTTATATAAATAAACAGGAGGTATACAGGCGGAAACGCTTCTAATATGTAATAAAACCTTTGTGCGTATTTCTATATAAATTAACAGGAAGTATACAGGCGGAAAAGCTCCTAATATGTAATAAAAGCCATTGTACGTGTTTCTATATCCATTAACAGGTAGTGTACAGGCAAAAAAGCTTCTAATATGTAATAAAAGCCTTTGTGCGTATTTCTATATCCACTAACAGGTAGTGTACAGGCAAAAAAGCTTCTAATATGTAATAAAAGCGTTTGTGCGTATTTCTATATAAATTAACAGGAAGTATACAGGCGGAAAAGCTTCTAATATGTAATAAAAGCCTTTGTACGTATTTCTATATCCATTAACAGGCAGTGTACAAGCAAAAAAGCTTCTAATATGTAATTAAAGCCTTTGTACGTATTTATATATCCATTAACAGGTAGTGTACAGGCAAAAAAGCTTCTAAAATGTAATAAAAGCCTTTGTACGTATTTCTATATCCATTAACAGGAAGTATACAGGCGGAAAAGCTTCTACTATGTAGTAAAAGCCTTTGTACGTATTTCTATATCCATTAACAGGTAGCGTACAGGCAAAAAAGCTTCTAATATGTAATAAAAGCCTTTGTACGTATTTCTATATCCATTAACAGGAAGTATACAGGCAAAAAAGCTTCTAATATGTAATAAAAGCCCTTGTACGTACTTCTATATCCATTAATAGGAAGTATACAGGCGAAAAAGCTTCTAATATGTAATAAAAGCCCTTGTACGTACTTCTATATCCATTAACAGGAAGTATACAGGCGACAAGCTTCTAATATGTAATAAAAGCCTTTGTGCGTATTTCTATATAAATTAACAGGATGTATACAGGCGGAAAAGCTTCTAATATGTAATAAAAGCCTTTGTACGTACTTCTATATAAATTAACAGGAAGTATACAGGCGGAAAAGCTTCTAATATGTAATAAAATCCTTTGTACGTATTTCTGTATCCATTAACAGGCAGTGTACAGGCCAAAAAGCTTCTAATATGTAATAAAAGCCTTTGTACGTATTTCTATATCCATTAACAGGCAGTGTACAGGCAAAAAAGCCTCTAATATGTAATAAAAGCCTTTGTACGTATTTCTATATACATTAACAGGGAGCTTACAGGCGGAAAAGCTTCTAATATGTAATAAAAGACTTTGTGCATATTTCTATATGCATTAACAGGTAGTGTACAGGCAAAAAGCTTCTAATATGTAATAAAAGCCTTTGTGCGTATTTCTATATAAATTAACAGGAAGTATGCAGGTGGAAAAGCTTCTAATATGTAATTAAAGTCTTTGTGCATATTTCTATATAAATTAACAGGAAGTATACAGGCGGAAAAGCTTCTAATATGTAATAAAAGCCTTTGTACGTATTTCTATATAAATTAACAGGAAGTATACAGGCTAAAAACCTTCTAATATGTAATAAAAGCTTTTGCGCATATTTCTGTATAAATTAACAGGAAGTATACAGGCGGAAAAGCTTCTAATATGTAATAAAAGCCTTTGCGCATATTTCTGTATAAATTAACAGGAAGTATACAGGCGGAAAAGCTTCTAATATGTAATAAAATCCTTTGTACGTATTTCTATATCCATTAACAGGCAGTGTACAGGCAAAAAAGCTTCTAATATGTAATAAAAGCCTTTGTACGTATTTCTATATCCATTAACAGGGAGCTTATAGGCGGAAAAGCTTCTAATATGTAATAATAGCCGTTGTGTATATTTCTATATCCATTAACAGGTAGTGTACAGGAAAAAAAGCTTCTAATATGTAATAAAAGCCTTTGTGCGTATTTCTATATAAATTAACAGGAAGTATACAGGCGGAAAAGCTTCTAATATGTAATAAAAGCCTTTGTGCGTATTTCTATATAAATTAACAGGAAGTATACAGGCGGAAAAGCTTCTAATATGTAATAAAAGCCTTTGTACGTATTTCTATATAAATTAACAGGTAGTGTACAGGCGGAAAAGCTTCTAATATGTAATAAAAGCCTTTGTGCGTATTTCTATATAAATTAACAGCAAGTATACAGGCGGAAAAGCTTCTATTATGTAATAAAAGCCTTTGTACGTATTTCTATATCCATTAACAGGCAGTGTACAGGCAAAAAAGCTTCTAATATGTAATTAAAGCCTTTGTACGTATTTCTATATCCATTAACAGGGAGCTTATACGCGGAAAAGCTTCTAATATGTAATAAAAGCCGTTGTGTATATTTCTATATCCATTAACAGGTAGTGTACAGGCAAAAAAGCTTCTAATATGTAATAAAAGCCTTTGTGCGTATTTCTATATAAATTAACAGGAAGTATACAGGCGAAAAGCTTCTAATATGTAATAAAAGCCTTTGTGCGTATTTCTATATAAATTAACAGTAAGTATACAGGCGGAAAAGCTTCTAATATGTAATAAAAGCCTTTGTGCGTATTTCTATATAAATTAACAGGAAGTATACAGGCGGAAAAGCTTCTAATATGTAATAAAAGCCTTTGTACGTATTTCTATATAAATTAACAGGTAGTGTACAGGCGGAAAAGCTTCTAATATGTAATAAAAGCCTTTGTGCGTATTACTATATAAATTAACAGGAAGTATACAGGCGGAAAAGCTTCTAATATGTAATAAAAGCCTTTGTACGTATTTCTATATAAATTAACCGTTGTGTACAGGCGAAAAGCTTCTAATATGTAATAAAAGCCCTTGTGTTTTATTTCTATATAAATTAACAGGAAGTATACAGGCGGAAAAGCTTCTAATATGTAATAAAAGCCTTTGTGCGTATTTCAATATAAATTATCAGGAAGTATACAGGCGGAAAAGCTTCTAATATGTAATAAAAGCCTTTGTGCGTATTTCTATATAAATTAACAGGAAGTATACAGGCGGAAAAGCTTCTAATATGTAATAAAAGCCTTTGTACGTCTTTCTATATAAATTAACAGGTAGTGTACAGGCGAAAAGTTTCTAATATGTAATAAAAGCCTTTGTGCGTATTTCTATATAAATTAACAGGAAGTATACAGGCGGAAAAGCTTCTAATATGTAATAAAAGCCTTTGTACGTATTTCTATATAAATTAACAGGCAGTGTACATGCAAAAAAGCTTCTAATATGTAATAAAAGACTTTGTACGTATTTCTGTATCCATTAACAGGCAGTGTACAGGCAAAAAAGCTTCTAATATGTAATAAAAGCCTTTGTGCGTATTTCTATATCCATTAACAGGTAGTGTACAGGCAAAAAAGCTTCTAATATGTAATAAAAGCCTTTGTACGTATTTCTATATAAATTAACAGGTAGTGTACAGGCAAAAAAGCTTCTAATATGTAATAAAAGCCTTTGTGCGTATTTCTATATCCATTAACAGGTAGTGTACAGGCAAAAAAGCTTCTAATATGTAATAAAAGCCTTTGTGCGTATTTCTATATCCATTAACAGATACTGTACAGGCAAAAAAGCTTCTAATATGTAATAAAAGCCTTTGTGCGTATTTCTATATAAATTAACAGGTAGTGTACAGGGGAAAAGCTTCTAATATGTAATAAAAGCCTTTGTACGTATTTCTATATAAATTAACAGGAAGTATACAGGCGGAAAAGCTTCTAACATGTAATAAAAGCCTTTGTGCGTATTTCTATATCCATTAACAGGTAGTGTACAGGCGAAAAGCTTCTAATATGGAATAAAAGCCTTTGTGCGTATTTTTATATAAATAAACAGGAAGTATACAGGCGGAAACGCTTCTAATATGTAATAAAACCTTTGTGCGTATTTCTATATAAATTAACAGGAAGTATACAGGCGGAAAAGCTCCTAATATGTAATAAAAGCCTTTGTACGTGTTTCTATATCCATTAACAGGTAGTGTACAGGCAAAAAAGCTTCTAATATGTAATAAAAGCCTTTGTGCGTATTTCTATATCCATTAACAGGTAGTGTACAGGCAAAAAAGCTTCTAATATGTAATAAAAGCGCTTGTGCGTATTTCTATATAAATTAACAGGAAGTATACAGGCGGAAAAGCTTCTAATATGTAATAAAAGCCTTTGTACGTATTTCTATATCCATTAACAGGCAGTGTACAAGCAAAAAAGCTTCTAATATGTAATAAAAGCCTTTGTACGTATTTATATATCCATTAACAGGTAGTGTACAGGCAAAAAAGCTTCTAAAATGTAATAAAAGCCTTTGTACGTATTTCTATATCCATTAACAGGAAGTATACAGGTGGAAAAGCTTCTAGTATATAGTAAAAGCCTTTGTACGTATTTCTATATCCATTAACAGGTAGCGTACAGGCAAAAAAGCTTCTAATATGTAATAAAAGCCTTTGTACGTATTTCTATATCCATTAACAGGAAGTATACGGGCAAAAAAGCTTCTAATATGTAATAAAAGCCCTTGTACGTACTTCTATATCCATTAATAGGAAGTATACAGGCGAAAAAGCTTCTAATATGTAATAAAAGCCCTTGTACGTACTTCTATATCCATTAACAGGGAGTATACAGGCGAAAAGCTTCTAATATGTAATAAAAGCCTTTGTGCGTATTTCTATATAAATTAACAGGAAGTATACAGGCGGAAAAGCTTCTAATATGTAATAAAAGCCTTTGTACGTATTTCTATATCCATTAACAGGGAGCTTATAGGCGGAAAAGCTTCTAATATGTAATAAAAGCCGTTGTGTATATTTCTATATCCATTAACAGGTAGTGTACAGGCAAAAAAGCTTCTAATATGTAATAAAAGCCTTTGTGCGTATTTCTATATAATTTAACAGGAAGTATACAGGCGGAAAAGCTTCTAATATGTAATAAAAGCCTTTGTGCGTATTTCTATATAAATTAACAGGAAGTATACAGGAGGAAAAGCTTCTAATATGTAATAAAAGCCTTTGTGCGTATTTCTATATAAATTAACAGGAAGTATACAGGCGGAAAAGCTTCTAATATGTAATAAAAGCCTTTGTACGTATTTCTATATAAATTAACAGGTAGTGTACAGGCGGAAAAGCTTCTAATATGTAATAAAAGCCTTTGTGCGTATTACTATATAAATTAACAGGAAGTATACAGGCGGAAAAGCTTCTAATATGTAATAAAAGCCTTTGTACGTATTTCTATATAAATTAACCGTTGTGTACAGGCGAAAAGCTTCTAATATGTAATAAAAGCCCTTGTGTTTTATTTCTATATAAATTAACAGGAAGTATACAGGCGGAAAAGCTTCTAATATGTAATAAAAGCCTTTGTGCGTATTTCAATATAAATTATCAGGAAGTATACAGGCGGAAAAGCTTCTAATATGTAATAAAAGCCTTTGTACGTATTTCTATATAAATTAACAGGTAGTGTACAGGCGAAAAGCTTCTAATATGTAATAAAACCTTTGTGCGTATTTCTATATAAGTTAACAGGAAGTATACAGGCGAAAAAGCTTCTAGAATGTAATAAAAGCCTTTGTACGTATTTCTATATAAATTAACAGGAAGTATACAGGCGGAAAAGCTTCTAATATGTAATAAAAGCCTTTGTACGTATTTCTATATAAATTAACAGGAAGTATACAGGCAGAAAAGCTTCTAATATGTAATAAAAGCCTTTGTACGTATTTCTATATAAATTAACAGGAAGTATACAGGCGGAAAAGCTTCTAATATGTAATAAAAGCCTTTGTACGTATCTCTATATAAATTAACAGGAAGTATACAGGCGGAAAAGCTTCTAACATGTAATAAAAGCCTTTGTGCGTATTTCTATATCCATTAACAGGTAATGTACAGGCGAAAAGCTTCTAATATGGAATAAAAGCCTTTGTGCGTATTTTTATATAAATAAACAGGAGGTATACAGGCGGAAACGCTTCTAATATGTAATAAAACCTTTGTGCGTATTTCTATATAAATTAACAGGAAGTATACAGGCGGAAAAGCTCCTAATATGTAATAAAAGCCTTTGTACGTGTTTCTATATCCATTAACAGGTAGTGTACAGGCAAAAAAGCTTCTAATATGTAATAAAAGCCTTTGTGCGTATTTCTATATCCATTAACAGGTAGTTTACAGGCAAAAAAGCTTCTAATATGTAATAAAAGCGTTTGTGCGTATTTCTATATAAATTAACAGGAAGTATACAGGCGGAAAAGCTTCTAATATGTAATAAAAGCATTTGTACGTATTTCTATATCCATTAACAGGCAGTGTACAAGCAAAAAAGCTTCTAATATGTAATAAAAGCCTTTGTACGTATTTATATATCCATTAACAGGTAGTGTACAGGCAAAAAAGCTTCGAAAATGTAATAAAAGCCTTTGTACGTATTTCTATATCCATTAACAGGAAGTATACAGGCGGAAAAGCTTCTAGTATGTAGTAAAAGCCTTTGTACGTATTTCTATATCCATTAACAGGTAGCGTACAGGCAAAAAAGCTTCTAATATGTAATAAAAGCCTTTGTACGTATTTCTATATCCATTAACAGGAAGTATACAGGCAAAAAAG
This sequence comes from Mantis religiosa, assembly GCA_030765055.1. Classification (NCBI taxonomy): domain Eukaryota; kingdom Metazoa; phylum Arthropoda; class Insecta; order Mantodea; family Mantidae; genus Mantis; species Mantis religiosa. Next base: position 340,791,631 of record CM060950.1, on the reverse strand, counting down.
CTTCTAATATGTAATAAAAGCCCTTGTACGTACTTCTATATCCATTAATAGGAAGTATACAGGCGAAAAAGCTTCTAATATGTAATAAAAGCCCTTGTACGTACTTCTATATCCATTAACAGGAAGTATACAGGCGAAAAGCTTCTAATATGTAATAAAAGCCTTTGTGCGTATTTCTATATAAATTAACAGGAAGTATACAGGCGGAAAAGCTTCTAATATGTAATAAAAGCTTTGCACGTACTTCTATATAAATTAACAGGAAGTATACAGGCGGAAAAGCTTCTAATATGTAATAAAATCCTTTGTACGTATTTCTGTATCCATTAACAGGCAGTGTACAGGCCAAAAAGCTTCTAATATGTAATAAAAGCCTTTGTACGTATTTCTATATCCATTAACAGGCAGTGTACAGGCAAAAAAGCCTCTAATATGTAATAAAAGCCTTTGTACGTATTTGTATATCCATTAACAGGGAGCTTACATGCGGAAAAGCTTCTAATATGTAACAAAAGACTTTGTGCATATTTCTATATGCATTAATAGGTAGTGTACAGGCAAAAAGCTTCTAATATGTAATAAAAGCCTTTGTGCGTATTTCTATATAAATTAACAGGAAGTATGCAGGTGGAAAAGCTTCTAATATGTAATAAAAGTCTTTGTGCATATTTCTATATAAATTAACAGGAAGTATACAGGCGGAAAAGCTTCTAATATGTAATAAAAGCCTTTGTACGTATTTCTATATAAATTAACAGGAAGTATATAGGCTAAAAACCTTCTAATATGTAATAAAAGCTTTTGCGCATATTTCTGTATAAATTAACAGGAAGTATACAGGCGGAAAAGCTTCTAATATGTAATAAAAGCCTTTGCGCATATTCCTGTATAAATTAACAGGAAGTATACAGGCGGAAAAGCTTCTAATATGTAATAAAATCCTTTGTACGTATTTCTATATCCATTAACAGGCAGTGTAGAGGCAAAAAAGCTTCTAATATGTAATAAAAGCCTTTGTACGTATTTCTATATCCATTAACAGGGAGCTTATAGGCGGAAAAGCTTCTAATATGTAATAAAAGCCGTTGTGTATATTTCTATATCCATTAACAGGTAGTGTACAGGCAAAAAAGCTTCTAATATGTAATAAAAGCCTTTGTGCGTATTTCTATATAAATTAACAGGAAGTATACAGGCGGAAAAGCTTCTAATATGTAATAAAAACCTTTGTGCGTATTTCTATATAAATTAACAGGAAGTATACAGGCGGAAAAGCTTCTAATATGTAATAAAAGCCTTTGTGCGTATTTCTATATAAATTAACAGGAAGTATACAGGCGGAAATGCTTCTAATATGTAATAAAAGCCTTTGTACGTATTTCTATATAAATTAACAGGTAGTGTACAGGCGGAAAAGCTTCTAATATGTAATAAAAGCCTTTGTGCGTATTTCTATATAAATTAACAGTAAGTATACAGGCGGAAAAGCTTCTAATATGTAATAAAAGCCTTTGTGCGTATTTCTATATAAATTAACAGTAAGTATACAGGCGGAAAAGCCTCTAATATGTAATAAAAGCCTTTGTGCGTATTTCTATATAAATTAACAGGAAGTATACAGGCGGAAAAGCTTCTAATATGTAATAAAAGCCTTTGTACGTATTTCTATATAAATTAACAGGTAGTGTACAGGCGGAAAAGCTTCTAATATGTAATAAAAGCCTTTGTACGTATTTCTATATAAATTAACCGTTGTGTACAGGCGAAAAGCTTCTAATATGTAATAAAAGCCCTTGTGTTTTATTTCTATATAAATTAACAGGAAGTATACAGGCGGAAAAGCTTCTAATATGTAATAAAAGCCTTTGTGCGTATTTCAATATAAATTATCAGGAAGTATACAGGCGGAAAAGCTTCTAATATGTAATAAAAGCCTTTGTTCGTATTTCTATATAAATTAACAGGTAGTGTACAGGCGAAAAGCTTCTAATATGTAATAAAAGCCTTTGTGCGTATTTCTATATAAATTAACAGGAAGTATACAGGCGGAAAAGCTTCTAAAATGTAATAAAAGCCTTTGTACGTATTTCTATATAAATTAACAGGAAGTATACAGGCGGAAAAGCTTCTAATATGTAATAAAAGCCTTTGTACGTATTTCTATATAAATTAACAGGTAGTGTACAGGCAGAAAAGCTTCTAATATGTAATAAAAGCCTTTGTACGTATTTCTATATAAATTAACAGGAAGTATGCAGGCGGAAAAGCTTCTAATATGTAATAAAAGCCTTTGTACGTATCTCTATATAAATTAACAGGAAGTATACATTCGGAAAAGCTTCTAACATGTAATAAAAGCCTTTGTGCGTATTTCTATATCCATTAACAGGTTGTGTACAGGCGAAAAGCTTCTAATATGGAATAAAGGCCTTTGTGCGTATTTTTATATAAATAAACAGGAGGTATACAGGCGGAAACGCTTCTAATATGTAATAAAACCTTTGTGCGTATTTCTATATAAATTAACAGGAAGTATACAGGCGGAAAAGCTCCTAATATGTAATAAAAGCCATTGTACGTGTTTCTATATCCATTAACAGGTAGTGTACAGGCAAAAAAGCTTCTAATATGTAATAAAAGCCTTTGTGCGTATTTCTATATCCACTAACAGGTAGTGTACAGGCAAAAAAGCTTCTAATATGTAATAAAAGCGTTTGTGCGTATTTCTATATAAATTAACAGGAAGTATACAGGCGGAAAAGCTTCTAATATGTAATAAAAGCCTTTGTACGTATTTCTATATCCATTAACAGGCAGTGTACAAGCAAAAAAGCTTCTAATATGTAATTAAAGCCTTTGTACGTATTTATATATCCATTAACAGGTAGTGTACAGGCAAAAAAGCTTCTAAAATGTAATAAAAGCCTTTGTACGTATTTCTATATCCATTAACAGGAAGTATACAGGCGGAAAAGCTTCTACTATGTAGTAAAAGCCTTTGTACGTATTTCTATATCCATTAACAGGTAGCGTACAGGCAAAAAAGCTTCTAATATGTAATAAAAGCCTTTGTACGTATTTCTATATCCATTAACAGGAAGTATACAGGCAAAAAAGCTTCTAATATGTAATAAAAGCCCTTGTACGTACTTCTATATCCATTAATAGGAAGTATACAGGCGAAAAAGCTTCTAATATGTAATAAAAGCCCTTGTACGTACTTCTATATCCATTAACAGGAAGTATACAGGCGACAAGCTTCTAATATGTAATAAAAGCCTTTGTGCGTATTTCTATATAAATTAACAGGATGTATACAGGCGGAAAAGCTTCTAATATGTAATAAAAGCCTTTGTACGTACTTCTATATAAATTAACAGGAAGTATACAGGCGGAAAAGCTTCTAATATGTAATAAAATCCTTTGTACGTATTTCTGTATCCATTAACAGGCAGTGTACAGGCCAAAAAGCTTCTAATATGTAATAAAAGCCTTTGTACGTATTTCTATATCCATTAACAGGCAGTGTACAGGCAAAAAAGCCTCTAATATGTAATAAAAGCCTTTGTACGTATTTCTATATACATTAACAGGGAGCTTACAGGCGGAAAAGCTTCTAATATGTAATAAAAGACTTTGTGCATATTTCTATATGCATTAACAGGTAGTGTACAGGCAAAAAGCTTCTAATATGTAATAAAAGCCTTTGTGCGTATTTCTATATAAATTAACAGGAAGTATGCAGGTGGAAAAGCTTCTAATATGTAATTAAAGTCTTTGTGCATATTTCTATATAAATTAACAGGAAGTATACAGGCGGAAAAGCTTCTAATATGTAATAAAAGCCTTTGTACGTATTTCTATATAAATTAACAGGAAGTATACAGGCTAAAAACCTTCTAATATGTAATAAAAGCTTTTGCGCATATTTCTGTATAAATTAACAGGAAGTATACAGGCGGAAAAGCTTCTAATATGTAATAAAAGCCTTTGCGCATATTTCTGTATAAATTAACAGGAAGTATACAGGCGGAAAAGCTTCTAATATGTAATAAAATCCTTTGTACGTATTTCTATATCCATTAACAGGCAGTGTACAGGCAAAAAAGCTTCTAATATGTAATAAAAGCCTTTGTACGTATTTCTATATCCATTAACAGGGAGCTTATAGGCGGAAAAGCTTCTAATATGTAATAATAGCCGTTGTGTATATTTCTATATCCATTAACAGGTAGTGTACAGGAAAAAAAGCTTCTAATATGTAATAAAAGCCTTTGTGCGTATTTCTATATAAATTAACAGGAAGTATACAGGCGGAAAAGCTTCTAATATGTAATAAAAGCCTTTGTGCGTATTTCTATATAAATTAACAGGAAGTATACAGGCGGAAAAGCTTCTAATATGTAATAAAAGCCTTTGTACGTATTTCTATATAAATTAACAGGTAGTGTACAGGCGGAAAAGCTTCTAATATGTAATAAAAGCCTTTGTGCGTATTTCTATATAAATTAACAGCAAGTATACAGGCGGAAAAGCTTCTATTATGTAATAAAAGCCTTTGTACGTATTTCTATATCCATTAACAGGCAGTGTACAGGCAAAAAAGCTTCTAATATGTAATTAAAGCCTTTGTACGTATTTCTATATCCATTAACAGGGAGCTTATACGCGGAAAAGCTTCTAATATGTAATAAAAGCCGTTGTGTATATTTCTATATCCATTAACAGGTAGTGTACAGGCAAAAAAGCTTCTAATATGTAATAAAAGCCTTTGTGCGTATTTCTATATAAATTAACAGGAAGTATACAGGCGAAAAGCTTCTAATATGTAATAAAAGCCTTTGTGCGTATTTCTATATAAATTAACAGGAAGTATACAGGCGGAAAAGCTTCTAATATGTAATAAAAGCCTTTGTGCGTATTTCTATATAAATTAACAGGAAGTATACAGGCGGAAAAGCTTCTAATATGTAATAAAAGCCTTTGTACGTATTTCTATATAAATTAACAGGTAGTGTACAGGCGGAAAAGCTTCTAATATGTAATAAAAGCCTTTGTGCGTATTTCTATATAAATTAACAGGAAGTATACAGTCGGAAAAGCTTCTAATATGTAATAAAAGCCTTTGTACGTATTTCTATATAAATTAACCGTTGTGTACAGGCGAAAAGCTTCTAATATGTAATAAAAGCCCTTGTGTTTTATTTCTATATAAATTAACAGGAAGTATACAGGCGGAAAAGCTTCTAATATTTAATAAAAGCCTTTGTACGTATTTCTATATAAATTAACAGGAAGTATACAGGCGGAAAAGCTTCTAATATTTAATAAAAGCCTTTGTACGTATTTCTATATAAATTAACAGGAAGTATACAGGCAGAAAAGCTTCTAATATGTAATAAAAGCCTTTGTACGTATTTCTATATAAATTAACAGGAAGTATACAGGCGGAAAAGCTTCTAATATGTAATAAAAGCCTTTGTACGTATCTCTATATAAATTAACAGGAAGTATACAGGCGGAAAAGCTTCTAATATGTAATAAAAGCCTTTGTACGTATTTCTATATCCATTAACAGGCAGTGTACAGGCAAAAAAGCTTCTAATATGTAATAAAAGCCTTTGTGCGTATTTCTATATAAATTAACAGGAAGTATACAGGCGGAAAAGCTTCTAATATGTAATAAAAGCCTTTGTGCGTATTTCTAGCTCCATTAACAGGAAGTATACAGGCGGAAAAGCTTCTAATATGTAATAAAAGCCTTTGTACGTATTTCTATATAAATTAACAGGAAGTATACAGGCAAAAAAGCTTCTAATATGTAATAAAAGCCTTTGTGCGTATTTCTATACCCATTAACAGGCAGTGTACAGGCAAAAAAGCTTCTAATATGTAATAAAATAATTTGTGCGTATATCTATATCCATTAACAGGTAGTGTACAGGCAAAAAAGCTTCTTATATGTAATAAAGGCCTTTGTACGTATTTCTATATAAATTAACAGGTAGTGTACAGGCAAAAAAGCTTCTAATATGTAATAAAAGCCTTTGTGCGTATTTCTATATCCAATAACAGGTAGTGTACAGGCGGAAAACTTCTAATATGTAATAAAAGCCTTTGTGCGTATTTCTATATCCATTAACAGGTAGTGTATAGGCAAAAAAGCTTCTAATATGTAATAAAAGCCTTTGTGCGTATTTCTATATAAATTAACAGGAAGTATACAGGCGGAAAAGCTTCTAATATGTAATAAAAGCTTTTGTACGTATTTCTATATAAATTAACAGGAAGTATACAGGCAAAAAAGCTTCTAATATGTAATAAAAGCCTTTGTGCGTATTTCTATATCCATTAACAGGCAGTGTACAGGCAAAAAAGCTTCTAATATGTAATAAAAGACTTTGTGCGTATTTCTATATCCATTAACAGGTAGTGTAAAGGCAAAAAAGCTTCTAATATGTAATAAAAGCCTTTGTACGTATTTCTGTATAAATTAACAGGAAGTATACAGGCTAAAAAGCTTCTAATATGTAATAAAAGCCTTTTGCGCATATTTCTGTATAAATTAACAGGAAGTATACAGGCGGAAAAGCTTCTAATATGTAATAAAAGCCTTTGCGCATATTTCTGTATAAATTAACAGGAAGTATGCAGGCGGAAAAGCTTCTAATATGTAATAAAATCCTTTGTACGTATTTCTATATCCATTAACAGGCAGTGTACAGGCAAAAAAGCTTCTAATATGTAATGAAAGCCTTTGTACGTATTTCTATATCCATTAACAGGGAGCTTATAGGCGGAAAAGCTTCTAATATGTAATAAAAGCCGTTGTGTATATTTCTATATCCATTAACAGGTAGTGTACAGGCAAAAAAGCTTCTAATATGTAATAAAAGCCTTTGTGCGTATTTCTATATAAATTAACAGGAAGTATACAGGCGGAAAAGCTTCTAATATGTAATAAAAGCCTTTGTGCGTATTTCTATATAAATTAACAGGAAGTATACAGGCGGAAATGCTTCTAATATGTAATAAAAGCCTTTGTGCGTACTTCTATATAAATTAACAGGAAGTATACAGGCGGAAAAGCTTCTAGTATGTAATAAAAGCCTTTGTACGTATTTCTATATAAATTAACAGGTAGTGTACAGGCGGAAAAGCTTCTAATATGTAATAAAAGCCTTTGTGCGTATTTCTATATAAATTAACAGGAAGTATACAGGCGGAAAAGCTTCTATTATGTAATAAAAGCCTTTGTACGTATGTCTATATAAATTAACAGGAAGTATGCAGGTGGAAAAGCTTCTAATATGTAATAAAAGTCTTTGTGCATATTTCTATATAAATTAACAAGAAGTATACAGGCGGAAAATCTTCTAATATGTAATAAAAGCCTTTGTACGTATTTCTATATAAATTAACAGGAAGTATACAGGCTAAAAACCTTCTAATATGTAATAAAAGCTTTTGCGCATATTTCTGTATAAATTAACAGGAAGTATACAGGCGGAAAAGCTTCTAATATGTAATAAAAGCCTTTGCGCATATTTCTGTATAAATTAACAGGAAGTATACAGGCGGAAAAGCTTCTAATATGTAATAAAATCCTTTGTACGTATTTCTATATCCATTAACAGGCAGTGTACAGGCAAAAAAGCTTCTAATATGTAATAAAAGCCTTTGTACGTATTTCTATATCCATTAACAGGGAGCTTATAGGCGGAAAAGCTTCTAATATGTAATAAAAGCCGTTGTGTATATTTCTATATCCATTAACAGGTAGTGTACAGGCAAAAAAGCTTCTAATATGTAATAAAAGCCTTTGTGCGTATTTCTATATAAATTAACAGGAAGTATACAGGCGGAAAAGCTTCTAATATGTAATAAAAGCCTTTGTGCGTATTTCTATATAAATTAACAGGAAGTATACAGGCGGAAAAGCTTCTAATATGTAATAAAAGCCTTTGTGCGTATTTCTATATAAATTAACAGGAAGTATACAGGCGGAAAAGCTTCTAATATGTAATAAAAGCCTTTGTACGTATTTCTATATAAATTAACAGGTAGTGTTTAGGCGGAAAAGCTTCTAATATGTAATAAAAGCCTTTGTGCGTATTTCTATATAAATTAACAGGAAGTATACAGGCGGAAAAGCTTCTATTATGTAATAAAAGCCTTTGTACGTATTTCTATATCCATTAACAGGCAGTGTACAGGCAAAAAAGCTTCTAATATGTAATAAAAGCCTTTGTGCGTATTACTATATAAATTAACAGGAAGTATACAGGCGGAAAAGCTTCTAATATGGAATAAAAGTCTTTGTGCGTATTTTTATATAAATAAACAGGAAGTATACAGGCGGAAACGCTTCTAATATGTAATAAAACCTTTGTGCGTATTTCTATATAAATTAACAGGAAGTATACAGGCGGAAAAGCTCCTAATATGTAATAAAAGCCTTTGTACGTGTTTCTATATCCATTAACAGGTAGTGTACAGGCAAAAAAGCTTCTAATATGTAATAAAAGCCTTTGTACGTATTTCTATATAAATTAACAGGTAGTGTACAGGCGAAACGCTTCTAATATGTAATAAAAGCCTTTGTGCGTATTTCTATATAAATTAACAGGAAGTATACAGGGGGAAAAGCTTCTAGAATGTAATAAAAGCCTTTGTACGTATTTCTATATAAATTAACAGGAAGTATACAGGCGGAGAAGCTTCTAATATGTAATAAAAGCCTTTGTACGTATTTCTATATAAATTAACAGGAAGTATACAGGCAGAAAAGCTTCTAATATGTAATAAAAGCCTTTGTACGTATTTCTATATAAATTAACAGGAAGTATACAGGCGGAAAAGCTTCTAATATGTAATAAAATCATTTGTACGTATCTCTATATAAATTAACAGGAAGTATACAGGCGGAAAAGCTTCTAACATGTAATAAAAGCCTTTGTGCGTATTTCTATATCCATTAACAGGTAGTGTACAGGCGAAAAGCTTCTAATATGTAATAAAAGCCTTTGTGCGTATTTTTATATAAATAAACAGGAGGTATACAGGCGGAAACGCTTCTAATATGTAATAAAACCTTTGTGCGTATTTCTATATAAATTAACAGGAAGTATACAGGCGGAAAAGCTCCTAATATGTAATAAAAGCCTTTGTACGTATTTCTATATGAATTAACAGGAAGTATACAGGCGGAAAAGCTTCTAATATGTAATAAAAGCCTTTGTGCGTATTTCTAAATAAATTAACAGGAAGTATACAGGCGGAAAAGCTTCTAATATGTAATTAAAGCCTTTGTACGTATTTCTATATAAATTAACAGGTAGTACACAGGCGGAAAAGCTTCTAATATGTAATAAAAGCCTTTGTACGTATTTCTATATAAATTAACAGGAAGTATACAGGAGGAAAAGCTTCTAATATGTAATAAAAGCCTTTGTGCGTATTTCTATATAAATTAACAGGAAGTATACAGGCGGAAAAGCTTCTAATATGTAATAAAAGCCTTTGTACGTATTTCTATTTCCATTAACAGCAAGTATACAGGCGGAAAAGCTTCTAATATGTAATAAAAGCCTTTGTACGTCTTTCTATATAAATTAACAGGTAGTGTACAGGCGAAAAGCTTCTAATATGTAATAAAAGCCTTTGTGCGTATATCTATATAAATTAACAGGAAGTATACAGGCGGAAAAGCTTCTAATATGTAATAAAACCTTTGTGCGTATTTCTATATAAATTAACAGGAAGTATACAGGCGGAAAAGCTCCTAATATGTAATAAAAGCCTTTGTACGTATTTCTATATGAATTAACAGGAAGTATACAGGCGGAAAAGCTTCTAATATGTAATAAAAGCCTTTGTGCGTATTTCTAAATTAATTAACAGGAAGTATACAGGCGGAAAAGCTTCTAATATGTAATTAAAGCCTTTGTACGTATTTCTATATAAATTAACAGGTAGTATACAGGCGGAAAAGCTTCTAATATGTAATAAAAGCCTTTGTACGTATCTCTATATAAATTAACAGGAAGTATACAGGAGGAAAAGCTTCTAATATGTAATAAAAGCCTTTGTGCGTATTTCTATATAAATTAACAGGAAGTATACAGGCGGAAAAGCTTCTAATATGTAATAAAAGCCTTTGTACGTATTTCTATTTCCATTAACAGCAAGTATACAGGCGGAAAAGCTTCTAATATGTAATAAAAGCCTTTGTACGTCTTTCTATATAAATTAACAGGTAGTGTACAGGCGAAAAGCTTCTAATATGTAATAAAAGCCATTGTGCGTATTTCTATATAAATTAACAGGAAGTATACAGGCGGAAAAGCTTCTAATATGTAATAAAAGCCTTTGTACGTATTTCTATATAAATTAACAGGCAGTGTACATGCAAAAAAGCTTCTAATATGTAATAAAAGCCTTTGTACGTATTTCTGTATCCATTAACAGGCAGTGTACAGGCAAAAAAGCTTCTAATATGTAATAAAAGCCTTTGTGCGTATTTCTATATCCATTAACAGGTAGTGTACAGGCAAAAAAGCTTCTAATATGTAATAAAAGCCTTTGTACGTATTTCTATATAAATTAACAGGTAGTGTACAGGCAAAAAAGCTTCTAATATGTAATAAAAGCCTCTGTGCGTATTTCTATATCCATTAACAGGTAGTGTACAGGCAAAAAAGCTTCTAATATGTAATAAAAGCCTTTGTGCGTATTTCTATATCCATTAACAGATACTGTACAGGCAAAAAAGCTTCTAATATGTAATAAAAGCCTTTGTGCGTATTTCTATATAAATTAACAGGTAGTGTACAGGGAAAAGCTTCTAATATGTAATAAAAGCCTTTGTACGTATTTCTATATAAATTAACAGGAAGTATACAGGCGGAAAAGCTTCTAACATGTAATAAAAGCCTTTGTGCGTATTTCTATATCCATTAACAGGTAGTGTACAGGCGAAAAGCTTCTAATATGGAATAAAAGCCTTTGTGCGTATTTTTATATAAATAAACAGGAAGTATACAGGCGGAAACGCTTCTAATATGTAATAAAACCTTTGTGCGTATTTCTATATAAATTAACAGGAAGTATACAGGCGGAAAAGCTCCTAATATGTAATAAAAGCCTTTGTACGTGTTTCTATATCCATTAACAGGTAGTGTACAGGCAAAAAAGCTTCTAATATGTAATAAAAGCCTTTGTGCGTATTTCTATATCCATTAACAGGTAGTGTACAGGCAAAAAAGCTTCTAATATGTAATAAAAGCGCTTGTGCGTATTTCTATATAAATTGACAGGTAGTGTACAGGCAAAAAAGCTTCTAAAATGTAATAAAAGCCTTTGTACGTATTTCTATATCCATTAACAGGAAGTATACAGGTGGAAAAGCTTCTAGTATGTAGTAAAAACCTTTGTACGTATTTCTATATCCATTAACAGGTAGCGTACAGGCAAAAAAGCTTCTAATATGTAATAAAAGCCTTTGTACGTATTTCTATATCCATTAACAGGAAGTATACAGGCAAAAAAGCTTCTAATATGTAATAAAAGCCCTTGTACGTACTTCTATATCCATTAATAGGAAGTATACAGGCGAAAAAGCTTCTAATATGTAATAAAAGCCCTTGTACGTACTTCTTTATCCATTAACAGGGAGTATACAGGCGAAAAGCTTCTAATATGTAATAAAAGCCTTTGTACGTATTTCTATATAAATTAACAGGAAGTATACAGGCAGAAAAGCTTCTAATATGTAATAAAAGCCTTTGTACGTATTTCTATATAAATTAACAGGAAGTATACAGGCGGAAAAGCTTCTAATATGTAATAAAAGCCTTTGTACGTATCTCTATATAAATTAACAGGAAGTATACAGGCGGAAAAGCTTCTAATATGTAATAAAAGCCTTTGTACGTATTTCTATATCCATTAACAGGCAGTGTACAGGCAAAAAAGCTTCTAATATGTAATAAAAGCCTTTGTGCGTATTTCTATATAAATTAACAGGAAGTATACAGGCGGAAAAGCTTCTAATATGTAATAAAAGCCTTTGTGCGTATTTCTAGCTCCATTAACAGGAAGTATACAGGCGGAAAAGCTTCTAATATGTAATAAAAGCCTTTGTACGTATTTCTATATAAATTAACAGGAAGTATACAGGCAAAAAAGCTTCTAATATGTAATAAAAGCCTTTGTGCGTATTTCTATACCCATTAACAGGCAGTGTACAGGCAAAAAAGCTTCTAATATGTAATAAAATAATTTGTGCGTATATCTATATCCATTAACAGGTAGTGTACAGGCAAAAAAGCTTCTTATATGTAATAAAGGCCTTTGTACGTATTTCTATATAAATTAACAGGTAGTGTACAGGCAAAAAAGCTTCTAATATGTAATAAAAGCCTTTGTGCGTATTTCTATATCCAATAACAGGTAGTGTACAGGCGGAAAACTTCTAATATGTAATAAAAGCCTTTGTGCGTATTTCTATATCCATTAACAGGTAGTGTATAGGCAAAAAAGCTTCTAATATGTAATAAAAGCCTTTGTGCGTATTTCTATATAAATTAACAGGAAGTATACAGGCGGAAAAGCTTCTAATATGTAATAAAAGCTTTTGTACGTATTTCTATATAAATTAACAGGAAGTATACAGGCAAAAAAGCTTCTAATATGTAATAAAAGCCTTTGTGCGTATTTCTATATCCATTAACAGGCAGTGTACAGGCAAAAAAGCTTCTAATATGTAATAAAAGACTTTGTGCGTATTTCTATATCCATTAACAGGTAGTGTAAAGGCAAAAAAGCTTCTAATATGTAATAAAAGCCTTTGTACGTATTTCTGTATAAATTAACAGGAAGTATACAGGCTAAAAAGCTTCTAATATGTAATAAAAGCCTTTTGCGCATATTTCTGTATAAATTAACAGGAAGTATACAGGCGGAAAAGCTTCTAATATGTAATAAAAGCCTTTGCGCATATTTCTGTATAAATTAACAGGAAGTATGCAGGCGGAAAAGCTTCTAATATGTAATAAAATCCTTTGTACGTATTTCTATATCCATTAACAGGCAGTGTACAGGCAAAAAAGCTTCTAATATGTAATGAAAGCCTTTGTACGTATTTCTATATCCATTAACAGGGAGCTTATAGGCGGAAAAGCTTCTAATATGTAATAAAAGCCGTTGTGTATATTTCTATATCCATTAACAGGTAGTGTACAGGCAAAAAAGCTTCTAATATGTAATAAAAGCCTTTGTGCGTATTTCTATATAAATTAACAGGAAGTATACAGGCGGAAAAGCTTCTAATATGTAATAAAAGCCTTTGTGCGTATTTCTATATAAATTAACAGGAAGTATACAGGCGGAAATGCTTCTAATATGTAATAAAAGCCTTTGTGCGTACTTCTATATAAATTAACAGGAAGTATACAGGCGGAAAAGCTTCTAGTATGTAATAAAAGCCTTTGTACGTATTTCTATATAAATTAACAGGTAGTGTACAGGCGGAAAAGCTTCTAATATGTAATAAAAGCCTTTGTGCGTATTTCTATATAAATTAACAGGAAGTATACAGGCGGAAAAGCTTCTATTATGTAATAAAAGCCTTTGTACGTATGTCTATATAAATTAACAGGAAGTATGCAGGTGGAAAAGCTTCTAATATGTAATAAAAGTCTTTGTGCATATTTCTATATAAATTAACAAGAAGTATACAGGCGGAAAATCTTCTAATATGTAATAAAAGCCTTTGTACGTATTTCTATATAAATTAACAGGAAGTATACAGGCTAAAAACCTTCTAATATGTAATAAAAGCTTTTGCGCATATTTCTGTATAAATTAACAGGAAGTATACAGGCGGAAAAGCTTCTAATATGTAATAAAAGCCTTTGCGCATATTTCTGTATAAATTAACAGGAAGTATACAGGCGGAAAAGCTTCTAATATGTAATAAAATCCTTTGTACGTATTTCTATATCCATTAACAGGCAGTGTACAGGCAAAAAAGCTTCTAATATGTAATAAAAGCCTTTGTACGTATTTCTATATCCATTAACAGGGAGCTTATAGGCGGAAAAGCTTCTAATATGTAATAAAAGCCGTTGTGTATATTTCTATATCCATTAACAGGTAGTGTACAGGCAAAAAAGCTTCTAATATGTAATAAAAGCCTTTGTGCGTATTTCTATATAAATTAACAGGAAGTATACAGGCGGAAAAGCTTCTAATATGTAATAAAAGCCTTTGTGCGTATTTCTATATAAATTAACAGGAAGTATACAGGCGGAAAAGCTTCTAATATGTAATAAAAGCCTTTGTGCGTATTTCTATATAAATTAACAGGAAGTATACAGGCGGAAAAGCTTCTAATATGTAATAAAAGCCTTTGTACGTATTTCTATATAAATTAACAGGTAGTGTTTAGGCGGAAAAGCTTCTAATATGTAATAAAAGCCTTTGTGCGTATTTCTATATAAATTAACAGGAAGTATACAGGCGGAAAAGCTTCTATTATGTAATAAAAGCCTTTGTACGTATTTCTATATCCATTAACAGGCAGTGTACAGGCAAAAAAGCTTCTAATATGTAATAAAAGCCTTTGTGCGTATTACTATATAAATTAACAGGAAGTATACAGGCGGAAAAGCTTCTAATATGGAATAAAAGTCTTTGTGCGTATTTTTATATAAATAAACAGGAAGTATACAGGCGGAAACGCTTCTAATATGTAATAAAACCTTTGTGCGTATTTCTATATAAATTAACAGGAAGTATACAGGCGGAAAAGCTCCTAATATGTAATAAAAGCCTTTGTACGTGTTTCTATATCCATTAACAGGTAGTGTACAGGCAAAAAAGCTTCTAATATGTAATAAAAGCCTTTGTACGTATTTCTATATAAATTAACAGGTAGTGTACAGGCGAAACGCTTCTAATATGTAATAAAAGCCTTTGTGCGTATTTCTATATAAATTAACAGGAAGTATACAGGGGGAAAAGCTTCTAGAATGTAATAAAAGCCTTTGTACGTATTTCTATATAAATTAACAGGAAGTATACAGGCGGAGAAGCTTCTAATATGTAATAAAAGCCTTTGTACGTATTTCTATATAAATTAACAGGAAGTATACAGGCAGAAAAGCTTCTAATATGTAATAAAAGCCTTTGTACGTATTTCTATATAAATTAACAGGAAGTATACAGGCGGAAAAGCTTCTAATATGTAATAAAATCATTTGTACGTATCTCTATATAAATTAACAGGAAGTATACAGGCGGAAAAGCTTCTAACATGTAATAAAAGCCTTTGTGCGTATTTCTATATCCATTAACAGGTAGTGTACAGGCGAAAAGCTTCTAATATGTAATAAAAGCCTTTGTGCGTATTTTTATATAAATAAACAGGAGGTATACAGGCGGAAACGCTTCTAATATGTAATAAAACCTTTGTGCGTATTTCTATATAAATTAACAGGAAGTATACAGGCGGAAAAGCTCCTAATATGTAATAAAAGCCTTTGTACGTATTTCTATATGAATTAACAGGAAGTATACAGGCGGAAAAGCTTCTAATATGTAATAAAAGCCTTTGTGCGTATTTCTAAATAAATTAACAGGAAGTATACAGGCGGAAAAGCTTCTAATATGTAATTAAAGCCTTTGTACGTATTTCTATATAAATTAACAGGTAGTACACAGGCGGAAAAGCTTCTAATATGTAATAAAAGCCTTTGTACGTATTTCTATATAAATTAACAGGAAGTATACAGGAGGAAAAGCTTCTAATATGTAATAAAAGCCTTTGTGCGTATTTCTATATAAATTAACAGGAAGTATACAGGCGGAAAAGCTTCTAATATGTAATAAAAGCCTTTGTACGTATTTCTATTTCCATTAACAGCAAGTATACAGGCGGAAAAGCTTCTAATATGTAATAAAAGCCTTTGTACGTCTTTCTATATAAATTAACAGGTAGTGTACAGGCGAAAAGCTTCTAATATGTAATAAAAGCCTTTGTGCGTATATCTATATAAATTAACAGGAAGTATACAGGCGGAAAAGCTTCTAATATGTAATAAAACCTTTGTGCGTATTTCTATATAAATTAACAGGAAGTATACAGGCGGAAAAGCTCCTAATATGTAATAAAAGCCTTTGTACGTATTTCTATATGAATTAACAGGAAGTATACAGGCGGAAAAGCTTCTAATATGTAATAAAAGCCTTTGTGCGTATTTCTAAATTAATTAACAGGAAGTATACAGGCGGAAAAGCTTCTAATATGTAATTAAAGCCTTTGTACGTATTTCTATATAAATTAACAGGTAGTATACAGGCGGAAAAGCTTCTAATATGTAATAAAAGCCTTTGTACGTATCTCTATATAAATTAACAGGAAGTATACAGGAGGAAAAGCTTCTAATATGTAATAAAAGCCTTTGTGCGTATTTCTATATAAATTAACAGGAAGTATACAGGCGGAAAAGCTTCTAATATGTAATAAAAGCCTTTGTACGTATTTCTATTTCCATTAACAGCAAGTATACAGGCGGAAAAGCTTCTAATATGTAATAAAAGCCTTTGTACGTCTTTCTATATAAATTAACAGGTAGTGTACAGGCGAAAAGCTTCTAATATGTAATAAAAGCCATTGTGCGTATTTCTATATAAATTAACAGGAAGTATACAGGCGGAAAAGCTTCTAATATGTAATAAAAGCCTTTGTACGTATTTCTATATAAATTAACAGGCAGTGTACATGCAAAAAAGCTTCTAATATGTAATAAAAGCCTTTGTACGTATTTCTGTATCCATTAACAGGCAGTGTACAGGCAAAAAAGCTTCTAATATGTAATAAAAGCCTTTGTGCGTATTTCTATATCCATTAACAGGTAGTGTACAGGCAAAAAAGCTTCTAATATGTAATAAAAGCCTTTGTACGTATTTCTATATAAATTAACAGGTAGTGTACAGGCAAAAAAGCTTCTAATATGTAATAAAAGCCTCTGTGCGTATTTCTATATCCATTAACAGGTAGTGTACAGGCAAAAAAGCTTCTAATATGTAATAAAAGCCTTTGTGCGTATTTCTATATCCATTAACAGATACTGTACAGGCAAAAAAGCTTCTAATATGTAATAAAAGCCTTTGTGCGTATTTCTATATAAATTAACAGGTAGTGTACAGGGAAAAGCTTCTAATATGTAATAAAAGCCTTTGTACGTATTTCTATATAAATTAACAGGAAGTATACAGGCGGAAAAGCTTCTAACATGTAATAAAAGCCTTTGTGCGTATTTCTATATCCATTAACAGGTAGTGTACAGGCGAAAAGCTTCTAATATGGAATAAAAGCCTTTGTGCGTATTTTTATATAAATAAACAGGAAGTATACAGGCGGAAACGCTTCTAATATGTAATAAAACCTTTGTGCGTATTTCTATATAAATTAACAGGAAGTATACAGGCGGAAAAGCTCCTAATATGTAATAAAAGCCTTTGTACGTGTTTCTATATCCATTAACAGGTAGTGTACAGGCAAAAAAGCTTCTAATATGTAATAAAAGCCTTTGTGCGTATTTCTATATCCATTAACAGGTAGTGTACAGGCAAAAAAGCTTCTAATATGTAATAAAAGCGCTTGTGCGTATTTCTATATAAATTGACAGGTAGTGTACAGGCAAAAAAGCTTCTAAAATGTAATAAAAGCCTTTGTACGTATTTCTATATCCATTAACAGGAAGTATACAGGTGGAAAAGCTTCTAGTATGTAGTAAAAACCTTTGTACGTATTTCTATATCCATTAACAGGTAGCGTACAGGCAAAAAAGCTTCTAATATGTAATAAAAGCCTTTGTACGTATTTCTATATCCATTAACAGGAAGTATACAGGCAAAAAAGCTTCTAATATGTAATAAAAGCCCTTGTACGTACTTCTATATCCATTAATAGGAAGTATACAGGCGAAAAAGCTTCTAATATGTAATAAAAGCCCTTGTACGTACTTCTTTATCCATTAACAGGGAGTATACAGGCGAAAAGCTTCTAATATGTAATAAAAGCCTTTGTGCGTATTTCTATATAAATTAACAGGAAGTATACAGGCGGAAAAGCTTCTAATATGTAATAAAAGCCTTTGTACGTACTTCTATATAAATTAACAGGAAGTATACAGGCGGAAAAGCTTCTAATATGTAATAAAATCCTTTGTACGTATTTCTGTATCCATTAACAGGCAGTGTACAGGCCAAAAAGCTTCTAATATGTAATGAAAGCCTTTGTGCGTATTTCTAAATAAATTAACAGGAAGTATACATTCGGAAAAGCTTCTAATATGTAATAAAAGCCTTTGTACGTATTTCTATATAAATTAACAGGAAGTATACAGGCGGAAAAGCTTCTAATATGTAATAAAAGTCTTTGTGCGTATTTCTATATAAATTAACGGGAAGTATACATGCGGAAAAGCTTCTAATATGTAATAAAAGCCTTTGTACGTATTTCTATATAAATTAACAGTTAGTGTACAGGCAAAAAAGCTTCTAATATGTAATAAAAGCCTTTGTACGTATTTCTGTATACATTAACAGGCAGTGTACAGGCCAAAAAGCTTCTAATATGTAATAAAAGCCTTTGTACGTATTTCTATATCCATTAACAGGCAGTGTACAGGCAAAAAAGCTTCTAATATGTAATAAAAGCCTTTGTACGTATTTCTATATCCATTAACAGGGAGCTTATAGGCGGAAAAGCTTCTAATATGTAATAAAAGCCGTTGTGTATATTTCTATATCCATTAACAGGTAGTGTACAGGCAAAAAAGCTTCTAATATGTAATAAAAGCCTTTGTGCGTATTTCTATATAATTTAACAGGAAGTATACAGGCGGAAAAGCTTCTAATATGTAATAAAAGCCTTTGTGCGTATTTCTATATAAATTAACAGGAAGTATACAGGAGGAAAAGCTTCTAATATGTAATAAAAGCCTTTGTGCGTATTTCTATATAAATTAACAGGAAGTATACAGGCGGAAAAGCTTCTAATATGTAATAAAAGCCTTTGTACGTATTTCTATATAAATTAACAGGTAGTGTACAGGCGGAAAAGCTTCTAATATGTAATAAAAGCCTTTGCGCGTATTACTATATAAATTAACAGGAAGTATACAGGCGGAAAAGCTTCTAATATGTAATAAAAGCCTTTGTACGTATTTCTATATAAATTAACCGTTGTGTACAGGCGAAAAGCTTCTAATATGTAATAAAAGCCCTTGTGTTTTATTTCTATATAAATTAACAGGAAGTATACAGGCGGAAAAGCTTCTAATATGTAATAAAAGCCTTTGTGCGTATTTCAATATAAATTATCAGGAAGTATACAGGCGGAAAACCTTCTAATATGTAATAAAAGCCTTTGTACGTATTTCTATATAAATTAACAGGTAGTGTACAGGCGAAAAGCTTCTAATATGTAATAAAAGCTTTTGTGCGTATTTCTATATAAATTAACAGGAAGTATACAGGCGGAAAAGCTTCTAGAATGTAATAAAAGCCTTTGTACGTATTTCTATATAAATTAACAGGAAGTATACAGGCGGAAAAGCTTCTAATATGTAATAAAAGCCTTTGTACGTATTTCTATATAAATTAACAGGAAGTATACAGGCAGAAAAGCTTCTAATATGTAATAAAAGCATTTGTACGTATTTCTATATAAATTAACAGGAAGTATACAGGCGGAAAAGCTTCTAATATGTAATAAAAGCCTTTGTACGTATCTCTATATAAATTAACAGGAAGTATACAGGCGGAAAAGCTTCTAACATGTAATAAAAGCCTTTGTGCGTATTTCTATATCCATTAACAGGTAGTGTACAGGCGAAAAGCTTCTAATATGGAATAAAAGCCTTTGTGCGTGATTTTATATAAATAAACAGGAGGTATACAGGCGGAAACGCTTCTAATATGTAATAAAACCTTTGTGCGTATTTCTATATAAATTAACAGGAAGTATACAGGCGGAAAAGCTCCTAATATGTAATAAAAGCCTTTGTACGTGTTTCTATATCCATTAACAGGTAGTGTACAGGCAAAAAAGCTTCTAATATGTAATAAAAGCCTTTGTGCGTATTTCTATATCCATTAACAGGTAGTTTACAGGCAAAAAAGCTTCTAATATGTAATAAAAGCGTTTGTGCGTATTTCTATATAAATTAACAGGAAGTATACAGGCGGAAACGCTTCTAATATGTAATAAAAGCATTTGTACGTATTTCTATATCCATTAACAGGCAGTGTACAAGCAAAAAAGCTTCTAATATGTAATAAAAGCCTTTGTACGTATTTATATATCCATTAACAGGTAGTGTACAGGCAAAAAAGCTTCGAAAATGTAATAAAAGCCTTTGTACGTATTTCTATATCCATTAACAGGAAGTATACAGGCGGAAAAGCTTCTAGTATGTAGTAAAAGCCTTTGTACGTATTTCTATATCCATTAACAGGTAGCGTACAGGCAAAAAAGCTTCTAATATGTAATAAAAGCCTTTGTACGTATTTCTATATCCATTAACAGGAAGTATACAGGCAAAAAAGCTTCTAATATGTAATAAAAGCCCTTGTACGTACTTCTATATCCATTAATAGGAAGTATACAGGCGAAAAAGCTTCTAATATGTAATAAAAGCCCTTGTACGTACTTCTATATCCATTAACAGGAAGTATACAGGCGAAAAGCGTCTAATATGTAATAAAAGCCTTTGTGCGTATTTCTATATAAATTAACAGGAAGTATACAGGCGGAAAAGCTTCTAATATGTAATAAAAGCCTTTGTACGTACTTCTATATAAATTAACAGGAAGTATACAGGCGGAAAAGCTTCTAATATGTAATAAAATCCTTTGTACGTATTTCTGTATCCATTAACAGGCAGTGTACAGGCCAAAAAGCTTCTAATATGTAATAAAAGCCTTTGTACGTATTTCTATATCCATTAACAGGCAGTGTACAGGCAAAAAAGCCTCTAATATGTAATAAAAGCCTTTGTACGTATTTCTATATCCATTAACAGGGAGCTTACATGCGGAAAAGCTTCTAATATGTAACAAAAGACTTTGTGCATATTTCTATATGCATTAACAGGTAGTGTACAGGCAAAAAGCTTCTAATATGTAATAAAAGCCTTTGTGCGTATTTCTATATAAATTAACAGGAAGTATGCAGGTGGAAAAGCTTCTAATATGTAATAAAAGTCTTTGTGCATATTTCTATATAAATTAACAGGAAGTATACAGGCGGAAAAGCTTCTAATATGTAATAAAAGCCTTTGTACGTATTTCTATATAAATTAACAGGAAGTATACAGGCTAAAAACCTTCTAATATGTAATGAAAGCTTTTGCGCATATTTCTGTATAAATTAACAGGAAGTATACAGGCGGAAAAGCTTCTAATATGTAATAAAAGCCTTTGCGCATATTTCTGTATAAATTAACAGGAAGTATACAGGCGGAAAAGCTTCTAAAATGTAATAAAATCCTTTGTACGTATTTCTATATCCATTAACAGGCAGTGTGCAGGCAAAAAAGCTTCTAATATGTAATAAAAGCCTTTGTACGTATTTCTATATCCATTAACAGGGAGCTTATAGGCGGAAAAGCTTCTAATATGTAATAAAAGCCGTTGTGTATATTTCTATATCCATTAACAGGTAGTGTACAGGCAAAAAAGATTCTAATATGTAATAAAAGCCTTTGTGCGTATTTCTATATAAATTAACAGGAAGTATACAGGCGGAAAAGCTTCTAATATGTAATAAAAGCCTTTGTGCGTATTTCTATATAAATTAACAGGAAGTATACAGGCGGAAAAGCTTCTAATATGTAATAAAAGCCTTTGTGCGTATTTCTATATAAATTAACAGGAGGTATACAGGCGGAAAAGCTTCTAATATGTAATAAAAGCCTTTGTACGTATTTCGATATAAATTAACAGGTAGTGTACAGGCGGAAAAGCTTCTAATATGTAATAAAAGCCTTTGTGCGTATTTCTATATAAATTAACAGGAAGTATACAGGCGGAAAAGCTTCTATTATGTAATAAAAGCCTTTGTACGTATTTCTATATCCATTAACAGGCAGTGTACAGGCAAAAAAGCTTCTAATATGTAATAAAAGCCTTTGTACGTATTTCTATATCCATTAACAGGGAGCTTATAGGCGGAAAAGCTTCTAATATGTAATAAAAGCCTTTGTGCGTATTTCTATATAAATTAACAGGAAGTATACCGGCGGAAAAGCTTCTAATATGTAATAAAAGCCTTTGTACGTATTTCTATATAAATTAACAGGTAGTGTACAGGCGGAAAAGCTTCTAATATGTAATAAAAGCCTTTCTGCGTATTACTATATAAATTAACAGGAAGTATACAGGCGGAAAAGCTTCTAATATGTAATAAAAGCCTTTGTACGTATTTCTATATAAATTAACCGTTGTGTACAGGCGAAAAGCTTCTAATATGTAATAAAAGCCCTTGTGTTTTATTTCTATATAAATTAACAGGAAGTATACAGGCGGAAAAGCTTCTAATATGTAATAAAAGCCTTTGTGCGTATTTCAATATAAATTATCAGGAAGTATACAGGCGGAAAAGCTTCTAATATGTAATAAAAGCCTTTGTGCGTATTTCTATATAAATTAACAGGAAGTATACAGGCGGAAAAGCTTCTAATATGTAATAAAAGCCTTTGTACGTCTTTCTATATAAATTAACAGGTAGTGTACAGGCGAAAAGCTTCTAATATGTAATAAAAGCCTTTGTGCGTATTTCTATATAAATTAACAGGAAGTATACAGGCGGAAAAGCTTCTAATATGTAATAAAAGCCTTTGTACGTACTTCTATATAAATTAACAGGAAGTATACAGGCGGAAAAGCTTCTAATATGTAATAAAATCCTTTGTACGTATTTCTGTATCCATTAACAGGCAGTGTACAGGCCAAAAAGCTTCTAATATGTAATAAAAGCCTTTGTACGTATTTCTGTATCCATTAACAGGCAGTGTACAGGCAAAAAAGCTTCTAATATGTAATAAAAGCCTTTGTGCGTATTTCTATATCCATTAACAGGTAGTGTACAGGCAAAAAAGCTTCTAATATGTAATAAAAGCCTTTGTACGTATTTCTATATAAATAAACAGGTAGTGTACAGGCAAAAAAGCTTCTAATATGTAATAAAAGCCTTTGTGCGTATTTCTATATCCATTAACAGGTAGTGTACAGGCAAAAAAGCTTCTAATATGTAATAAAAGCCTTTGTGCGTATTTCTATATCCATTAACAGATACTGTACAGGCAAAAAAGCTTCTAATATGTAATAAAAGCCTTTGTGCGTATTTCTATATAAATTAACAGGTAGTGTACAGGGGAAAAGCTTCTAATATGTAATAAAAGCCTTTGTACGTATTTCTATATAAATAAACAGGAAGTATACAGGCGGAAAAGCTTCTAACATGTAATAAAAGCCTTTGTGCGTATTTCTATATCCATTAGCAGGTAGTGTACAAGCGAAAAGCTTCTAATATGGAATAAAAGCCTTTGTGCGTATTTTTATATAAATAAACAGGAAGTATACAGGCGGAAACGCTTCTAATATGTAATAAAACCTTTGTGCGTATTTCTATATAAATTAACAGGA
This sequence comes from Mantis religiosa, assembly GCA_030765055.1. Taxonomy (NCBI): domain Eukaryota; kingdom Metazoa; phylum Arthropoda; class Insecta; order Mantodea; family Mantidae; genus Mantis; species Mantis religiosa. Next base: position 340,767,910 of record CM060950.1, on the reverse strand, counting down.
AGTATACAGGCGGAAAAGCTCCTAATATGTAATAAAAGCCTTTGTACGTGTTTCTATATCCATTAACAGGTAGTGTACAGGCAAAAAAGCTTCTAATATGTAATAAAAGCCTTTGTGCGTATTTCTATATCCATTAACAGGTAGTGTACAGGCAAAAAAGCTTCTAATATGTAATAAAAGCGCTTGTGCGTATTTCTATATAAATTAACAGGAAGTATACAGGCGGAAAAGCTTCTAATATGTAATAAAAGCCTTTGTACGTATTTCTATATCCATTAACAGGCAGTGTACAAGCAAAAAAGCTTCTAATATGTAATAAAAGCCTTTGTACGTATTTATATATCCATTAACAGGTAGCGTACAGGCAAAAAAGCTTCTAATATGTAATAAAAGCCTTTGTACGTATTTCTATATCCATTAACAGGAAGTATACAGGCAAAAAAGCTTCTAATATGTAATAAAAGCCCTTGTACGTACTTCTATATCCATTAATAGGAAGTATACAGGCGAAAAAGCTTCTAATATGTAATAAAAGCCCTTGTACGTACTTCTATATCCATTAACAGGGAGTATACAGGCGAAAAGCTTCTAATATGTAATAAAAGCCTTTGTGCGTATTTCTATATAAATTAACAGGAAGTATACAGGCGGAAAAGCTTCTAATATGTAATAAAAGCCTTTGTACGTACTTCTATATAAATTAACAGGAAGTATACAGGCGGAAAAGCTTCTAATATGTAATAAAATCCTTTGTACGTATTTCTGTATCCATTAACAGGCAGTGTACAGGCCAAAAAGCTTCTAATATGTAATGAAAGCCTTTGTGCGTATTTCTAAATAAATTAACAGGAAGTATACATTCGGAAAAGCTTCTAATATGTAATAAAAGCCTTTGTACGTATTTCTATATAAATTAACAGGAAGTATACAGGCGGAAAAGCTTCTAATATGTAATAAAAGTCTTTGTGCGTATTTCTATATAAATTAACGGGAAGTATACAGGCGGAAAAGCTTCTAATATGTAATAAAAGCCTTTGTACGTATTTCTATATAAATTAACAGTTAGTGTACAGGCAAAAAAGCTTCTAATATGTAATAAAAGCCTTTGTACGTATTTCTGTATACATTAACAGGCAGTGTACAGGCCAAAAAGCTTCTAATATGTAATAAAAGCCTTTGAACGTATTTCTATATCCATTAACAGGCAGTGTACAGGCAAAAAAGCTTCTAATATGTAATAAAAGCCTTTGTACGTATTTCTTTATCCATTAACAGGGAGCTTATATGCGGAAAAGCTTCTAATATGTAATAAAAGCCGTTGTGTATATTTCTATATCCATTAACAGGTAGTGTACAGGCAAAAAAGCTTCTAATATGTAATAAAAGCCTTTGTGCGTATTTCTATATAATTTAACAGGAAGTATACAGGCGGAAAAGCTTCTAATATGTAATAAAAGCCTTTGTGCGTATTTCTATATAAATTAACAGGAAGTATACAGGAGGAAAAGCTTCTAATATGTAATAAAAGCCTTTGTGCGTATTTCTATATAAATTAACAGGAAGTATACAGGCGGAAAAGCTTCTAATATGTAATAAAAGCTTTTGTACGTATTTCTATATAAATTAACAGGTAGTGTACAGGCGGAAAAGCTTCTAATATGTAATAAAAGCCTTTGTGCGTATTACTATATAAATTAACAGGAAGTATACAGGCGGAAAAGCTTCTAATATGTAATAAAAGCCTTTGTACGTATTTCTATATAAATTAACCGTTGTGTACAGGCGAAAAGCTTCTAATATGTAATAAAAGCCCTTGTGTTTTATTTCTATATAAATTAACAGGAAGTATACAGGCGGAAAAGCTTCTAATATGTAATAAAAGCCTTTGTGCGTATTTCAATATAAATTATCAGGAAGTATACAGGCGGAAAAGCTTCTAATATGTAATAAAAGCCTTTGTACGTATTTCTATATAAATTAATAGGTAGTGTACAGGCGAAAAGCTTCTAATATGTAATAAAAGCCTTTGTGCGTATTTCTATATAAATTAACAGGAAGTATACAGGCGGAAAAGCTTCTAGAATGTAATAATAGCCTTTGTACGTATTTCTATATAAATTAACAGGAAGTATACAGGCGGAAAAGCTTCTAATATGTAACAAAACCTTTGTACGTATTTCTATATAAATTAACAGGAAGTATACAGGCAGAAAAGCTTCTAATATGTAATAAAAGCCTTTGTACGTATTTCTATATAAATTAACAGGAAGTATACAGGCGGAAAAGCTTCTAATATGTAATAAAAGCCTTTGTACGTATCTCTATATAAATTAACAGGAAGTATACAGGCGGAAAAGCTTCTAACATGTAATAAAAGCCTTTGTGCGTATTTCTATATCCATTAACAGGTAGTGTACAGGCGAAAAGCTTCTAATATGGAATAAAAGCCTTTGTGCGTATTTTTATATAAATAAACAGGAGGTATACAGGCGGAAACGCTTCTAATATGTAATAAAACCTTTGTGCGTATTTCTATAGAAATTAACAGGAAGTATACAGGCGGAAAAGCTCCTAATATGTAATAAAAGCCTTTGTACGTGTTTCTATATCCATTAACAGGTAGTGTACAGGCAAAAAAGCTTCTAATATGTAATAAAAGCCTTTGTGCGTATTTCTATATCCATTAACAGGTAGTTTACAGGCAAAAAAACTTCTAATATGTAATAAAAGCGTTTGTGCGTATTTCTATATAAATTAACAGGAAGTATACAGGCGGAAAAGCTTCTAATATGTAATAAAATCCTTTGTACGTATTTCTATATCCATTAACAGGCAGTGTACAAGCAAAAAAGCTTCTAATATGTAATAAAAGCCTTTGTACGTATTTATATATCCATTAACAGGTAGTGTACAGGCAAAAAAGCTTCGAAAATGTAATAAAAGCCTTTGTACGTATTTCTATATCCATTAACAGGAAGTATACAGGCGGAAAAGCTTCTAGTATGTAGTAAAAGCCTTTGTACGTATTTCTATATCCATTAACAGGTAGCGTACAGGCAAAAAAGCTTCTAATATGTAATAAAAGCCTTTGTACGTATTTCTATATCCATTAACAGGAAGTATACAGGCAAAAAAGCTTCTAATATGTAATAAAAGCCCTTGTACGTACTTCTATATCAATTAATAGGAAGTATACAGGCGAAAAAGCTTCTAATATGTAATAAAAGCCCTTGTACGTACTTCAATATCCATTAACAGGAAGTATACAGGCGAAAAGCTTCTGATATGTAATAAAAGCCTTTGTGCGTATTTCTATATAAATTAACAGGAAGTATACAGGCGGAAAAGCTTCTAATATGTAATAAAAGCCTTTGTACGTACTTCTATATAAATTAACAGGAAGTATACAGGCGGAAAAGCTTCTAATATGTAATAAAGTCCTTTGTACGTATTTCTGTATCCATTAACAGGCAGTGTACAGGCCAAAAAGCTTCTAATATGTAATAAAAGCCTTTGTACGTATTTCTATATCCATTAACAGGCAGTGTACAGGCAAAAAAGCCTCTAATATGTAATAAAAGCCTTTGTACGTATTTCTATATCCATTAACAGGGAGCTTACATACGGAAAAGCTTCTAATATGTAACAAAAGACTTTGTGCATATTTCTATATGCATTAACAGGTAGTGTACGGGCAAAAAGCTTCTAATATGTAATAAAAGCCTTTGTGCGTATTTCTATATAAATTAACAGGAAGTATGCAATTGGAAAAGCTTCTAATATGTAATAAAAGTCTTTGTGCATATTTCTATATAAATTAACAGGAAGTATACAGGCGGAAAAGCTTCTAATATGTAATAAAAGCCTTTGTACGTATTTCTATATAAATTAACAGGAAGTATACAGGCTAAAAACCTTCTAATATGTAATAAAAGCTTTTGCGCATATTTCTGTATAAATTAACAGGAAGTATACAGGCGGAAAAGCTTCTAATATGTAATAAAAGCCTTTGCGCATATTTCTGTGTAAATTAACAGGAAGTATACAGGCGGAAAAGCTTCTAATATGTAATAAAATCCTTTGTACGTATTTCTATATCCATTAACAGGCAGTGTACAGGCAAAAAAGCTTCTAATATGTAATAAAAGCCTTTGTACGTATTTCTATATCCATTAACAGGGAGCTTATAGGCGGAAAAGCTTCTAATATGTAATAAAAGCCGTTGTGTATATTTCTATATCCATTAACAGGTAGTGTACAGGCAAAAAAGCTTCTAATATGTAATAAAAGCCTTTGTGCGTATTTCTATATAAACTAACAGGAAGTATACAGGCGGAAAAGCTTCTAATATGTAATAAAAGCCTTTGTGCGTATTTCTATATAAATTAACAGGAAGTATACAGGCGGAAAAGCTTCTAATATGTAATAAAAGCCTTTGTGCGTATTTCTATATAAATTAACAGGAAGTATACAGGCGGAAAAGCTTCTAATATGTAATAAAAGCCTTTGTACGTATTTCTATATAAATTAACAGGTAGTGTACAGGCGGAAAAGCTTCTAATATGTAATAAAAGCCTTTGTGCGTATTTCTATATAAATTAACAGGAAGTATACAGGCGGAAAAGCTTCTATTATGTAATAAAAGCCTTTGTACGTATTTCTATATCCATTAACAGGCAGTGTACAGGCAAAAAAGCTTCTAATATGTAATAAAAGCCTTTGTACGTATTTCTATATCCATTAACAGGGAGCTTATAGGCGGAAAAGCTTCTAATATGTAATAAAAGCCGTTGTGTATATTTCTATATCCATTAACAGGTAGTGTACAGGCAAAAAAGCTTCTAATATGTAATAAAAGCCTTTGTGCGTATTTCTATATAAATTAACAGGAAGTATACAGGCGGAAAAGCTTCTAATATGTAATAAAAGCCTTTGTGCGTATTTCTATATAAATTAACAGTAAGTATACAGGCGGAAAAGCTTCTAATATGTAATAAAAGCCTTTGTGCGTATTTCTATATAAATTAACTGGAAGTATACAGGCGGAAAAGCTTCTAATATGTAATAAAAGCCTTTGTACGTATTTCTATATAAATTAACAGGTAGTGTACAGGCGGAAGAGCTTCTAATATGTAATAAAAACCTTTGTACGTATTGCTATATAAATTAACCGTTGTGTACAGAAGAAAAGCTTCTAATATGTAATAAAAGCCCTTGTGTTTTATTTCTATATAAATTAACAGGAAGTATACAGGCGGAAAAGCTTCTAATATGTAATAAAAGCCTTTGTGCGTATTTCAATATAAATTATCAGGAAGTATACAGGCGGAAAAGCTTCTAATATGTAATAAAAGCCATTGTTCGTATTTCTATATAAATTAACAGGTAGTGTACAGGCGAAAAGCTTCTAATATGTAATAAAAGCATTTGTGCGTATTGCTATATAAATTAACAGGAAGTATACAAGCGGAAAAGCTTCTAAAATGTAATAAAAGCCTTTGTACGTATTTCTATATAAATTAACAGGAAGTATACAGGCGGAAAAGCTTCTAATATGTAATAAAAGCCTTTGTACGTATTTCTATATAAATTAACAGGAAGTATACAGGCAGAAAAGCTTCTAATATGTAATAAAAGCCTTTGTACGTATTTCTATATAAATTAACAGGAAGTATGCAGGCGGAAAAGCTTCTAATATGTAATAAAAGCCTTTGTACGTATCTCTATATAAATTAACAGGAAGTATACAGGCGGAAAAGCTTCTAACATGTAATAAAAGCCTTTGTGCGTATTTCTATATCCATTAACAGGTTCTGTACAGGCGAAAAGCTTCTAATATGGAATAAAAGCCTTTGTACGTATTTTTATATAAATAAACAGGAGGTATACAGGCGGAAACGCTTCTAATATGTAATAAAACCTTTGTGCGTATTTCTTTATAAATTAACAGGAAGTATACAGGCGGAAAAGCTCCTAATATGTAATAAAAGCCTTTGTACGTGTTTCTATATCCATTAACAGGTAGTGTACAGGCAAAAAAGCTTCTAATATGTAATAAAAGCCTTTGTGCGTATTTCTATATCCACTAACAGGTAGTGTACAGGCAAAAAAGCTTCTAATATGTAATAAAAGCGTTTGTGCGTATTTCTATATAAATTAACAGGAAGTATACAGGCGGAAAAGCTTCTAATATGTAATAAAAGCCTTTGTACGTATTACTATATCCATTAACAGGCAGTGTACAAGCAAAAAAGCTTCTAATATGTAATAAAAGCCTTTGTACGTATTTATATATCCATTAACAGGTAGTGTACAGGCAAAAAAGCTTCTAAAATGTAATAAAAGCCTTTGTACGTATTTCTATATCCATTAACAGGAAGTATACAGGCGGAAAAGCTTCTACTATGTAGTAAAAGCCTTTGTACGTATTTCTATATCCATTAACAGGTAGCGTACAGGCAAAAAAGCTTCTAATATGTAATAAAAGCCTTTGTACGTATTTCTATATCCATTAACAGGAAGTATACAGGCAAAAAAGCTTCTAATATGTAATAAAAGCCCTTGTACGTACTTCTATATCCATTAATAGGAAGTATACAGGCGAAAAAGCTTCTAATATGTAATAAAAGCCCTTGTACGTACTTCTATATCCATTAACAGGAAGTATACAGGCGAAAAGCTTCTAATGTGTAATAAAAGCCTTTGTGCGTATTTCTATATAAATTAACAGGAAGTATACAGGCGGAAAAGCTTCTAATATGTAATAAAAGCCTTTGTACGTACTTCTATATAAATTAACAGGAAGTATACAGGCGGAAAAGCTTCTAATATGTAATAAAATCCTTTGTACGTATTTCTGTATCAATTAACAGGCAGTGTACAGGCCAAAAAGCTTCTAATATGTAATAAAAGCCTTTGTACGTATTTCTATATCCATTAACAGGCAGTGTACAGGCAAAAAAGCCTCTAATATGTAATAAAAGCCTTTGTACGTATTTCTATATACATTAACAGGGAGCTTACAGGCGGAAAAGCTTCTAATATGTAATAAAAGACTTTGTGCATATTTCTATATGCATTAACAGGTAGTGTACAGGCAAAAAGCTTCTAATATGTAATAAAAGCCTTTGTGCTTATTTCTATATAAATTAACAGGAAGTATGCAGGTGGAAAAGCTTCTAATATGTAATAAAAGTCTTTGTGCATATTTCTATATAAATTAACAGGAAGTATACAGGCGGAAAAGCTTCTAATATGTAATAAAAGCCTTTGTACGTATTTCTATATAAATTAACAGGAAGTATACAGGCTAAAAACCTTCTAATATGTAATAAAAGCTTTTGCGCATATTTCTGTATAAATTAACAGGAAGTATACAGGCGGAAAAGCTTCTAATATGTAATAAAAGCCTTTGCGCATATTTCTGTATAAATTAACAGGAAGTATACAGGCGGAAAAGCTTCTACTATGTAATAAAATCCTTTGTACGTATTTCTATATCCATTAACAGGCAGTGTACAGGCAAAAAAGCTTCTAATATGTAATAAAAGCCTTTGTACGTATTTCTATATCCATTAACAGGGAGCTTATAGGCGGAAAAGCTTCTAATATGTAATAAAAGCCGTTGTGTATATTTCTATATCCATTAACAGGTAGTGTACAGGAAAAAAAGCTTCTAATATGTAATAAAAGCCTTTGTGCGTATTTCTATATAAATTAACAGGAAGTATACAGGCGGAAAAGCTTCTAGTATGTAATAAAAGCCTTTGTGCGTATTTCTATATAAATTAACAGGAAGTATACAGGCGGAAAAGCTTCTAATATGTAATAAAAGCCTTTGTGCGTATTTCTATATAAATTAACAGGAAGTATACAGGCGGAAAAGCTTCTAATATGTAATAAAAGCCTTTGTACGTATTTCTATATAAATTAACAGGTAGTGTACAGGCGGAAAAGCTTCTAATATGTAATAAAAGCCTTTGTGCGTATTTCTATATAAATTAACAGGAAGTATACAGGCGGAAAAGCTTCTATTATGTAATAAAAGCCTTTGTACGTATTTCTATATCCATTAACAGGCAGTGTACAGGCAAAAAAGCTTCTAATATGTAATAAAAGCCTTTGTACGTATTTCTATATCCATTAACAGGGAGCTTATAGGCGGAAAAGCTTCTAATATGTAATAAAAGCCGTTGTGTATATTTCTATATCCATTAACAGGTAGTGTACAGGCAAAAAAGCTTCTAATATGTAATAAAAGCCTTTGTGCGTATTTCTATATAAATTAACAGGAAGTATACAGGCGAAAAGCTTCTAATATGTAATAAAAGCCTTTGTGCGTATTTCTATATAAATTAACAGGAAGTATACAGGCGGAAAAGCTTCTAATATGTAATAAAAGCCTTTGTGCGTATTTCTATATAAATTAACAGGAAGTATACAGGCGGAAAAGCTTCTAATATGTAATAAAAGCCTTTGTACGTATTTCTATATAAATTAACAGGTAGTGTACAGGCGGCAAAGCTTCTAATATGTAATAAAAGCCTTTGTGCGTATTTCTATATAAATTAACAGGAAGTATACAGTCGGAAAAGCTTCTAATATGTAATAAAAGCCTTTGTACGTATTTCTATATAAATTAACCGTTGTGTACAGGCGAAAAGCTTCTAATATGTAATAAAAGCCCTTGTGTTTTATTTCTATATAAATTAACAGGAAGTATACAGGCGGAAAAGCTTCTAATATGTAATAAAAGCCTTTGTGCGTATTTCAATATAAATTATCAGGAAGTATACAGGCGGAAAAGCTTCTAATATGTAATAAAAGCCTTTGTACGTATTTCTATATAAATTAACAGGTAGTGTACAGGCGAAAAGCTTCTAATATGTAATAAAAGCCTTTGTGCGTATTTCTATATAAATTAACAGGAAGTATACAGGCGGAAAAGCTTCTAGAATGTAATAAAAGCCTTTGTACGTATTTCTATATAAATTAACAGGAAGTATACAGGCGGAAAAGCTTCTAATATGTAATAAAAGCCTTTGTACGTATTTCTATATAAATTAACAGGAAGTATACAGGCAGAAAAGCTTCTAATATGTAATAAAAGCCTTTGTACGTATTTCTATATAAATTAACAGGAAGTATACAGGCGGAAAAGCTTCTAATATGTAATAAAAGCCTTTGTACGTATCTCTATATAAATTAACAGGAAGTATACAGGCGGAAAAGCTTCTAATATGTAATAAAAGCCTTTGTACGTATTTCTATATCCATTAACAGGCAGTGTACAGGCAAAAAAGCTTCTAATATGTAATAAAAGCCTTTGTGCGTATTTCTATATAAATTAACAGGTAGTATACAGGCGGAAAAGCTTCTAATATGTAATAAAAGCCTTTGTGCGTATTTCTAGCTCCATTAACAGGAAGTATACAGGCGGAAAAGCTTCTAATATGTAATAAAAGCCTTTGTACGTATTTCTATATAAATTAACAGGAAGTATACAGGCAAAAAAGCTTCTAATATGTAATAAAAGCCTTTGTGCGTATTTCTATACCCATTAACAGGCAGTGTACAGGCAAAAAAGCTTCTAATATGTAATAAAATAATTTGTGCGTATTTCTATGTCCATTAACAGGTAGTGTACAGGCAAAAAAGCTTCTTATATGTAATAAAGGCCTTTGTACGTATTTCTATATAAATTAACAGGTAGTGTACAGGCAAAAAAGCTTCTAATATGTAATAAAAGCCTTTGTGCGTATTTCTATATCCAATAACAGGTAGTGTACAGGCGGAAAACTTCTAATATGTAATAAAAGCCTTTGTGCGTATTTCTATATCCATTAACAGGTAGTGTATAGGCAAAAAAGCTTCTAATATGTAATAAAAGCCTTTGTGCGTATTTCTATATAAATTAACAGGAAGTATACACCTTCGGAAAAGCTTCTAATATGTAATAAAAGCTTTTGTACGTATTTCTATAGAAATTAACAGGAAGTATACAGGCAAAAAAGCTTCTAATATGTAATAAAAGCCTTTGTGCGTATTTCTATATCCATTAACAGGCAGTGTACAGGCAAAAAAGCTTCTAATATGTAATAAAAGACTTTGTGCGTATTTCTATATCCATTAACAGGTAGTGTAAAGGCAAAAAAGCTTCTAATATGTAATAAAAGCCTTTGTACGTATTTCTATATCCATTAACAGGAAGTATACAGGCAAAAAAGCTTCTAATATGTAATAAAAGCCCTTGTACGTACTTCTATATCCATTAATAGGAAGTATACAGGCGAAAAAGCTTCTAATATGTAATAAAAGCCCTTCTACGTACTTCTATATCCATTAACAGGAAGTATACAGGCGAAAAGCTTCTAATATGTAATAAAAGCCTTTGTGCGTATTTCTATATAAATTAACAGGAAGTATACAGGCAGAAAAGCTTCTAATATGTAATAAAATCCTTTGTACGTATTTCTGTATCCATTAACAGGCAGTGTACAAGCCAAAAAGCTTCTAATATGTAATAAAAGCCTTTGTGCATATTTCTGTATAAATTAACAGGAAGTATACAGGCGGAAAAGCTTCTAATATGTAATAAAAGCCTTGTACGTATTTCAATATAAATTTACAGGAAGTATACAGACGGAAAAGCTTCTAATATGTAATAAAAGCCCTTGTACGTATTTCTATATCCATTAACAGGTAGTGTACAGGCAAAAAAGCTTCTAATATGTAATAAAATTCTTTGTACGTATTTCTATATCCATTAACAGGTACTGTACAGGCAAAAAAGCTTCTAATATGTAATAAAAGCCTTTGTGCGTATTTCTATATAAATTAACAGGAAGTATACAGGCGGAAAAGCTTCTAATATGTAATAAAAGCCTTTGTACGTATTTCTATATAAATTAAAAGGAAGTATACAGGCGAAAAGCTTCTAATATGTAATAAAAGCCTTTGTGCGTATTTCTATATAAATTAACAGGAAGTATACAGGCGGAAAAGGTTCTAATATGTAATAAAAGCCTTTTTACGTTTTTCTATATAAATTAACAGGTAGTGTACAGGCAAAAAAGCTTCTAATATGTAATAAAAGCATTTGTACGTATTTCTGTATACATTAACAGGCAGTGTACAGGCCAAAAAGCTTCTAATATGTAATAAAAGCCTTTGTACGTATTTCTATATCCATTAACAGGCAGTGTACAGGCAAAAAAGCTTCTAATATGTAATAAAAGCCTTTGTACGTGTTTCTATATCCATTAACAGGGAGCTTATAGGCGGAAAAGCTTCTAATATGTAATAAAAGCCTTTGTGTACATTTCTATATCCATTAACAGATAGTGTACAGGCAAAAAAGCTTCTAATATGTAATAAAAGCCTTTGTGCGTATTTCTATATAAATTAACAGGAAGTATACAGGCGGAAAAGCTTCTAATATGTAATAAAAGCCTTTGCGCGTATTTCTATATAAATTAACAGGAAGTATACAGGCGGAAGAGCTTCAAATATGTAATAAAAGCCTTTGTGCGTATTTCTATATAAATTAACAGGAAGTATACGGGCGGAAAGGCTTCTAATATGTAATAAAAGCCTTTGTACGTATTTCTATATAAATTAACAGGTAGTGTACAGGCGGAAAGGCTTCTAATATGTAATAAAAGCCTTTGTGCGTATTTCTATATAAATTAACAGGAAGTATACAGGCGGAAAAGCTTCTAATATGTAATAAAAGCCTTTGTACGTATTTCTATATAAATTAACCGTTGTGTACAGGCGAAAAGCTTCTAATATGTAATAAAAGCCTTTGTGCGTATTTCTATATAAATTAACAGGAAGTATACAGGCGGAAAGGCTTCTAATATGTAATAAAAGCCTTTGTGCGTATTTCAATATAAATTTACAGGAAGTATACAGGCGGAAAAGCTTCTAATATGTAATAAAAGCCTTTGTACGTAGTTCTATATAAATTAACAGGTAGTGTACAGGCAAAAAGCTTCTAATATGTAATAAAAGCCTTTCTGCGTATTTCTATATAAATTAACAGGAAGTATACAGGCGGAAAAGCTTCTAAAATGTAATAAAAGCCTTTGTACGTATTTCTATATAAATTAACAGGAAGTACACAGGCGGAAAAGCTTCTAATATGTAATAAAAGCCTTTGTACGTATTTCAATATAAATTAACAGGAAGTATACAGGCGGAAAAGCTTCTAATATGTAATAAAAGCCTTTGTACGTATTTCTATATAAATTAACAGGAAGTATACAGGCGGACAAGCTTCTAATATGTAATAAAAGCCTTTGTACGTATTTCTATATAAATTAACAGGAAGTATACAGGCGGAAAAGCTTCTAATATGTAATAAAAGCCTTTGTACGTATTTCTATATCCATTAACAGGCAGTGTACAGGCAAAAAAGCTTCTAATATGTAATAAAAGCCTTTGTGCGTATTTCTATATCCAATAACAGGTAGTGTACAGGCAAAAAAGCTTCTAATATGTATTAAAAGCCTTTGTGCGTATTTCTATATCCATTAACAAGTAGTGCATAGGCAAAAAGCTTCTAATATGTAATAAAAGCCTTTGTGCGTATTTCTATATGAATTAACAGGAAGTATACAGGCGGAAAAGCTTCTAATATGTAATAAAAGCCTTTGTGCGTATTTCTATATCCATTAACAGGAAGTATACAGGCGGAAAAGCTTCTAATATGTAATAAAAGCCTTTGTGCGTATTGCTATATAAATTAACAGGAAGTATACAGGCAAAAAAGCTTCTAATATGTAATAAAAGCCTTTGTGCGTATTTCTAAATCCATTAACAGGCAGTGTACAGGCAAAAAAGCTTCTAATATGTAATAAATGCCTTTGTGCGTATTTCTATATCCATTAACAGGTAGTGTACAGGCAAAAAAGCTTCTAATATGTAATAAAAGCCTTTGTACGTATTTCTATATAAATTAACAGGTAGTGTACAGGCAAAAAAGCTTCTAATATGTAATAAAAGCCTTTGTGCGTATTTCTATATCCATTAACAGGTAGTGTACAGGCAAAAGAGCTTCTAATATGTAATAAAAGACTTTGTGCGTATTTCTATATCCATTAACAGGTACTGTACAGGCAAAAGAGCTTCTAATATGTAATAAAAGCCTTTGTGCGTATTTCTATATAAATTAACAGGAAGTATACAGGCGGAAAAGCTTCTAATATGTAATAAAAGCCTTTGTACGTATTTCTATATAAATTAACAGGAAGTATAGAGGCGGAAAAGCTTCTAATATGTAATAAAAGTCTTTGTGCGTATTTCTATATAAATTAACAGGAAGTATAAAGGCGGAAGAGTTCTAATATGTAATAAAAGCCTTTGTACGTATTTCTATATAAATTAACAGGTAGTGTACAGGCAAAAAGCTTCTAATACGTAATAAAAGCCTTTGTACGTATTTCTATATCCATTAACAGGCAGTGTACAGGCAAAAAAGCTTCTAATATGTAATAAAAGCCATTGTACGTATTTCTATATCCATTAACAGGGAGCTTATAGGCGGAAAAGCTTCTAATATGTAATAAAAGCCTTTGTGTATATTTCTATATCCATTAACAGGTAGTGTACAGGCAAAAAAGCTTCTAATTTGTAATGAAAGCCTTTGTGCGTATTTCTATATAAATTAACAGGAAGTATACAGGCGGAAAAGCTTCTAATATGTAATAAAAGCCTTTGTGCGTATTTCTATTAAATTAACAGGAAGTATACAGGCGGAAAAGCTTCTAATATGTAATAAAAGCCTTTGTACGTATTTCTATATAAATTAACAGGAAGTATACAGGCGGAAAAGCTTCTAATATGTAATAAAAGCCTTTGTACGTATTTCTATATAAATTAACAGGAAGTATACAGGCGGAAAAGCTTCTAATATGTAATAAAAGCCTTTGTACGTATTTCTATATCAATTAACAGGCAGTGTACAGGCAAAAAAGCTTCTAATATGTAATAAAAGCCTTTGTGCGTATTTCTATATCCAATAACAGGTAGTGTACAGGCAAAAAAGCTTCTAATATGTAATAAAAGCCTTTGTGCGTATTTCTATATCCATTAACAGGTAGTGTATAGGCAAAAAAGCTTCTAATATGTAATAAAAGCCTTTGTGCGTATTTCTATATAAATTAACAGGAAGTATACAGGCGGAAAAGCTTCTAATATGTAATAAAAGCCTTTGTGCGTATTTCTATATCCATTAACAGGAAGTATACAGGCGGAAAAGCTTCTAATATGTAATAAAAGCCTTTGTACGTATTTCTATATAAATTAACAGGAAGTATACAGGCAAAAACGCTTCCAATATGTAATAAAAGCCTTTGTGCGTAATTCTATATCCATTAACAGGCACGTGTACAGGCAAAAAAGCTTCTAATATGTAATAAAAGCCTTTGTGCGTATTTGTATATCCATTAACAGGTAGTGTACAGGCAAAAAAGCTTCTAATATGAAATAAAAGCTTTTGTACGTATTTCTATATAAATTAATAGGTAGTGTACAGGCAAAAAAGCTTCTAATATGTAATAAAAGCCTTTGTGCGTATTTCTATATCCATTAACAGGTAGTGTACAGGCAAAAAAGCTTCTAATATGTAATAAAAGCCTTTGTGCGTATTTCTATATAAATTAACAGGAAGTATACAGGCGGAAAATCTTCTAATATGTAATAAAAGACTTTGTGCGTATTTCTATATCCATTTACTTCTAGTGTACAGGCGAAAAGCTTCTAATATGTAACAAAAGCCTTTGTACGTATTTCTATATAAATTAACAGGAAGTATACAGGCGGAGAACCTTCTAACATGAAATAAAAGCCTTTGTGCGTATTTCTATATCCATTAACAGGTAGTGTACAGGCGAAAAGCTTCTAATATGTAATAAAAGCCTTTGCGCGTATTTCTATATAAATTAACAGGAAGTATACAGGCGGAAACGCTTCTAATATGTAATAAAACCTTTGTGCGTATTTCTATATAAATTAACAGGAAGTATACAGGCGGAAAAGCTTCTAATATGTAATAAAAGCCTTTGTACGTGTTTCTGTATCCATTAACAGGTAGTGTACAGGCAAAAAAGCTTCTAATATGTAATAAAAGCCTTTGTGCGTATTTCTATGTCCATTAACAGGTAGTGTACAGGCAAAAAAGCTTCTAACATGTAATAAAAGCGTTTGTGCGTATTTATATATAAATTAACAGGAAGTATACAGGCGGAAAAGCTTCTAATATGTAATAAAAGCCTTTGTACGTATTTCTATATCCATTAACAGGCAGTGTACAGGAAAAAAAGCTTCTAATATGTAATAAAATCCTTTGTACGTATTTATATATCCATTAACAAGTAGTGTACAGGCAAAAAAGCTTCTAAAATGTAATAAAAGCCTTTGTACGTATTTCTATATCCATTAACAGGAAGTATACAGGCGGAAAAGCTTCTAATATGTAGTAAAAGCCTTTGTACGTATTTCTATATCCAAAGCAGGTAGTGTACAGGCAAAAAAGCTTCTAAAATGTAATAAAAGCCTTTGTACGTATTTCTATATCCATTAACAGGAAGTATACAGGCGAAAAAGCTTCTAATATGTGAAAAAAGCCCTTGTACGTACTTCTATATCCATTAATAGGAAGTATGCAGGCGAAAAAGCTTCTAATATGTAATAAAAGCCCTTGTACGTACTTCTATATCCATTAACAGGTAGTATACAGGCGAAAAGCTTCTAATATGTAATAAAAGCCTTTGTGCGTATTTCCATATAAATTCACAGGAAGTATACAGGCGGAAAAGCTTCTAATATGTAATAAAAGCCTTTGTACGTATTTCTATATAAATTAACAGGAAGTATACAGGCGGAAAAGCTTCTAATATGTAATAAAAGCCTTTGTACGTATTTCTATATAAATTAACAGGAAGTATACTGGCAGAAAAGCTTCTAATATGTAATAAAAGCCTTTGTACGTATTTCTATATAAATTAACAGGAAGTATACAGACGGAAAAGCTTCTAATATGTAATATAAGCCTTTGTACGTATTTCTATATAAATTAACAGGAAGTATAAAGGCGGAAAAGCTTCTAATATGTAATAAAAGCCTTTGTACGTATTTATATATAAACTAACAGGAAGTATACAGGCGGAAAAGCTTCTAATATGTAATAAAAGCCTTTGTACGTATTTCTATGTCCATTAACAGGCAGTGTACAGGCAAAAAAGTTTCTAATATGTAATAAAAGCCTTTGTGCGTATTTCTATATCCATTAACAGGTAGTGTATAGGCAAAAAGGCTTCTAATATGTAATAAAAACCTTTGGGCGTATTTCTATATAAATTAACAGGAAGTATACAGGCGGAAAAGCTTCTAATATGTAATAAAAGCATTTGTGCGTATTTCTAAATCCATTAACAGGTAGTGTACAGGCAAATAAGCTTCTAATATGTAATAAAAGCCTTTGTGCGTATTTCTATATAAATTAACAGGAAGTATACAGGCGGAAAATCTTCTAATATGTAATAAAAGACTTTGTGCGTATTTCTATATCCATTAACTTCTAGTGTACAGGCGAAAAGCTTCTAATATGTAACAAAAGCCTTTGTACGTATTTCTATATAAATTAACAGGAAGTATACAAGCGGAAAAGCTTCTAATATGTAATATAAGCCTTTGTACGTATTTCTATATAAATTAACAGGAAGTATACAGGCGGAAAAGCTTCTAATATGTAATAAAAGCCTTTGTGCATATTTCTATATCCATTAACAGGAAGTATACAGGCGGAAAAGCTTCTAATATGTAATAAAATCCTTTGTGCGTATTTCTATATAAATTAACAGGAAGTATACAGGCGGAAGAGCTTCTAATATGTAATAAAAGCCTTTGTACGTATTTCTATATAAACTAACAGGAAGTATACAGGCGGAAAAGCTTCTAATATGTAGTAAAAGCTTTTGTGCGTATTTCTATATAAATTAACAGGAAGTATACAGGCGGAAAAGCTTCTAATATGTAATAAAAGCCTTTGTACGTATTTCTATATAAATTTACAGGAAGTATACAGGCAGAAAAGCTTCTAATATGTAATAAAAGCCTTTGTACGTATTTCTATATAAATTAACAGGAAGTATACAGGCGGAAAAGCTTCTAATATGTAATAAAAGCCTTTGTACGTATTTCTATATCCATTAACAGGCAGTGTACAGGCAAAAAAGCTTCTAATATGTGATAAAAGCCTTTGTGCGTATTTCTATATCCAATAACAGGTAGTGTACAGGCAAAAAAGTTTCTAATATGTAATAAAAGCCTTTGTGCGTATTTCTATACCCATTAACAGGTAGTGTATAGGCAAAAAAGCTTCTAATATGTAATAAAAGCCTTTGTGCGTATTTCTATATAAATTAACAGGAAGTATACAGGCGGAAAAGCTTCTATAATGTAATAAAAGCATTTGTGCGTATTTCTATATCCATTTACAGGAAGTATACAGGCGGAAAAGCTTCTAATATGTAATAAAAGCCTTTGTACGTATTTATATATAAATTAACAGGAAGTATACAGGCAAAAAAGCTTCTAATATGTAATAAAAGCCTTTGTGCGTATTTCTATATCCATTAACAGGCAGTGTACAGGCAAAAAAGCTTCTAATATGTAATAAAAGCCTCTGTGCGTATTTCTATATCCATTAACAGGTAGTGTACAGGCAAAAAAGCTTCTAATATGTAATAAAAGTCTTTGTGCGTATTTCTGTATCCATTAACAGGTAGTGTACAGGCAAAAAAGCTTCTAATATGTAATAAAAACCTTTGTGCGTATTTCTATATAAATTAACAGGAAGTATACAGGCGGAAAAGCTTCTAACATGTAATAAAATCCTTTGTGCGTATTTCTATATCCATTAACAGGTAGTGTACAGGCGAAAAGCTTCAAATATGTAATAAAAGCATTTGTGCGTATTTCTATATAAATTATCAGGAAGTATACAGGTAGAAAAGCTTCTAATATGTAATAAAAGCCTTTGTACGTATTTCTATATCCATTATCAGGCAGTGTACAGGCAAAAAAGTTTCTAATATGTAATAAAAGCCTTTGTACGTATTTATATATCCATTAATAGGAAGTATACAGGCGAAAAAGCTTCTAAAATGTAATAAAACCCTTTGTACGTATTTCTATATACATTAACAGGAAGTATACAGGCGGAAAAGCTTCTAATATGTAGTAAAAGCCTTTGTACGTATTTCTATATCCATTAACAGGTAGTGTACAGGCAAAAAAGCTTCTAATATGTAATAAAAACCTTTGTACGTATTTATATATAAACTAACAGGAAGTATACAGGCGGAAAAGCTTCTTATATGTAATAAAAGCCTTTGTACGTATTTCTATATCCATTAACAGGCTGTGTACAGAATAAAAAGGTTCTAATATGTAATAAAAGCCTTTGTGCGTATTTCTATATCCATTAACAGGTAGTGTATAGGCAAAAAAGCTTCTAATATGTAATAAAAGCCTTTGTGCGTATTTCTATATAAATTAACAGGAAGTATACAGGCGGAAAAGCTTCTAAGGTGTAATAAAAGCCTTTGTGCGTATTTCTATATCCATTAACTTGTAGTGTAGAGGCGAAAAGCTTCTAATATGTAACAAAAGCCTTTGTACGTATTTCTATATAAATTAACAGGAAGTATACAAGAGGAAAAGCTTCTAATATGTAATAAAAGCCTTTGTGCGTATTTGTATATAAATTAACAGGAAGTATACAGGCGGAAGAGCTTCTAATATGTAATGAAAGCCTTTGTACGTATTTCTATATAAATTAACAGGAAGTATACAGGCGGAAAAGCTTCTAATATGTAATAAAAGCCTTTGTGCGTATTTCTATATAAATTAACAGGAAGTATACAGGCGGAAAAGCTTCTAATATGTAATAAAAGCCTTTGTACGTATTTCTATATAAATTAACAGGTAGTGTACAGGCGGAAAAGCTTCTAATATGTAATAAAAGCCTTTGTGCGTATTACTATATAAATTAACAGGAAGTATACAGGCGGAAAAGCTTCTAATATGTAATAAAAGCCTTTGTACGTATTTCTATATAAATTAACCGTTGTGTACAGGCGAAAAGCTTCTAATATGTAATAAAAGCCCTTGTGTTTTATTTCTATATAAATTAACAGGAAGTATACAGGCGGAAAAGCTTCTAATATGTAATAAAAGCCTTTGTGCGTATTTCAATATAAATTATCAGGAAGTATACAGGCGGAAAAGCTTCTAATATGTAATAAAAGCCTTTGTACGTATTTCTATATAAATTAACAGGAAGTATACAGGCGGAAAAGCTTCTAATATGTAATAAAAGCCTTTGTACGTATTTCTATATAAATTAACAGGAAGTATACAGGCAGAAAAGCTTCTAATATGTAATAAAAGCCTTTGTACGTATTTCTATATAAATTAACAGGAAGGATACATGCGGAAAAGCTTCTAATATGTAATAAAAGCCTTTGTACGTATCTCTATATAAATTAACAGGAAGTATACAGGCGGAAAAGCTTCTAACATGTAATAAAAGCCTTTGTGCGTATTTCTATATCCATTAACAGGTAGTGTACAGGCGAAAAGCTTCTAATATGGAATAAAAGCCTTTGTGCGTGATTTTATATAAATAAACAGGGGGTATACAGGCGGAAACGCTTCTAATATGTAATAAAACCTTTGTGCGTATTTCTATATAAATTAACAGGAAGTATACAGGCGGAAAAGCTCCTAATATGTAATAAAAGCCTTTGTACGTGTTTCTATATCCATTAACAGGTAGTGTACAGGCAAAAAAGCTTCTAATATGTAATAAAAGCCTTTGTGCGTATTTCTATATCAATTAACAGGTAGTTTACAGGCAAAAAAGCTTCTAATATGTAATAAAAGCGTTTGTGCGTATTTCTATACAAATTAACAGGAAGTATACAGGCGGAAAAGCTTCTAATATGTAATAAAAGCCTTTGTACGTATTTCTATATCCATTAACAGGCAGTGTACAAGCAAAAAAGCTTCTAATATGTAATAAAAGCCTTTGTACGTATTTATATATCCATTAGCTGGTAGTGTACAGGCAAAAAAGCTTCGAAAATGTAATAAAAGCCTTTGTACGTATTTCTATATCCATTAACAGGAAGTATACAGGCGGAAAAGCTTCTAGTATGTAGTAAAAGCCTTTGTACGTATTTCTATATCCATTAACAGGTAGCGTACAGGCAAAAAAGCTTCTAATATGTAATAAAAGCCTTTGTACGTATTTCTATATCCATTAACAGGAAGTATACAGGCAAAAAAGCTTCTAATATGTAATAAAAGCCCTTGTACGTACTTCTATATCCATTAATAGGAAGTATACAGGCGAAAAAGCTTCTAATATGTAATAAAAGCCCTTGTACGTACTTCTATATCCATTAACAGGAAGTATACAGGCGAAAAGCTTCTAATATGTAATAAAAGCCTTTGTGCGTATTTCTATATAAATTAACAGGAAGTATACAGGCGGAAAAGCTTCTAATATGTAATAAAAGCCTTTGTACGTACATCTATATAAATTAACAGGTAGTATACAGGCGGAAAAGCTTCTAATATGTAATAAAATCCTTTGTACGTATTTCTGTATCCATTAACAGGCAGTGTACAGGCCAAAAAGCTTCTAATATGTAATAAAAGCCTTTGTACGTATTTCTATGTCCATTAACAGGCAGTGTACAGGCAAAAAAGCCTCTAATATGTAATAAAAGCCTTTGTACGTATTTCTATATCCATTAACAGGGAGCTTACATGCGGAAAAGCTTCTAATATGTAACAAAAGACTTTGTGCATATTTCTATATGCATTAACAGGTAGTGTACAGGCAAAAAGCTTCTAATATGTAATAAAAGCCTTTGTGCGTATTTCTATATAAATTAACAGGAAGTATGCAGGTGGAAAAGCTTCTAATATGTAATAAAAGTCTTTGTGCATATTTCTATATAAATTAACAGGAAGTATACAGGCGGAAAAGCTTCTAATATGTAATAAAAGCCTTTGTACGTATTTCTATATAAATTAACAGGAAGTATACAGGCTAAAAACCTTCTAATATGTAATAAAAGCTTTTGCGCATATTTCTGTATAAACTAACAGGAAGTATACAGGCGGAAAAGCTTCTAATATGTAATAAAAGCCTTTGCGCATATTTCTGTATAAATTAACAGGAAGTATACAGGCGGAAAAGCTTCTAATATGTAATAAAATCCTTTGTACGTATTTCTATATCCATTAACAGGCAGTGTACAGGCAAAAAAGCTTCTAATATGTAATAAAAGCCTTTGTACGTATTTCTATATCCATTAACAGGGAGCTTATAGGCGGAAAAGCTTCTAATATGTAATAAAAGCCGTTGTGTATATTTCTATATCCATTAACAGGTAGTGTACAGGCAAAAAAGCTTCTAATATGTAATAAAAGCCTTTGTGCGTATTTCTATATAAATTAACAGGAAGTATACAGGCGGAAAAGCTTCTAATATGTAATAAAAGCCTTTGTGCGTATGTCTATATAAATTAACAGGAAGTATACAGGCGGAAAAGCCTCTAATATGTAATAAAAGCCTTTGTGCATATTTCTATATAAATTAACAGGAAGTATACAGGCGGAAAAGCTTCTAATATGTAATAAAAGCCTTTGTACGTATTTCTATATAAATTAACAGGTGGTGTACAGGCGGAAAAGCTTCTAATATGTAATAAAAGCCTTTGTGCGTATTTCTATATAAATTAACAGGAAGTATACAGGCGGAAAAGCTTCTATTATGTAATAAAAGCCTTTGTACGTATTTCTATATCCATTAACAGGCAGTGTACAGGCAAAAAAGCTTCTAATATGTAATAAAAGCCTTTGTACGTATTTCTATATCCATTAACAGGGAGCTTATAGGCGGAAAAGCTTCTAATATGTAATAAAAGCCTTTGTACGTATTTCTATATCCATTATCAGGCAGTGTACAGGCAAAAAAGTTTCTAATATGTAATAAAAGCCTTTGTACGTATTTATATATCCATTAATAGGAAGTATACAGGCGAAAAAGCTTCTAAAATGTAATAAAACCCTTTGTACGTATTTCTATATACATTAACAGGAAGTATACAGGCGGAAAAGCTTCTAATATGTAGTAAAAGCCTTTGTACGTATTTCTATATCCATTAACAGGTAGTGTACAGGCAAAAAAGCTTCTAATATGTAATAAAAACCTTTGTACGTATTTATATATAAACTAACAGGAAGTATACAGGCGGAAAAGCTTCTTATATGTAATAAAAGCCTTTGTACGTATTTCTATATCCATTAACAGGCTGTGTACAGGCAAAAAAGCTTCTAATATGTAATAAAAGCCTTTGTGCGTATTTCTATATCCATTAACAGGTAGTGTATAGGCAAAAAAGCTTCTAATATGTAATAAAAGCCTTTGTGCGTATTTCTATATAAATTAACAGGAAGTATACAGGCGGAAAAGCTTCTAAGGTGTAATAAAAGCCTTTGTGCGTATTTCTATATCCATTAACTTGTAGTGTAGAGGCGAAAAGCTTCTAATATGTAACAAAAGCCTTTGTACGTATTTCTATATAAATTAACAGGAAGTATACAAGCGGAAAAGCTTCTAATATGTAATAAAAGCCTTTGTGCGTATTTGTATATAAATTAACAGGAAGTATACAGGCGGAAGAGCTTCTAATATGTAATGAAAGCCTTTGTACGTATTTCTATATAAATTAACAGGAAGTATACAGGCGGAAAAGCTTCTAATATGTAATAAAAGCCTTTGTGCGTATTTCTATATAAATTAACAGGAAGTATACAGGCGGAAAAGCTTCTAATATGTAATAAAAGCCTTTGTACGTATTTCTATATAAATTAACAGGTAGTGTACAGGCGGAAAAGCTTCTAATATGTAATAAAAGCCTTTGTGCGTATTACTATATAAATTAACAGGAAGTATACAGGCGGAAAAGCTTCTAATATGTAATAAAAGCCTTTGTACGTATTTCTATATAAATTAACCGTTGTGTACAGGCGAAAAGCTTCTAATATGTAATAAAAGCCCTTGTGTTTTATTTCTATATAAATTAACAGGAAGTATACAGGCGGAAAAGCTTCTAATATGTAATAAAAGCCTTTGTGCGTATTTCAATATAAATTATCAGGAAGTATACAGGCGGAAAAGCTTCTAATATGTAATAAAAGCCTTTGTACGTATTTCTATATAAATTAACAGGAAGTATACAGGCGGAAAAGCTTCTAATATGTAATAAAAGCCTTTGTACGTATTTCTATATAAATTAACAGGAAGTATACAGGCAGAAAAGCTTCTAATATGTAATAAAAGCCTTTGTACGTATTTCTATATAAATTAACAGGAAGGATACAGGCGGAAAAGCTTCTAATATGTAATAAAAGCCTTTGTACGTATCTCTATATAAATTAACAGGAAGTATACAGGCGGAAAAGCTTCTAACATGTAATAAAAGCCTTTGTGCGTATTTCTATATCCATTAACAGGTAGTGTACAGGCGAAAAGCTTCTAATATGGAATAAAAGCCTTTGTGCGTGATTTTATATAAATAAACAGGGGGTATACAGGCGGAAACGCTTCTAATATGTAATAAAACCTTTGTGCGTATTTCTATATAAATTAACAGGAAGTATACAGGCGGAAAAGCTCCTAATATGTAATAAAAGCCTTTGTACGTGTTTCTATATCCATTAACAGGTAGTGTACAGGCAAAAAAGCTTCTAATATGTAATAAAAGCCTTTGTGCGTATTTCTATATCAATTAACAGGTAGTTTACAGGCAAAAAAGCTTCTAATATGTAATAAAAGCGTTTGTGCGTATTTCTATATAAATTAACAGGAAGTATACAGGCGGAAAAGCTTCTAATATGTAATAAAAGCCTTTGTACGTATTTCTATATCCATTAACAGGCAGTGTACAAGCAAAAAAGCTTCTAATATGTAATAAAAGCCTTTGTACGTATTTATATATCCATTAGCTGGTAGTGTACAGGCAAAAAAGCTTCGAAAATGTAATAAAAGCCTTTGTACGTATTTCTATATCCATTAACAGGAAGTATACAGGCGGAAAAGCTTCTAGTATGTAGTAAAAGCCTTTGTACGTATTTCTATATCCATTAACAGGTAGCGTACAGGCAAAAAAGCTTCTAATATGTAATAAAAGCCTTTGTACGTATTTCTATATCCATTAACAGGAAGTATACAGGCAAAAAAGTTTCTAATATGTAATAAAAGCCCTTGTACGTACTTCTATATCCATTAATAGGAAGTATACAGGCGAAAAAGCTTCTAATATGTAATAAAAGCCCTTGTACGTACTTCTATATCCATTAACAGGAAGTATACAGGCGAAAAGCTTCTAATATGTAATAAAAGCCTTTGTGCGTATTTCTATATAAATTAACAGGAAGTATACAGGCGGAAAAGCTTCTAATATGTAATAAAAGCCTTTGTACGTACTTCTATATAAATTAACAGGAAGTATACAGGCGGAAAAGCTTCTAATATGTAATAAAATCCTTTGTACGTATTTCTGTATCCATTAACAGGCAGTGTACAGGCCAAAAAGCTTCTAATATGTAATAAAAGCCTTTGTACGTATTTCTATGTCCATTAACAGGCAGTGTACAGGCAAAAAAGCCTCTAATATGTAATAAAAGCCTTTGTACGTATTTCTATATCCATTAACAGGGAGCTTACATGCGGAAAAGCTTCTAATATGTAACAAAAGACTTTGTGCATATTTCTATATGCATTAACAGGTAGTGTACAGGCAAAAAGCTTCTAATATGTAATAAAAGCCTTTGTGCGTATTTCTATATAAATTAACAGGAAGTATGCAGGTGGAAAAGCTTCTAATATGTAATAAAAGTCTTTGTGCATATTTCTATATAAATTAACAGGAAGTATACAGGCGGAAAAGCTTCTAATATGTAATAAAAGCCTTTGTACGTATTTCTATATAAATTAACAGGAAGTATACAGGCTAAAAACCTTCTAATATGTAATAAAAGCTTTTGCGCATATTTCTGTATAAATTAACAGGAAGTTTACAGGCGGAAAAGCTTCTAATATGTAATAAAAGCCTTTGCGCATATTTCTGTATAAATTAACAGGAAGTATACAGGCGGAAAAGCTTCTAATATGTAATAAAATCCTTTGTACGTATTTCTATATCCATTAACAGGCAGTGTACAGGCAAAAAAGCTTCTAAAATGTAATAAAAGACTTTGTACGTATTTCTATATCCATTAACAGGGAGCTTATAGGCGGAAAAGCTTCTAATATGTAATAAAAGCCGTTGTGTATATTTGTATATCCATTAACAGGTAGTGTACAGGCAAAAAAGCTTCTAATATGTAATAAAAGCCTTTGTGCGTATTTCTATATAAATTAACAGGAAGTATACAGGCGGAAAAGCTTCTAATATGTAATAAAAGCCTTTGTGCGTATGTCTATATAAATTAACAGGAAGTATACAGGCGGAAAAGCCTCTAATATGTAATAAAAGCCTTTGTGCATATTTCTATATAAATTAACAGGAAGTATACAGGCGGAAAAGCTTCTAATATGTAATAAAAGCCTTTGTACGTATTTCTATATAAATTAACAGGTAGTGTACAGGCGGAAAAGCTTCTAATATGTAATAAAAGCCTTTGTGCGTATTTCTATATAAATTAACAGGAAGTATACAGGCGGAAAAGCTTCTATTATGTAATAAAAGCCTTTGTACGTATTTCTATATCCATTAACAGGCAGTGTACAGGCAAAAAAGCTTCTAATATGTAATAAAAGCCTTTGTACGTATTTCTATATCCATTAACAGGGAGCTTATAGGCAAAAAAGCTTCTAATATGTAATAAAAGCCTTTGTGCGTATTTCTATATAAATTAACCGTTGTGTACAGGCGAAAAGCTTCTAATATGTAATAAAAGCCCTTGTGTTTTATTTCTATATAAATTAACAGGAAGTATACAGGCGGAAAAGCTTCTAATATGTAATAAAAGCCTTTGTACGTATTTCTATATAAATTAACAGGTGGTGTACAGGCGGAAAAGCTTCTAATATGTAATAAAAGCCTTTGTGCGTATTTCTATATAAATTAACAGGAAGTATACAGGCGGAAAAGCTTCTATTATGTAATAAAAGCCTTTGTACGTATTTCTATATCCATTAACAGGCAGTGTACAGGCAAAAAAGCTTCTAATATGTAATAAAAGCCTTTGTACGTATTTCTATATCCATTAACAGGGAGCTTATAGGCGGAAAAGCTTCTAATATGTAATAAAAGCCTTTGTACGTATTTCTATATCCATTATCAGGCAGTGTACAGGCAAAAAAGTTTCTAATATGTAATAAAAGCCTTTGTACGTATTTATATATCCATTAATAGGAAGTATACAGGCGAAAAAGCTTCTAAAATGTAATAAAACCCTTTGTACGTATTTCTATATACATTAACAGGAAGTATACAGGCGGAAAAGCTTCTAATATGTAGTAAAAGCCTTTGTACGTATTTCTATATCCATTAACAGGTAGTGTACAGGCAAAAAAGCTTCTAATATGTAATAAAAACCTTTGTACGTATTTATATATAAACTAACAGGAAGTATACAGGCGGAAAAGCTTCTTATATGTAATAAAAGCCTTTGTACGTATTTCTATATCCATTAACAGGCTGTGTACAGGCAAAAAAGCTTCTAATATGTAATAAAAGCCTTTGTGCGTATTTCTATATCCATTAACAGGTAGTGTATAGGCAAAAAAGCTTCTAATATGTAATAAAAGCCTTTGTGCGTATTTCTATATAAATTAACAGGAAGTATACAGGCGGAAAAGCTTCTAAGGTGTAATAAAAGCCTTTGTGCGTATTTCTATATCCATTAACTTGTAGTGTAGAGGCGAAAAGCTTCTAATATGTAACAAAAGCCTTTGTACGTATTTCTATATAAATTAACAGGAAGTATACAAGCGGAAAAGCTTCTAATATGTAATAAAAGCCTTTGTGCGTATTTGTATATAAATTAACAGGAAGTATACAGGCGGAAGAGCTTCTAATATGTAATGAAAGCCTTTGTACGTATTTCTATATAAATTAACAGGAAGTATACAGGCGGAAAAGCTTCTAATATGTAATAAAAGCCTTTGTGCGTATTTCTATATAAATTAACAGGAAGTATACAGGCGGAAAAGCTTCTAATATGTAATAAAAGCCTTTGTACGTATTTCTATATAAATTAACAGGTAGTGTACAGGCGGAAAATCTTCTAATATGTAATAAAAGCCTTTGTGCGTATTACTATATAAATTAACAGGAAGTATACAGGCGGAAAAGCTTCTAATATGTAATAAAAGCCTTTGTACGTATTTCTATATAAATTAACCGTTGTGTACAGGCGAAAAGCTTCTAATATGTAATAAAAGCCCTTGTGTTTTATTTCTATATAAATTAACAGGAAGTATACAGGCGGAAAAGCTTCTAATATGTAATAAAAGCCTTTGTGCGTATTTCAATATAAATTATCAGGAAGTATACAGGCGGAAAAGCTTCTAATATGTAATAAAAGCCTTTGTACGTATTTCTATATAAATTAACAGGAAGTATACAGGCGGAAAAGCTTCTAATATGTAATAAAAGCCTTTGTACGTATTTCTATATAAATTAGCAGGAAGTATACAGGCAGAAAAGCTTCTAATATGTAATAAAAGCCTTTGTACGTATTTCTATATAAATTAACAGGAAGGATACAGGCGGAAAAGCTTCTAATATGTAATAAAAGCCTTTGTACGTATCTCTATATAAATTAACAGGAAGTATACAGGCGGAAAAGCTTCTAACATGTAATAAAAGCCTTTGTGCGTATTTCTATATCCATTAACAGGTAGTGTACAGGCGAAAAGCTTCTAATATGGAATAAAAGCCTTTGTGCGTGATTTTATATAAATAAACAGGGGGTATACAGGCGGAAACGCTTCTAATATGTAATAAAACCTTTGTGCGTATTTCTATATAAATTAACAGGAAGTATACAGGCGGAAAAGCTCCTAATATGTAATAAAAGCCTTTGTACGTGTTTCTATATCCATTAACAGGTAGTGTACAGGCAAAAAAGCTTCTAATATGTAATAAAAGACTTTGTGCGTATTTCTATATCAATTAACAGGTAGTTTACAGGCAAAAAAGCTTCTAATATGTAATAAAAGCGTTTGTGCGTATTTCTATATAAATTAACAGGAAGTATACAGGCGGAAAAGCTTCTAATATGTAATAAAAGCCTTTGTACGTATTTCTATATCCATTAACAGGCAGTGTACAAGCAAAAAAGCTTCTAATATGTAATAAAAGCCTTTGTACGTATTTATATATCCATTAGCTGGTAGTGTACAGGCAAAAAAGCTTCGAAAATGTAATAAAAGCCTTTGTACGTATTTCTATATCCATTAACAGGAAGTATACAGGCGGAAAAGCTTCTAGTATGTAGTAAAAGCCTTTGTACGTATTTCTATATCCATTAACAGGTAGCGTACAGGCAAAAAACCTTCTAATATGTAATAAAAGCCTTTGTACGTATTTCTATATCCATTAACAGGAAGTATACAGGCAAAAAAGTTTCTAATATGTAATAAAAGCCCTTGTACGTACTTCTATATCCATTAATAGGAAGTATACAGGCGAAAAAGCTTCTAATATGTAATAAAAGCCCTTGTACGTACTTCTATATCCATTAACAGGAAGTATACAGGCGAAAAGCTTCTAATATGTAATAAAAGCCTTTGTGCGTATTTCTATATAAATTAACAGGAAGTATACAGGCGGAAAAGCTTCTAATATGTAATAAAAGCCTTTGTACGTACTTCTATATAAATTAACAGGAAGTATACAGGCGGAAAAGCTTCTAATATGTAATAAAATCCTTTGTACGTATTTCTGTATCCATTAACAGGCAGTGTACAGGCCAAAAAGCTTCTAATATGTAATAAAAGCCTTTGTACGTATTTCTATGTCCATTAACAGGCAGTGTACAGGCAAAAAAGCCTCTAATATGTAATAAAAGCCTTTGTACGTATTTCTATATCCATTAACAGGGAGCTTACATGCGGAAAAGCTTCTAATATGTAACAAAAGACTTTGTGCATATTTCTATATGCATTAACAGGTAGTGTACAGGCAAAAAGCTTCTAATATGTAATAAAAGCCTTTGTGCGTATTTCTATATAAATTAACAGGAAGTATGCAGGTGGAAAAGCTTCTAATATGTAATAAAAGTCTTTGTGCATATTTCTATATAAATTAACAGGAAGTATACAGGCGGAAAAGCTTCTAATATGTAATAAAAGCCTTTGTACGTATTTCTATATAAATTAACAGGAAGTATACAGGCTAAAAACCTTCTAATATGTAATAAAAGCTTTTGCGCATATTTCTGTATAAATTAACAGGAAGTTTACAGGCGGAAAAGCTTCTAATATGTAATAAAAGCCTTTGCGCATATTTCTGTATAAATTAACAGGAAGTATACAGGCGGAAAAGCTTCTAATATGTAATAAAATCCTTTGTACGTATTTCTATATCCATTAACAGGCAGTGTACAGGCAAAAAAGCTTCTAATATGTAATAAAAGCCTTTGTACGTATTTCTATATCCATTAACAGGGAGCTTATAGGCGGAAAAGCTTCTAATATGTAATAAAAGCCGTTGTGTATATTTCTATATCCATTAACAGGTAGTGTACAGGCAAAAAAGCTTCTAATATGTAATAAAAGCCTTTGTGCGTATTTCTATATAAATTAACAGGAAGTATACAGGCGGAAAAGCTTCTAATATGTAATAAAAGCCTTTGTGCGTATGTCTATATAAATTAACAGGAAGTATACAGGCGGAAAAGCCTCTAATATGTAATAAAAGCCTTTGTGCATATTTCTATATAAATTAACAGGAAGTATACAGGCGGAAAAGCTTCTAATATGTAATAAAAGCCTTTGTACGTATTTCTATATAAATTAACAGGTAGTGTACAGGCGGAAAAGCTTCTAATATGTAATAAAAGCCTTTGTGCGTATTTCTATATAAATTAACAGGAAGTATACAGGCGGAAAAGCTTCTATTATGTAATAAAAGCCTTTGTACGTATTTCTATATCCATTAACAGGCAGTGTACAGGCAAAAAAGCTTCTAATATGTAATAAAATCCTTTGTACGTATTTCTATATCCATTAACAGGGAGCTTATAGGCGGAAAAGCTTCTAATATGTAATAAAAGCCGTTGTGTATATTTCTATATCCATTAACAGGTAGTGTACAGGCAAAAAAGCTTCTAATATGTAATAAAAGCCTTTGTGCGTGTTTCTATATAAATTAACAGGAAGTATACAGGCGGAAAAGCTTCTAATATGTAATAAAAGCCTTTGTGCGTATTTCTATATAAATTAACAGTAAGTATACAGGCGGAAAAGCTTCTAATATGTAATAAAAGCCTTTGTGCGTATTTCTATATAAATTAACAGGAAGTATACAGGCGGAAAAGCTTCTAATATGTAATAAAAGCCTTTGTAGGTATTTCTATATAAATTAACAGGTAGTGTACAGGCGGAAAAGCTTCTAATATGTAATAAAAGCCTTTGTGCGTATTACTATATAAATTAACAGGAAGTATACAGGCGGAAAAGCTTCTAATATGTAATAAAAGCCTTTGTACGTATTTCTATATAAATTAACCGTTGTGTACAGGCGAAAAGCTTCTAATATGTAATAAAAGCCCTTGTGTTTTATTTCTATATAAATTAACAGGAAGTATACAGGCGGAAAAGCTTCTAATATGTAATAAAAGCCTTTGTGCGTATTTCTATATAAATTAACAGGAAGTATACAGGCGGAAAAGCTTCTAATATGTAATAAAAGCCTTTGTGCGTATTTCTATATAAATTAACAGTAAGTATACAGGCGGAAAAGCTTCTAATATGTAATAAAAGCCTTTGTGCGTATTTCTATATAAATTAACAGGAAGTATACAGGCGGAAAAGCTTCTAATATGTAATAAAAGCCTTTGTACGTATTTCTATATAAATTAACAGGTAGTGTACAGGCGGAAAAGCTTCTAATATGTAATAAAAGCCTTTGTGCGTATTACTATATAAATTAACAGGAAGTATACAGGCGGAAAAGCTTCTAATATGTAATAAAAGCCTTTGTACGTATTTCTATATAAATTAACCGTTGTGTACAGGCGAAAAGCTTCTAATATGTAATAAAAGCCCTTGTGTTTTATTTCTATATAAATTAACAGGAAGTATACAGGCGGAAAAGCTTCTAATATGTAATAAAAGCCTTTGTGCGTATTTCAATATAAATTATCAGGAAGTATACAGGCGGAAAAGCTTCTAATATGTAATAAAAGCCTTTGTGCGTATTGCTATATAAATTAACAGGAAGTATACAGGCGGAGAAGCTTCTAATATGTAATAAAAGCCTTTGTACGTCTTTCTATATAAATTAACAGGTAGTGTACAGGCGAAAAGCTTCTAATATGTAATAAAAGCCTTTGTGCGTATTTCTATATAAATTAACAGGAAGTATACAGGCGGAAAAGCTTCTAATATGTAATAAAAGCCTTTGTACGTATTTCTATATAAATTAACAGGCAGTGTACATGCAAAAAAGCTTCTAATATGTAATAAAAGCCTTTGTACGTATTTCTGTATCCATTAACAGGCAGTGTACAGGCAAAAAAGCTTCTAATATGTAATAAAATCCTTTGTACGTATTTATATATCCATTAACAAGTAGTGTACAGGCAAAAAAGCTTCTAAAATGTAATAAAAGCCTTTGTACGTATTTCTATATCCATTAACAGGAAGTATACAGGCGGAAAAGCTTCTAATATGTAGTAAAAGCCTTTGTACGTATTTCTATATCCAAAGCAGGTAGTGTACAGGCAAAAAAGCTTCTAAAATGTAATAAAAGCCTTTGTACGTATTTCTATATCCATTAACAGGAAGTATACAGGCGAAAAAGCTTCTAATATGTGAAAAAAGCCCTTGTACGTACTTCTATATCCATTAATAGGAAGTATGCAGGCGAAAAAGCTTCTAATATGTAATAAAAGCCCTTGTACGTACTTCTATATCCATTAACAGGTAGTATACAGGCGAAAAGCTTCTAATATGTAATAAAAGCCTTTGTGCGTATTTCCATATAAATTCACAGGAAGTATACAGGCGGAAAAGCTTCTAATATGTAATAAAAGCCTTTGTACGTATTTCTATATAAATTAACAGGAAGTATACAGGCGGAAAAGCTTCTAATATGTAATAAAAGCCTTTGTACGTATTTCTATATAAATTAACAGGAAGTATACAGGCAGAAAAGCTTCTAATATGTAATAAAAGCCTTTGTACGTATTTCTATATAAATTAACAGGAAGTATACAGGCGGAAAAGCTTCTAATATGTAATAAAAGCCTTTGTACGTATTTCTATATCCATTAACAGGCAGTGTACAGGCAAAAAAGCTTCTAATATGTAATAAAATCCTTTGTACGTATTTATATATCCATTAACAAGTAGTGTACAGGCAAAAAAGCTTCTAAAATGTAATAAAAGCCTTTGTACGTATTTCTATATCCATTAACAGGAAGTATACAGGCGGAAAAGCTTCTAATATGTAATAAAAGCCCTTGTACGTACTTCTATATCCATTAACAGGTAGTATACAGGCGAAAAGCTTCTAATATGTAATAAAAGCCTTTGTGCGTATTTCCATATAAATTCACAGGAAGTATACAGGCGGAAAAGCTTCTAATATGTAATAAAAGCCTTTGTACGTATTTCTATATAAATTAACAGGAAGTATACAGGCGGAAAAGCTTCTAATATGTAATAAAAGCCTTTGTACGTATTTCTATATAAATTAACAGGAAGTATACAGGCAGAAAAGCTTCTAATATGTAATAAAAGCCTTTGTACGTATTTCTATATAAATTAACAGGAAGTATACAGACGGAAAAGCTTCTAATATGTAATATAAGCCTTTGTACGTATTTCTATATAAATTAACAGGAAGTATAAAGGCGGAAAAGCTTCTAATATGTAATAAAAGCCTTTGTACGTATTTATATATAAACTAACAGGAAGTATACAGGCGGAAAAGCTTCTAATATGTAATAAAAGCCTTTGTACGTATTTCTATGTCCATTAACAGGCAGTGTACAGGCAAAAAAGTTTCTAATATGTAATAAAAGCCTTTGTGCGTATTTCTATATCCATTAATAGGTAGTGTATAGGCAAAAAGGCTTCTAATATGTAATAAAAACCTTTGGGCGTATTTCTATATAAATTAACAGGAAGTATACAGGCGGAAAAGCTTCTAATATGTAATAAAAGCATTTGTGCGTATTTCTAAATCCATTAACAGGTAGTGTACAGGCAAATAAGCTTCTAATATGTAATAAAAGCCTTTGTGCGTATTTCTATATAAATTAACAGGAAGTATACAGGCGGAAAATCTTCTAATATGTAATAAAAGACTTTGTGCGTATTTCTATATCCATTAACTTCTAGTGTACAGGCGAAAAGCTTCTAATATGTAACAAAAGCCTTTGTACGTATTTCTATATAAATTAACAGGAAGTATACAAGCGGAAAAGCTTCTAATATGTAATATAAGCCTTTGTACGTATTTCTATATAAATTAACAGGAAGTATACAGGCGGAAAAGCTTCTAATATGTAATAAAAGCCTTTGTGCATATTTCTATATCCATTAACAGGAAGTATACAGGCGGAAAAGCTTCTAATATGTAATAAAATCCTTTGTGCGTATTTCTATATAAATTAACAGGAAGTATACAGGCGGAAGAGCTTCTAATATGTAATAAAAGCCTTTGTACGTATTTCTATATAAACTAACAGGAAGTATACAGGCGGAAAAGCTTCTAATATGTAGTAAAAGCTTTTGTGCGTATTTCTATATAAATTAACAGGAAGTATACAGGCGGAAAAGCTTCTAATATGTAATAAAAGCCTTTGTACGTATTTCTATATAAATTTACAGGAAGTATACAGGCAGAAAAGCTTCTAATATGTAATAAAAGCCTTTGTACGTATTTCTATATAAATTAACAGGAAGTATACAGGCGGAAAAGCTTCTAATATGTAATAAAAGCCTTTGTACGTATTTCTATATCCATTAACAGGCAGTGTACAGGCAAAAAAGCTTCTAATATGTGATAAAAGCCTTTGTGCGTATTTCTATATCCAATAACAGGTAGTGTACAGGCAAAAAAGTTTCTAATATGTAATAAAAGCCTTTGTGCGTATTTCTATACCCATTAACAGGTAGTGTATAGGCAAAAAAGCTTCTAATATGTAATAAAAGCCTTTGTGCGTATTTCTATATAAATTAACAGGAAGTATACAGGCGGAAAAGCTTCTATAATGTAATAAAAGCATTTGTGCGTATTTCTATATCCATTTACAGGAAGTATACAGGCGGAAAAGCTTCTAATATGTAATAAAAGCCTTTGTACGTATTTATATATAAATTAACAGGAAGTATACAGGCAAAAAAGCTTCTAATATGTAATAAAAGCCTTTGTGCGTATTTCTATATCCATTAACAGGCAGTGTACAGGCAAAAAAGCTTCTAATATGTAATAAAAGCCTCTGTGCGTATTTCTATATCCATTAACAGGTAGTGTACAGGCAAAAAAGCTTCTAATATGTAATAAAAGTCTTTGTGCGTATTTCTGTATCCATTAACAGGTAGTGTACAGGCAAAAAAGCTTCTAATATGTAATAAAAACCTTTGTGCGTATTTCTATATAAATTAACAGGAAGTATACAGGCGGAAAAGCTTCTAACATGTAATAAAATCCTTTGTGCGTATTTCTATATCCATTAACAGGTAGTGTACAGGCGAAAAGCTTCAAATATGTAATAAAAGCATTTGTGCGTATTTCTATATAAATTATCAGGAAGTATACAGGTAGAAAAGCTTCTAATATGTAATAAAAGCCTTTGTACGTATTTCTATATCCATTATCAGGCAGTGTACAGGCAAAAAAGTTTCTAATATGTAATAAAAGCCTTTGTACGTATTTATATATCCATTAATAGGAAGTATACAGGCGAAAAAGCTTCTAAAATGTAATAAAACCCTTTGTACGTATTTCTATATACATTAACAGGAAGTATACAGGCGGAAAAGCTTCTAATATGTAGTAAAAGCCTTTGTACGTATTTCTATATCCATTAACAGGTAGTGTACAGGCAAAAAAGCTTCTAATATGTAATAAAAACCTTTGTACGTATTTATATATAAACTAACAGGAAGTATACAGGCGGAAAAGCTTCTTATATGTAATAAAAGCCTTTGTACGTATTTCTATATCCATTAACAGGCTGTGTACAGAATAAAAAGGTTCTAATATGTAATAAAAGCCTTTGTGCGTATTTCTATATCCATTAACAGGTAGTGTATAGGCAAAAAAGCTTCTAATATGTAATAAAAGCCTTTGTGCGTATTTCTATATAAATTAACAGGAAGTATACAGGCGGAAAAGCTTCTAAGGTGTAATAAAAGCCTTTGTGCGTATTTCTATATCCATTAACTTGTAGTGTAGAGGCGAAAAGCTTCTAATATGTAACAAAAGCCTTTGTACGTATTTCTATATAAATTAACAGGAAGTATACAAGAGGAAAAGCTTCTAATATGTAATAAAAGCCTTTGTGCGTATTTGTATATAAATTAACAGGAAGTATACAGGCGGAAGAGCTTCTAATATGTAATGAAAGCCTTTGTACGTATTTCTATATAAATTAACAGGAAGTATACAGGCGGAAAAGCTTCTAATATGTAATAAAAGCCTTTGTGCGTATTTCTATATAAATTAACAGGAAGTATACAGGCGGAAAAGCTTCTAATATGTAATAAAAGCCTTTGTACGTATTTCTATATAAATTAACAGGTAGTGTACAGGCGGAAAAGCTTCTAATATGTAATAAAAGCCTTTGTGCGTATTACTATATAAATTAACAGGAAGTATACAGGCGGAAAAGCTTCTAATATGTAATAAAAGCCTTTGTACGTATTTCTATATAAATTAACCGTTGTGTACAGGCGAAAAGCTTCTAATATGTAATAAAAGCCCTTGTGTTTTATTTCTATATAAATTAACAGGAAGTATACAGGCGGAAAAGCTTCTAATATGTAATAAAAGCCTTTGTGCGTATTTCAATATAAATTATCAGGAAGTATACAGGCGGAAAAGCTTCTAATATGTAATAAAAGCCTTTGTACGTATTTCTATATAAATTAACAGGAAGTATACAGGCGGAAAAGCTTCTAATATGTAATAAAAGCCTTTGTACGTATTTCTATATAAATTAACAGGAAGTATACAGGCAGAAAAGCTTCTAATATGTAATAAAAGCCTTTGTACGTATTTCTATATAAATTAACAGGAAGGATACATGCGGAAAAGCTTCTAATATGTAATAAAAGCCTTTGTACGTATCTCTATATAAATTAACCGGAAGTATACAGGCGGAAAAGCTTCTAACATGTAATAAAAGCCTTTGTGCGTATTTCTATATCCATTAACAGGTAGTGTACAGGCGAAAAGCTTCTAATATGGAATAAAAGCCTTTGTGCGTGATTTTATATAAATAAACAGGGGGTATACAGGCGGAAACGCTTCTAATATGTAATAAAACCTTTGTGCGTATTTCTATATAAATTAACAGGAAGTATACAGGCGGAAAAGCTCCTAATATGTAATAAAAGCCTTTGTACGTGTTTCTATATCCATTAACAGGTAGTGTACAGGCAAAAAAGCTTCTAATATGTAATAAAAGCCTTTGTGCGTATTTCTATATCAATTAACAGGTAGTTTACAGGCAAAAAAGCTTCTAATATGTAATAAAAGCGTTTGTGCGTATTTCTATACAAATTAACAGGAAGTATACAGGCGGAAAAGCTTCTAATATGTAATAAAAGCCTTTGTACGTATTTCTATATCCATTAACAGGCAGTGTACAAGCAAAAAAGCTTCTAATATGTAATAAAAGCCTTTGTACGTATTTATATATCCATTAGCTGGTAGTGTACAGGCAAAAAAGCTTCGAAAATGTAATAAAAGCCTTTGTACGTATTTCTATATCCATTAACAGGAAGTATACAGGCGGAAAAGCTTCTAGTATGTAGTAAAAGCCTTTGTACGTATTTCTATATCCATTAACAGGTAGCGTACAGGCAAAAAAGCTTCTAATATGTAATAAAAGCCTTTGTACGTATTTCTATATCCATTAACAGGAAGTATACAGGCAAAAAAGCTTCTAATATGTAATAAAAGCCCTTGTACGTACTTCTATATCCATTAATAGGAAGTATACAGGCGAAAAAGCTTCTAATATGTAATAAAAGCCCTTGTACGTACTTCTATATCCATTAACAGGAAGTATACAGGCGAAAAGCTTCTAATATGTAATAAAAGCCTTTGTGCGTATTTCTATATAAATTAACAGGAAGTATACAGGCGGAAAAGCTTCTAATATGTAATAAAAGCCTTTGTACGTACTTCTATATAAATTAACAGGTAGTATACAGGCGGAAAAGCTTCTAATATGTAATAAAATCCTTTGTACGTATTTCTGTATCCATTAACAGGCAGTGTACAGGCCAAAAAGCTTCTAATATGTAATAAAAGCCTTTGTACGTATTTCTATGTCCATTAACAGGCAGTGTACAGGCAAAAAAGCCTCTAATATGTAATAAAAGCCTTTGTACGTATTTCTATATCCATTAACAGGGAGCTTACATGCGGAAAAGCTTCTAATATGTAACAAAAGACTTTGTGCATATTTCTATATGCATTAACAGGTAGTGTACAGGCAAAAAGCTTCTAATATGTAATAAAAGCCTTTGTGCGTATTTCTATATAAATTAACAGGAAGTATGCAGGTGGAAAAGCTTCTAATATGTAATAAAAGTCTTTGTGCATATTTCTATATAAATTAACAGGAAGTATACAGGCGGAAAAGCTTCTAATATGTAATAAAAGCCTTTGTACGTATTTCTATATAAATTAACAGGAAGTATACAGGCTAAAAACCTTCTAATATGTAATAAAAGCTTTTGCGCATATTTCTGTATAAACTAACAGGAAGTATACAGGCGGAAAAGCTTCTAATATGTAATAAAAGCCTTTGCGCATATTTCTGTATAAATTAACAGGAAGTATACAGGCGGAAAAGCTTCTAATATGTAATAAAATCCTTTGTACGTATTTCTATATCCATTAACAGGCAGTGTACAGGCAAAAAAGCTTCTAATATGTAATAAAAGCCTTTGTACGTATTTCTATATCCATTAACAGGGAGCTTATAGGCGGAAAAGCTTCTAATATGTAATAAAAGCCGTTGTGTATATTTCTATATCCATTAACAGGTAGTGTACAGGCAAAAAAGCTTCTAATATGTAATAAAAGCCTTTGTGCGTATTTCTATATAAATTAACAGGAAGTATACAGGCGGAAAAGCTTCTAATATGTAATAAAAGCCTTTGTGCGTATGTCTATATAAATTAACAGGAAGTATACAGGCGGAAAAGCCTCTAATATGTAATAAAAGCCTTTGTGCATATTTCTATATAAATTAACAGGAAGTATACAGGCGGAAAATCTTCTAATATGTAATAAAAGCCTTTGTACGTATTTCTATATAAATTAACAGGTGGTGTACAGGCGGAAAAGCTTCTAATATGTAATAAAAGCCTTTGTGCGTATTTCTATATAAATTAACAGGAAGTATACAGGCGGAAAAGCTTCTATTATGTAATAAAAGCCTTTGTACGTATTTCTATATCCATTAACAGGCAGTGTACAGGCAAAAAAGCTTCTAATATGTAATAAAAGCCTTTGTACGTATTTCTATATCCATTAACAGGGAGCTTATAGGCGGAAAAGCTTCTAATATGTAATAAAAGCCTTTGTACGTATTTCTATATCCATTATCAGGCAGTGTACAGGCAAAAAAGTTTCTAATATGTAATAAAAGCCTTTGTACGTATTTATATATCCATTAATAGGAAGTATACAGGCGAAAAAGCTTCTAAAATGTAATAAAACCCTTTGTACGTATTTCTATATACATTAACAGGAAGTATACAGGCGGAAAAGCTTCTAATATGTAGTAAAAGCCTTTGTACGTATTTCTATATCCATTAACAGGTAGTGTACAGGCAAAAAAGCTTCTAATATGTAATAAAAACCTTTGTACGTATTTATATATAAACTAACAGGAAGTATACAGGCGGAAAAGCTTCTTATATGTAATAAAAGCCTTTGTACGTATTTCTATATCCATTAACAGGCTGTGTACAGGCAAAAAAGCTTCTAATATGTAATAAAAGCCTTTGTGCGTATTTCTATATCCATTAACAGGTAGTGTATAGGCAAAAAAGCTTCTAATATGTAATAAAAGCCTTTGTGCGTATTTCTATATAAATTAACAGGAAGTATACAGGCGGAAAAGCTTCTAAGGTGTAATAAAAGCCTTTGTGCGTATTTCTATATCCATTAACTTGTAGTGTAGAGGCGAAAAGCTTCTAATATGTAACAAAAGCCTTTGTACGTATTTCTATATAAATTAACAGGAAGTATACAAGCGGAAAAGCTTCTAATATTTAATAAAAGCCTTTGTGCGTATTTGTATATAAATTAACAGGAAGTATACAGGCGGAAGAGCTTCTAATATGTAATGAAAGCCTTTGTACGTATTTCTATATAAATTAACAGGAAGTATACAGGCGGAAAAGCTTCTAATATGTAATAAAAGCCTTTGTGCGTATTTCTATATAAATTAACAGGAAGTATACAGGCGGAAAAGCTTCTAATATGTAATAAAAGCCTTTGTACGTATTTCTATATAAATTAACAGGTAGTGTACAGGCGGAAAAGCTTCTAATATGTAATAAAAGCCTTTGTGCGTATTACTATATAAATTAACAGGAAGTATACAGGCGGAAAAGCTTCTAATATGTAATAAAAGCCTTTGTACGTATTTCTATATAAATTAACCGTTGTGTACAGGCGAAAAGCTTCTAATATGTAATAAAAGCCCTTGTGTTTTATTTCTATATAAATTAACAGGAAGTATACAGGCGGAAAAGCTTCTAATATGTAATAAAAGCCTTTGTGCGTATTTCAATATAAATTATCAGGAAGTATACAGGCGGAAAAGCTTCTAATATGTAATAAAAGCCTTTGTACGTATTTCTATATAAATTAACAGGAAGTATACAGGCGGAAAAGCTTCTAATATGTAATAAAAGCCTTTGTACGTATTTCTATATAAATTAACAGGAAGTATACAGGCAGAAAAGCTTCTAATATGTAATAAAAGCCTTTGTACGTATTTCTATATAAATTAACAGGAAGGATACAGGCGGAAAAGCTTCTAATATGTAATAAAAGCCTTTGTACGTATCTCTATATAAATTAACAGGAAGTATACAGGCGGAAAAGCTTCTAACATGTAATAAAAGCCTTTGTGCGTATTTCTATATCCATTAACAGGTAGTGTACAGGCGAAAAGCTTCTAATATGGAATAAAAGCCTTTGTGCGTGATTTTATATAAATAAACAGGGGGTATACAGGCGGAAACGCTTCTAATATGTAATAAAACCTTTGTGCGTATTTCTATATAAATTAACAGGAAGTATACAGGCGGAAAAGCTCCTAATATGTAATAAAAGCCTTTGTACGTGTTTCTATATCCATTAACAGGTAGTGTACAGGCAAAAAAGCTTCTAATATGTAATAAAAGCCTTTGTGCGTATTTCTATATCAATTAACAGGTAGTTTACAGGCAAAAAAGCTTCTAATATGTAATAAAAGCGTTTGTGCGTATTTCTATATAAATTAACAGGAAGTATACAGGCGGAAAAGCTTCTAATATGTAATAAAAGCCTTTGTACGTATTTCTATATCCATTAACAGGCAGTGTACAAGCAAAAAAGCTTCTAATATGTAATAAAAGCCTTTGTACGTATTTATATATCCATTAGCTGGTAGTGTACAGGCAAAAAAGCTTCGAAAATGTAATAAAAGCCTTTGTACGTATTTCTATATCCATTAACAGGAAGTATACAGGCGGAAAAGCTTCTAGTATGTAGTAAAAGCCTTTGTACGTATTTCTATATCCATTAACAGGTAGCGTACAGGCAAAAAAGCTTCTAATATGTAATAAAAGCCTTTGTACGTATTTCTATATCCATTAACAGGAAGTATACAGGCAAAAAAGTTTCTAATATGTAATAAAAGCCCTTGTACGTAC
The DNA here is from genome assembly GCA_030765055.1 of Mantis religiosa. Classification (NCBI taxonomy): domain Eukaryota; kingdom Metazoa; phylum Arthropoda; class Insecta; order Mantodea; family Mantidae; genus Mantis; species Mantis religiosa. The sequence goes on along the minus strand of CM060950.1, from coordinate 340,726,464 downwards.
TTCTATATCCATTAATAGGAAGTATACAGGCGAAAAAGCTTCTAATATGTAATAAAAGCCCTTGTACGTACTTCTATATCCATTAACAGGAAGTATACAGGCGAAAAGCTTCTAATATGTAATAAAAGCCTTTGTGCGTATTTCTATATAAATTAACAGGAAGTATACAGGCGGAAAAGCTTCTAATATGTAATAAAAGCCTTTGTACGTACTTCTATATAAATTAACAGGAAGTATACAGGCGGAAAAGCTTCTAATATGTAATAAAATCCTTTGTACGTATTTCTGTATCCATTAACAGGCAGTGTACAGGCCAAAAAGCTTCTAATATGTAATAAAAGCCTTTGTACGTATTTCTATGTCCATTAACAGGCAGTGTACAGGCAAAAAAGCCTCTAATATGTAATAAAAGCCTTTGTACGTATTTCTATATCCATTAACAGGGAGCTTACATGCGGAAAAGCTTCTAATATGTAACAAAAGACTTTGTGCATATTTCTATATGCATTAACAGGTAGTGTACAGGCAAAAAGCTTCTAATATGTAATAAAAGCCTTTGTGCGTATTTCTATATAAATTAACAGGAAGTATGCAGGTGGAAAAGCTTCTAATATGTAATAAAAGTCTTTGTGCATATTTCTATATAAATTAACAGGAAGTATACAGGCGGAAAAGCTTCTAATATGTAATAAAAGCCTTTGTACGTATTTCTATATAAATTAACAGGAAGTATACAGGCTAAAAACCTTCTAATATGTAATAAAAGCTTTTGCGCATATTTCTGTATAAATTAACAGGAAGTTTACAGGCGGAAAAGCTTCTAATATGTAATAAAAGCCTTTGCGCATATTTCTGTATAAATTAACAGGAAGTATACAGGCAAAAAAGCTTCTAAAATGTAATAAAAGCCTTTGTACGTATTTCTATATCCATTAACAGGGAGCTTATAGGCGGAAAAGCTTCTAATATGTAATAAAAGCCGTTGTGTATATTTGTATATCCATTAACAGGTAGTGTACAGGCAAAAAAGCTTCTAATATGTAATAAAAGCCTTTGTGCGTATTTCTATATAAATTAACAGGAAGTATACAGGCGGAAAAGCTTCTAATATGTAATAAAAGCCTTTGTGCGTATGTCTATATAAATTAACAGGAAGTATACAGGCGGAAAAGCCTCTAATATGTAATAAAAGCCTTTGTGCATATTTCTATATAAATTAACAGGAAGTATACAGGCGGAAAAGCTTCTAATATGTAATAAAAGCCTTTGTACGTATTTCTATATAAATTAACAGGTAGTGTACAGGCGGAAAAGCTTCTAATATGTAATAAAAGCCTTTGTGCGTATTTCTATATAAATTAACAGGAAGTATACAGGCGGAAAAGCTTCTATTATGTAATAAAAGCCTTTGTACGTATTTCTATATCCATTAACAGGCAGTGTACAGGCAAAAAAGCTTCTAATATGTAATAAAAGCCTTTGTACGTATTTCTATATCCATTAACAGGGAGCTTATAGGCAAAAAAGCTTCTAATATGTAATAAAAGCCTTTGTGCGTATTTCTATATAAATTAACCGTTGTGTACAGGCGAAAAGCTTCTAATATGTAATAAAAGCCCTTGTGTTTTATTTCTATATAAATTAACAGGAAGTATACAGGCGGAAAAGCTTCTAATATGTAATAAAAGCCTTTGTACGTATTTCTATATAAATTAACAGGTGGTGTACAGGCGGAAAAGCTTCTAATATGTAATAAAAGCCTTTGTGCGTATTTCTATATAAATTAACAGGAAGTATACAGGCGGAAAAGCTTCTATTATGTAATAAAAGCCTTTGTACGTATTTCTATATCCATTAACAGGCAGTGTACAGGCAAAAAAGCTTCTAATATGTAATAAAAGCCTTTGTACGTATTTCTATATCCATTAACAGGGAGCTTATAGGCGGAAAAGCTTCTAATATGTAATAAAAGCCTTTGTACGTATTTCTATATCCATTATCAGGCAGTGTACAGGCAAAAAAGTTTCTAATATGTAATAAAAGCCTTTGTACGTATTTATATATCCATTAATAGGAAGTATACAGGCGAAAAAGCTTCTAAAATGTAATAAAACCCTTTGTACGTATTTCTATATACATTAACAGGAAGTATACAGGCGGAAAAGCTTCTAATATGTAGTAAAAGCCTTTGTACGTATTTCTATATCCATTAACAGGTAGTGTACAGGCAAAAAAGCTTCTAATATGTAATAAAAACCTTTGTACGTATTTATATATAAACTAACAGGAAGTATACAGGCGGAAAAGCTTCTTATATGTAATAAAAGCCTTTGTACGTATTTCTATATCCATTAACAGGCTGTGTACAGGCAAAAAAGCTTCTAATATGTAATAAAAGCCTTTGTGCGAATTTCTATATCCATTAACAGGTAGTGTATAGGCAAAAAAGCTTCTAATATGTAATAAAAGCCTTTGTGCGTATTTCTATATAAATTAACAGGAAGTATACAGGCGGAAAAGCTTCTAAGGTGTAATAAAAGCCTTTGTGCGTATTTCTATATCCATTAACTTGTAGTGTAGAGGCGAAAAGCTTCTAATATGTAACAAAAGCCTTTGTACGTATTTCTATATAAATTAACAGGAAGTATACAAGCGGAAAAGCTTCTAATATGTAATAAAAGCCTTTGTGCGTATTTGTATATAAATTAACAGGAAGTATACAGGCGGAAGAGCTTCTAATATGTAATGAAAGCCTTTGTACGTATTTCTATATAAATTAACAGGAAGTATACAGGCGGAAAAGCTTCTAATATGTAATAAAAGCCTTTGTGCGTATTTCTATATAAATTAACAGGAAGTATACAGGCGGAAAAGCTTCTAATATGTAATAAAAGCCTTTGTACGTATTTCTATATAAATTAACAGGTAGTGTACAGGCGGAAAATCTTCTAATATGTAATAAAAGCCTTTGTGCGTATTACTATATAAATTAACAGGAAGTATACAGGCGGAAAAGCTTCTAATATGTAATAAAAGCCTTTGTACGTATTTCTATATAAATTAACCGTTGTGTACAGGCGAAAAGCTTCTAATATGTAATAAAAGCCCTTGTGTTTTATTTCTATATAAATTAACAGGAAGTATACAGGCGGAAAAGCTTCTAATATGTAATAAAAGCCTTTGTGCGTATTTCAATATAAATTATCAGGAAGTATACAGGCGGAAAAGCTTCTAATATGTAATAAAAGCCTTTGTACGTATTTCTATATAAATTAACAGGAAGTATACAGGCGGAAAAGCTTCTAATATGTAATAAAAGCCTTTGTACGTATTTCTATATAAATTAGCAGGAAGTATACAGGCAGAAAAGCTTCTAATATGTAATAAAAGCCTTTGTACGTATTTCTATATAAATTAACAGGAAGGATACAGGCGGAAAAGCTTCTAATATGTAATAAAAGCCTTTGTACGTATCTCTATATAAATTAACAGGAAGTATACAGGCGGAAAAGCTTCTAACATGTAATAAAAGCCTTTGTGCGTATTTCTATATCCATTAACAGGTAGTGTACAGGCGAAAAGCTTCTAATATGGAATAAAAGCCTTTGTGCGTGATTTTATATAAATAAACAGGGGGTATACAGGCGGAAACGCTTCTAATATGTAATAAAACCTTTGTGCGTATTTCTATATAAATTAACAGGAAGTATACAGGCGGAAAAGCTCCTAATATGTAATAAAAGCCTTTGTACGTGTTTCTATATCCATTAACAGGTAGTGTACAGGCAAAAAAGCTTCTAATATGTAATAAAAGACTTTGTGCGTATTTCTATATCAATTAACAGGTAGTTTACAGGCAAAAAAGCTTCTAATATGTAATAAAAGCGTTTGTGCGTATTTCTATATAAATTAACAGGAAGTATACAGGCGGAAAAGCTTCTAATATGTAATAAAAGCCTTTGTACGTATTTCTATATCCATTAACAGGCAGTGTACAAGCAAAAAAGCTTCTAATATGTAATAAAAGCCTTTGTACGTATTTATATATCCATTAGCTGGTAGTGTACAGGCAAAAAAGCTTCGAAAATGTAATAAAAGCCTTTGTACGTATTTCTATATCCATTAACAGGAAGTATACAGGCGGAAAAGCTTCTAGTATGTAGTAAAAGCCTTTGTACGTATTTCTATATCCATTAACAGGTAGCGTACAGGCAAAAAAGCTTCTAATATGTAATAAAAGCCTTTGTACGTATTTCTATATCCATTAACAGGAAGTATACAGGCAAAAAAGTTTCTAATATGTAATAAAAGCCCTTGTACGTACTTCTATATCCATTAATAGGAAGTATACAGGCGAAAAAGCTTCTAATATGTAATAAAAGCCCTTGTACGTACTTCTATATCCATTAACAGGAAGTATACAGGCGAAAAGCTTCTAATATGTAATAAAAGCCTTTGTGCGTATTTCTATATAAATTAACAGGAAGTATACAGGCGGAAAAGCTTCTAATATGTAATAAAAGCCTTTGTACGTACTTCTATATAAATTAACAGGAAGTATACAGGCGGAAAAGCTTCTAATATGTAATAAAATCCTTTGTACGTATTTCTGTATCCATTAACAGGCAGTGTACAGGCCAAAAAGCTTCTAATATGTAATAAAAGCCTTTGTACGTATTTCTATGTCCATTAACAGGCAGTGTACAGGCAAAAAAGCCTCTAATATGTAATAAAAGCCTTTGTACGTATTTCTATATCCATTAACAGGGAGCTTACATGCGGAAAAGCTTCTAATATGTAACAAAAGACTTTGTGCATATTTCTATATGCATTAACAGGTAGTGTACAGGCAAAAAGCTTCTAATATGTAATAAAAGCCTTTGTGCGTATTTCTATATAAATTAACAGGAAGTATGCAGGTGGAAAAGCTTCTAATATGTAATAAAAGTCTTTGTGCATATTTCTATATAAATTAACAGGAAGTATACAGGCGGAAAAGCTTCTAATATGTAATAAAAGCCTTTGTACGTATTTCTATATAAATTAACAGGAAGTATACAGGCTAAAAACCTTCTAATATGTAATAAAAGCTTTTGCGCATATTTCTGTATAAATTAACAGGAAGTTTACAGGCGGAAAAGCTTCTAATATGTAATAAAACCTTTGCGCATATTTCTGTATAAATTAACAGGAAGTATACAGGCGGAAAAGCTTCTAATATGTAATAAAATCCTTTGTACGTATTTCTATATCCATTAACAGGCAGTGTACAGGCAAAAAAGCTTCTAATATGTAATAAAAGCCTTTGTACGTATTTCTATATCCATTAACAGGGAGCTTATAGGCGGAAAAGCTTCTAATATGTAATAAAAGCCGTTGTGTATATTTCTATATCCATTAACAGGTAGTGTACAGGCAAAAAAGCTTCTAATATGTAATAAAAGCCTTTGTGCGTATTTCTATATAAATTAACAGGAAGTATACAGGCGGAAAAGCTTCTAATATGTAATAAAAGCCTTTGTGCGTATGTCTATATAAATTAACAGGAAGTATACAGGCGGAAAAGCCTCTAATATGTAATAAAAGCCTTTGTGCATATTTCTATATAAATTAACAGGAAGTATACAGGCGGAAAAGCTTCTAATATGTAATAAAAGCCTTTGTACGTATTTCTATATAAATTAACAGGTAGTGTACAGGCGGAAAAGCTTCTAATATGTAATAAAAGCCTTTGTGCGTATTTCTATATAAATTAACAGGAAGTATACAGGCGGAAAAGCTTCTATTATGTAATTAAAGCCTTTGTACGTATTTCTATATCCATTAACAGGCAGTGTACAGGCAAAAAAGCTTCTAATATGTAATAAAATCCTTTGTACGTATTTCTATATCCATTAACAGGGAGCTTATAGGCGGAAAAGCTTCTAATATGTAATAAAAGCCGTTGTGTATATTTCTATATCCATTAACAGGTAGTGTACAGGCAAAAAAGCTTCTAATATGTAATAAAAGCCTTTGTGCGTGTTTCTATATAAATTAACAGGAAGTATACAGGCGGAAAAGCTTCTAATATGTAATAAAAGCCTTTGTGCGTATTTCTATATAAATTAACAGTAAGTATACAGGCGGAAAAGCTTCTAATATGTAATAAAAGCCTTTGTGCGTATTTCTATATAAATTAACAGGAAGTATACAGGCGGAAAAGCTTCTAATATGTAATAAAAGCCTTTGTAGGTATTTCTATATAAATTAACAGGTAGTGTACAGGCGGAAAAGCTTCTAATATGTAATAAAAGCCTTTGTGCGTATTACTATATAAATTAACAGGAAGTATACAGGCGGAAAAGCTTCTAATATGTAATAAAAGCCTTTGTACGTATTTCTATATAAATTAACCGTTGTGTACAGGCGAAAAGCTTCTAATATGTAATAAAAGCCCTTGTGTTTTATTTCTATATAAATTAACAGGAAGTATACAGGCGGAAAAGCTTCTAATATGTAATAAAAGCCTTTGTGCGTATTTCTATATAAATTAACAGGAAGTATACAGGCGGAAAAGCTTCTAATATGTAATAAAAGCCTTTGTGCGTATTTCTATATAAATTAACAGGAAGTATACAGGCGGAAAAGCTTCTAATATGTAATAAAAGCCTTTGTACGTATTTCTATATAAATTAACAGGTAGTGTACAGGCGGAAAAGCTTCTAATATGTAATAAAAGCCTTTGTGCGTATTACTATATAAATTAACAGGAAGTATACAGGCGGAAAAGCTTCTAATATGTAATAAAAGCCTTTGTACGTATTTCTATATAAATTAACCGTTGTGTACAGGCGAAAAGCTTCTAATATGTAATAAAAGCCCTTGTGTTTTATTTCTATATAAATTAACAGGAAGTATACAGGCGGAAAAGCTTCTAATATGTAATAAAAGCCTTTGTGCGTATTTCAATATAAATTATCAGGAAGTATACAGGCGGAAAAGCTTCTAATATGTAATAAAAGCCTTTGTGCGTATTGCTATATAAATTAACAGGAAGTATACAGGCGGAGAAGCTTCTAATATGTAATAAAAGCCTTTGTACGTCTTTCTATATAAATTAACAGGTAGTGTACAGGCGAAAAGCTTCTAATATGTAATAAAAGCCTTTGTGCGTATTTCTATATAAATTAACAGGAAGTATACAGGCGGAAAAGCTTCTAATATGTAATAAAAGCCTTTGTACGTATTTCTATATAAATTAACAGGCAGTGTACATGCAAAAAAGCTTCTAATATGTAATAAAAGCCTTTGTACGTATTTCTGTATCCATTAACAGGCAGTGTACAGGCAAAAAAGCTTCTAATATGTAATAAAAGCCTTTGTGCGTATTTCTATATCCATTAACAGGTAGTGTACAGGCAAAAAAGCTTCTAATATGTAATAAAAGCCTTTGTACGTATTTCTATATAAATTAACAGGTAGTGTACAGGCAAAAAAGCTTCTAATATGTAATAAAAGCCTTTGTGCGTATTTCTATATCCATTAACAGGTAGTGTACAGGCAAAAAAGCTTCTAAAATGTAATAAAAGCCTTTGTGCGTAGTTCTATATCCATTAACAGATACTGTACAGGCAAAAAAGCTTCTAATATGTAATAAAAGCCTTTGTGCGTATTTCTATATAAATTAACAGGTAGTGTACAGGGGAAAAGCTTCTAATATGTAATAAAAGCCTTTGTACGTATTTCTATATAAATTAACAGGAAGTATACAGGCGGAAAAGCTTCTAACATGTAATAAAAGCCTTTGTGCGTATTTCTATATCCATTAACAGGTAGTGTACAGGCGAAAAGCTTCTAATATGGAATAAAAGCCTTTGTGCGTATTTTTATATAAATAAACAGGAAGTATACAGGCGGAAACGCTTCTAATATGTAATAAAAGCCTTTGTACGTGTTTCTATATCCATTAACAGGTAGTGTACAGGCAAAAAAGCTTCTAATATGTAATAAAAGCCTTTGTGCGTAATTCTATATCCATTAACAGGTAGTGTACAGGAAAAAAAGCTTCTAATATGTAATAAAAGCGCTTGTGCGTATTTCTATATAAATTAACAGTAAGTATACAGGCGGAAAAGCTTCTAATATGTAATAAAAGCCTTTGTACGTATTTCTATATCCATTAACAGGCAGTGTACAAGCAAAAAAGCTTCTAATATGTAATAAAAGCCTTTGTACGTATTTATATATCCATTAACAGGTAGTGTACAGGCAAAAAAGCTTCTAAAATGTAATAAAAGCCTTTGTACGTATTTCTATATTCATTAACAGGAAGTATACAGGTGGAAAAGCTTCTAGTATGTAGTAAAAGCCTTTGTACGTATTTCTATATCCATTAACAGGTAGCGTACAGGCAAAAAAGCTTCTAATATGTAATAAAAGCCTTTGTACGTATTTCTATATCCATTAACAGGAAGTATACAGGCAAAAAAGCTTCTAATATGTAATAAAAGCCCTTGTACGTACTTCTATATCCATTAATAGGAAGTATACAGGCGAAAAAGCTTCTAATATGTAATAAAAGCCCTTGTACGTACTTCTATATCCATTAACAGGGAGTATACAGGCGAAAAGCTTCTAATATGTAATAAAAGCCTTTGTGCGTATTTCTATATAAATTAACAGGAAGTATACAGGCGGAAAAGCTTCTAATATGTAATAAAAGCCTTTGTACGTACTTCTATATAAATTAACAGGAAGTATACAGGCGGAAAAGCTTCTAATATGTAATAAAATCCTTTGTACGTATTTCTGTATCCATTAACAGGCAGTGTACAGGCCAAAAAGCTTCTAATATGTAATGAAAGCCTTTGTGCGTATTTCTAAATAAATTAACAGGAAGTATACATTCGGAAAAGCTTCTAATATGTAATAAAAGCCTTTGTACGTATTTCTATATAAATTAACAGGAAGTATACAGGCGGAAAAGCTTCTAATATGTAATAAAAGCCTTTGTACGTATTTCTATATAAATTAACAGTTAGTGTACAGGCAAAAAAGCTTCTAATATGTAATAAAAGCCTTTGTACGTATTTCTGTATACATTAACAGGCAGTGTACAGGCCAAAAGCTTCTAATATGTAATAAAAGCCTTTGTACGTATTTCTATATCCATTAACAGGCAGTGTACAGGCAAAAAAGCTTCTAATATGTAATAAAAGCCTTTGTACGTATTTCTATATCCATTAACAGGGAGCTTATAGGCGGAAAAGCTTCTAATATGTAATAAAAGCCGTTGTGTATATTTCTATATCCATTAACAGGTAGTGTACAGGCAAAAAAGCTTCTAATATGTAATAAAAGCCTTTGTGCGTATTTCTATATAATTTAACAGGAAGTATACAGGCGGAAAAGCTTCTAATATTTAATAAAAGCCTTTGTGCGTATTTCTATATAAATTAACAGGAAGTATACAGGAGGAAAAGCTTCTAATATGTAATAAAAGCCTTTGTGCGTATTTCTATATAAATTAACAGGAAGTATACAGGCGGAAAAGCTTCTAATATGTAATAAAAGCCTTTGTACGTATTTCTATATAAATTAACAGGTAGTGTACAGGCGGAAAAGCATCTAATATGTAATAAAAGCCTTTGTGCGTATTACTATATAAATTAACAGGAAGTATACAGGCGGAAAAGCTTCTAATATGTAATAAAAGCCTTTGTACGTATTTCTATATAAATTAACCGTTGTGTACAGGCGAAAAGCTTCTAATATGTAATAAAAGCCCTTGTGTTTTATTTCTATATAAATTAACAGGAAGTATACAGGCGGAAAAGCTTCTAATATGTAATAAAAGCTTTTGTGCGTATTTCAATATAAATTATCAGGAAGTATACAGGCGGAAAAGCTTCTAATATGTAATAAAAGCCTTTGTACGTATTTCTGTATAAATTAACAGGTAGTGTCCAGGCGAAATGCTTCTAATATGTAATAACAGCCTTTGTGCGTATTTCTATATAAATTAACAGGAAGTATACAGGCGGAAAAGCTTCTAGAATGTAATAAAAGCCTTTGTACGTATTTCTATATAAATTAACAGGAAGTATACAGGCGGAAAAGCTTCTAATATGTAATAAAAGCCTTTGTACGTATTTCTATATAAATTAACAGGAAGTATACAGGCAGAAAAGCTTCTAATATGTAATAAAAGCCTTTGTACGTATTTCTATATAAATTAACAGGAAGGATACAGGCGGAAAAGCTTCTAATATGTAATAAAAGCCTTTGTACGTATCTCTATATAAATTAACAGGAAGTATACAGGCGGAAAAGCTTCTAACATGTAATAAAAGCCTTTGTGCGTATTTCTATATCCATTAACAGGTAGTGTACAGGCGAAAAGCTTCTAATATGGAATAAAAGCCTTTGTGCGTGATTTTATATAAATAAACAGGGGGTATACAGGCGGAAACGCTTCTAATATGTAATAAAACCTTTGTGCGTATTTCTATATAAATTAACAGGAAGTATACAGGCGGAAAAGCTCCTAATATGTAATAAAAGCCTTTGTACGTGTTTCTATATCCATTAACAGGTAGTGTACAGGCAAAAAAGCTTCTAATATGTAATAAAAGCCTTTGTGCGTATTTCTATATAAATTAACAGGTAGTTTACAGGCAAAAAAGCTTCTAATATGTAATAAAGGCGTTTGTGCGTATTTCTATATAAATTAACAGGAAGTATACAGGCGGAAAAGCTTCTAATATGTAATAAAAGCCTTTGTACGTATTTCTATATAAATTAACAGGCAGTGTACAAGCAAAAAAGCTTCTAATATGTAATAAAAGCCTTTGTACGTATTTATATATCCATTAGCAGGTAGTGTACAGGCAAAAAAGCTTCGAAAATGTAATAAAAGCCTTTGTACGTATTTCTATATCCATTAACAGGAAGTATACAGGCGGAAAAGCTTCTAGTATGTAGTAAAAGCCTTTGTACGTATTTCTATATCCATTAACAGGTAGCGTACAGGCAAAAAAGCTTCTAATATGTAATAAAAGCCCTTGTACGTACTTCTATATCCATTAATAGGAAGTATACAGGCGAAAAAGCTTCTAATATGTAATAAAAGCCCTTGTACGTACTTCTATATCCATTAACAGGAAGTATACAGGCGAAAAGCTTCTAATATGTAATAAAAGCCTTTGTGCGTATTTCTATATAAATTAACAGGAAGTATACAGGCGGAAAAGCTTCTAATATGTAATAAAAGCCTTTGTACGTACTTCTATATAAATTAACAGGAAGTATACAGGCGGAAAAGCTTCTAAAATGTAATAAAATCCTTTGTACGTATTTCTGTATCCATTAACAGGCAGTGTACAGGCCAAAAAGCTTCTAATATGTAATAAAAGCCTTTGTACGTATTTCTATGTCCATTAACAGGCAGTGTACAGGCAAAAAAGCTTCTAAAATGTAATAAAAGCCTTTGTACGTATTTCTATATCCATTAACAGGGAGCTTACATGCGGAAAAGCTTCTAATATGTAACAAAAGACTTTGCGCATATTTCTATACGCATTAACAGGTAGTGTACAGGCAAAAAGCTTCTAATATGTAATAACAGCCTTTGTGCGTATTTCTATATAAATTAACAGGAAGTATGCAGGTGGAAAAGCTTCTAATATGTAATAAAAGTCTTTGTGCATATTTCTATATAAATTAACAGGAAGTATACAGGCGGAAAAGCTTCTAATATGTAATAAAAGCCTTTGTACGTATTTCTATATAAATTAACAGGAAGTATACAGGCTAAAAACCTTCTAATATGTAATAAAAGCTTTTGCGCATATTTCTGTATAAATTAACAGGAAGTATACAGGCGGAAAAGCTTCTAATATGTAATAAAAGCCTTTGCGCATATTTCTGTATAAATTAACAGGAAGTATACAGGCGGAAAAGCTTCTAATATGTAATAAAATCCTTTGTACGTATTTCTATATCCATTAACAGGCAGTGTACAGGCAAAAAAGCTTCTAATATGTAATAAAAGCCTTTGTACGTATTTCTATATCCATTAACAGGGAGCTTATAGGCGGAAAAGCTTCTAATATGTAATAAAAGCCGTTGTGTATATTTCTATATCCATTAACAGGTAGTGTACAGGCAAAAAAGCTTCTAATATGTAATAAAAGCCTTTGTGCGTATTTCTATATAAATTAACAGGAAGTATACAGGCGGAAAAGCTTCTAATATGTAATAAAAGCCTTTGTGCGTATTTCTATATAAATTAACAGGAAGTATACAGGCGGAAAAGCTTCTAATATGTAATAAAAGCCTTTGTGCGTATTTCTATATAAATTAACAGGAAGTATACAGGCGGAAAAGCTTCTAATATGTAATAAAAGCCTTTGTACGTATTTCTATATAAATTAACAGGTAGTGTACAGGCGGAAAAGCTTCTAATATGTAATAAAAGCCTTTGTGCGTATTTCTATATAAATTAACAGGAAGTATACAGGCGGAAAAGCTTCTATTATGTAATAAAAGCCTTTGTACGTATTTCTATATCCATTAACAGGCAGTGTACAGGCAAAAAAGCTTCTAATATGTAATAAAAGCCTTTGTACGTATTTCTATATCCATTAACAGGGAGCTTATAGGCGGAAAAGCTTCTAATATGTAATAAAAGCCGTTGTGTATATTTCTATATCCATTAACAGGTAGTGTACAGGCAAAAAAGCTTCTAATATGGAATAAAAGCCTTTGTGCGTGTTTCTATATAAATTAACAGGAAGTATACAGGCGGAAAAGCTTCTAATATGTAATAAAAGCTTTTGTGCGTATTTCTATATAAATTAACAGTAAGTATACAGGCGGAAAAGCTTCTAATATGTAATAAAAGCCTTTGTGCGTATTTCTATATAAATTAACAGGAAGTATACAGGCGGAAAAGCTTCTAATATGTAATAAAAGCCTTTGTACGTATTTCTATATAAATTAATAGGTAGTGTACAGGCGGAAAAGCTTCTAATATGTAATAAAAGCCTTTGTGCGTATTACTATATAAATTAACAGGAAGTATACAGGCGGAAAAGCTTCTAATATGTAATAAAAGCCTTTGTACGTATCTCTATATAAATTAACAGGAAGTATACAGGCGGAAAAGCTTCTAACATGTAATAAAAGCCTTTGTGCGTATTTCTATATAAATTAACAGGAAGTATACAGGCGGAAAAGCTTCTAATATGTAATAAAAGCCTTTGTGCGTATTTCTATATCCATTAACAGGTAGTGTACAGGCAAAAAAGCTTCTAATATGTAATAAAAGCCTTTGTACGTATTTCTATATAAATTAACAGGTAGTGTACAGGCAAAAAAGCTTCTAATATGTAATAAAAGCCTTTGTGCGTATTTCTATATCCATTAACAGGTAGTGTACAGGCAAAAAAGCTTCTAATATGTAATAAAAGCCTTTGTGCGTATTTCTATATCCATTAACAGATACTGTACAGGCAAAAAAGCTTCTAATATGTAATAAAAGCCTTTGTGCGTATTTCTATATAAATTAACAGGTAGTGTACAGGGGAAAAGCTTCTAATATGTAATAAAAGCTTTTGTACGTATTTCTATATAAATTAACAGGAAGTATACAGGCGGAAAAGCTTCTAACATGTAATAAAAGCCTTTGTGCGTATTTCTATATCCATTAACAGGTAGTGTACAGGTGAAAAGCTTCTAATATGGAATAAAAGCCTTTGTGCGTATTTTTATATAAATAAACAGGAAGTATACAGGCGGAAACGCTTCTAATATGTAATAAAACCTTTGTGCGTATTTCTATATAAATTAACAGGAAGTATACAGGCGGAAAACTCCTAATATGTAATAAAAGCCTTTGTACGTGTTTCTATATCCATTAACAGGTAGTGTACAGGCAAAAAAGCTTCTAATATGTAATAAAAGCCTTTGTGCGTAATTCTATATCCATTAACAGGTAGTGTACAGGAAAAAAAGCTTCTAATATGTAATAAAAGCGCTTGTGCGTATTTCTATATAAATTAACAGGAAGTATACAGGCGGAAAAGCTTCTAATATGTAATAAAAGCCTTTGTACGTATTTCTATATCCATTAACAGGCAGTGTACAAGCAAAAAAGCTTCTAATATGTAATAAAAGCCTTTGTACGTATTTATATATCCATTTACAGGTAGTGTACAGGCAAAAAAGCTTCTAAAATGTAATAAAAGCCTTTGTACGTATTTCTATATCCATTAACAGGAAGTATACAGGTGGAAAAGCTTCTAGTATTTAGTAAAAGCCTTTGTACGTATTTCTATATCCATTAATAGGAAGTATACAGGCCAAAAAGCTTCTAATATGTAATGAAAGCCTTTGTGCGTAATTTCTAAATAAATTAACAGGAAGTATACATTCGGAAAAGCTTCTAATATGTAATAAAAGCCTTTGTACGTATTTCTATATAAATTAACAGGAAGTATACAGGCGGAAAAGCTTCTAATATGTAATAAAAGTCTTTGTGCGTATTTCTATATAAATTAACGGGAAGTATACAGGCGGAAAAGCTTCTAATATGTAATAAAAGCCTTTGTACGTATTTCTATATAAATTAACAGTTAGTGTACAGGCAAAAAAGCTTCTAATATGTAATAAAAGCCTTTGTACGTATTTCTGTATACATTAACAGGCAGTGTACAGGCCAAAAAGCTTCTAATATGTAATAAAAGCCTTTGTACGTATTTCTATATCCATTAACAGGGAGCTTATAGGCGGAAAAGCTTCTAATATGTAATAAAAGCCGTTGTGTATATTTCTATATCCATTAACAGGTAGTGTACAGGCAAAAAAGCTTCTAATATGTAATAAAAGCCTTTGTGCGTATTTCTATATAATTTAACAGGAAGTATACAGGCGGAAAAGCTTCTAATATTTAATAAAAGCCTTTGTGCGTATTTCTATATAAATTAACAGGAAGTATACAGGAGGAAAAGCTTCTAATATGTAATAAAAGCCTTTGTGCGTATTTCTATATAAATTAACAGGAAGTATACAGGCGGAAAAGCTTCTAATATGTAATAAAAGCCTTTGTACGTATTTCTATATAAATTAACAGATAGTGTACAGGCGGAAAAGCTTCTAATATGTAATAAAAGCCTTTGTGCGTATTACTATATAAATTAACAGGAAGTATACAGGCGGAAAAGCTTCTAATATGTAATAAAAGCCTTTGTACGTATTTCTATATAAATTAACCGTTGTGTACAGGCGAAAAGCTTCTAATATGTAATAAAAGCCCTTGTGTTTTATTTCTATATAAATTAACAGGAAGTATACAGGCGGAAAAGCTTCTAATATGTAATAAAAGCATTTGTGCGTATTTCAATATAAATTATCAGGAAGTATACAGGCGGAAAAGCTTCTAATATGTAATAAAAGCCTTTGTACGTATTTCTATATAAATTAACAGGTAGTGTACAGGCGAAAAGCTTCTAATATGTAATAAAAGCCTTTGTGCGTATTTCTATATAAATTAACAGGAAGTATACAGGCGGAAAAGCTTCTAGAATGTAATAAAAGCCTTTGTACGTATTTCTATATAAATTAACAGGAAGTATACAGGCGGAAAAGCTTCTAATATGTAATAAAAGCCTTTGTACGTATTTCTATATAAATTAACAGGAAGTATACAGGCAGAAAAGCTTCTAATATGTAATAAAAGCCTTTGTACGTATTTCTATATAAATTAACAGGAAGTATACAGGCGGAAAAGCTTCTAATATGTAATAAAAGCCGTTGTACGTATCTCTATATAAATTAACAGGAAGTATACAGGCGGAAAAGCTTCTAACATGTAATAAAAGCCTTTGTGCGTATTTCTATATCCATTAACAGGTAGTGTACAGGCGAAAAGCTTCTAATATGGAATAAAAGCCTTTGTGCGTATTTTTATATAAATAAACAGGAGGTATACAGGCGGAAACGCTTCTAATATGTAATAAAACCTTTGTGCGTATTTCTATATAAATTAACGGGAAGTATACAGGCGGAAAAGCTCCTAATATGTAATAAAAGCCTTTGTACGTGTTTCTATATCCATTAACAGGTAGTGTACAGGCAAAAAAGCTTCTAATATGTAATAAAAGCCTTTGTGCGTATTTCTATATCCATTAACAGGTAGTTTACAGGCAAAAAAGCTTCTAATATGTAATAAAAGCGTTTGCGCGTATTTCTATATAAATTAACAGGAAGTATACAGGCGGAAAAGCTTCTAATATGTAATAAAATCCTTTGTACGTATTTCTATATCCATTAACAGGCAGTGTACAAGCAAAAAAGCTTCTAATATGTAATAAAAGCCTTTGTACGTATTTATATATCCATTAACAGGTAGTGTACAGGCAAAAAAGCTTCGAAAATGTAATAAAAGCCTTTGTACGTATTTCTATATCCATTAACAGGAAGTATACAGGCGGAAAAGCTTCTAGTATGTAGTAAAAACCTTTGTACGTATTTCTATATCCATTAACAGGTAGCGTACAGGCAAAAAAGCTTCTAATATGTAATAAAAGCCTTTGTACGTATTTCTATATCCATTAACAGGAAGTATACAGGCAAAAAAGCTTCTAATATGTAATAAAAGCCCTTGTACGTACTTCTATATCCATTAATAGGAAGTATACAGGCGAAAAAGCTTCTAATATGTAATAAAAGCCCTTGTACGTACTTCTATATCCATTAACAGGAAGCATACAGGCGAAAAGCTTCTAATATGTAATAAAAGCCTTTGTGCGTATTTCTATATAAATTAACAGGAAGTATACAGGCGGAAAAGCTTCTAATATGTAATAAAAGCCTTTGTACGTACTTCTATATAAATTAACAGGAAGTATACAGGCGGAAAAGCTTCTAATATGTAATAAAATCCTTTGTACGTATTTCTGTATCCATTAACAGGCAGTGTACAGGCCAAAAAGCTTCTAATATGTAATAAAAGCCTTTGTACGTATTTCTATATCCATTAACAGGCAGTGTACAGGCAAAAAAGCCTCTAATATGTAATAAAAGCCTTTGTACGTATTTCTATATCCATTAACAGGGAGCTTACATGCGGAAAAGCTTCTAATATGTAACAAAAGACTTTGTGCATATTTCTATATGCATTAACAGGTAGTGTACAGGCAAAAAGCTTCTAATATGTAATAAAAGCCTTTGTGCGTATTTCTATATAAATTAACAGGAAGTATGCAGGTGGAAAAGCTTCTAATATGTAATAAAAGTCTTTGTGCATATTTCTATATAAATTAACAGGAAGTATACAGGCGGAAAAGCTTCTAATATGTAATAAAAGCCTTTGTACGTATTTCTATATAAATTAACAGGAAGTATACAGGCTAAAAACCTTCTAATATGTAATAAAAGCTTTTGCGCATATTTCTGTATAAATTAACAGGAAGTATACAGGCGGAAAAGCTTCTAATATGTAATAAAAGCCTTTGCGCATATTTTTGTGTAAATTAACAGGAAGTATACAGGCGGAAAAGCTTCTAATATGTAATAAAATCCTTTGTACGTATTTCTATATCCATTAACAGGCAGTGTACAGGCAAAAAGCTTCTAATATGTAATAAAAGCCTTTGTACGTATTTCTATATCCATTAACAGGGAGCTTATAGGCGGAAAAGCTTCTAATATGTAATAAAAGCCGTTGTGTATATTTCTATATCCATTAACAGGTAGTGTACAGGCAAAAAAGCTTCTAATATGTAATAAAAGCCTTTGTGCGTATTTCTATATAAATTAACAGGAAGTATACAGGCGGAAAAGCTTCTAATATGTAATAAAAGCCTTTGTGCGTATTTCTATATAAATTAACAGGAAGTATACCGGCGGAAAAGCTTCTAATATGTAATAAAAGCCTTTGTGCGTATTTCTATATAAATTAACAGGAAGTATACAGGCGGAAAAGCTTCTAATATGTAATAAAAGCCTTTGTACGTATTTCTATATAAATTAACAGGTAGTGTACAGGCGGAAAAGCTTCTAATATGTAATAAAAGCCTTTGTGCGTATTTCTATATAAATTAACAGGAAGTATACAGGCGGAAAAGCTTCTATTATGTAATAAAAGCCTTTGTACGTATTTCTATATCCATTAACAGGCAGTGTACAGGCAAAAAAGCTTCTAATATGTAATAAAAGCCTTTGTACGTATTTCTATATCCATTAACAGGGAGCTTATAGGCGGAAAAGCTTCTAATATGTAATAAAAGCCGTTGTGTATATTTCTATATCCATTAACAGGTAGTGTACAGGCAAAAAAGCTTCTAATATGTAATAAAAGCCTTTGTGCGTATTTCTATATAAATTAACAGGAAGTATACAGGCGGAAAAGATTCTAATATGTAATAAAAGCCTTTGTGCGTATTTCTATATAAATTAACAGTAAGTATACAGGCGGAAAAGCTTCTAATATGTAATAAAAGCCTTTGTGCGTATTTCTATATAAATTAACAGGAAGTATACAGGCGGAAAAGCTTCTAATATGTAATAAAAGCCTTTGTACGTATTTCTATATAAATTAACAGGTAGTGTACAGGCGGAAAAGCTTCTAATATGTAATAAAAGCCTTTGTGCGTATTACTATATAAATTAACAGGAAGTATACAGGCGGAAAAGCTTCTAATATGTAATAAAAGCCTTTGTACGTATTTCTATATAAATTAACCGTTGTGTACAGGCGAAAAGCTTCTAATATGTAATAAAAGCCCTTGTGTTTTATTTCTATATAAATTAACAGGAAGTATACAGGCGGAAAAGCTTCTAATATGTAATAAAAGCCTTTGTGCGTATTTCAATATAAATTATCAGGAAGTATACAGGCGGAAAAGCTTCTAATATGTAATAAAAGCCTTTGTTCGTATTTCTATATAAATTAACAGGTAGTGTACAGGCGAAAAGCTTCTAATATGTAATAAAAGCCTTTGTGCGTATTTCTATATAAATTAACAGGAAGTATACAGGCGGAAAAGCTTCTAGAATGTAATAAAAGCCTTTGTACGTATTTCTATATAAATTAACAGGAAGTATACAGGCGGAAAAGCTTCTAATATGTAATAAAAGCCTTTGTACGTATTTCTATATAAATTAACAGGAAGTATACGGGCCGAAAAGCTTCTAATATGTAATAAAAGCCTTTGTACGTATTTCTATATAGATTAACAGGAAGTATGCAGGCGGAAAAGCTTCTAATATGTAATAAAAGCCTTTGTACGTATCTCTATATAAATTAACAGGAAGTATACAGGCGGAAAAGCTTCTAACATGTAATAAAAGCCTTTGTGCGTATTTCTATATCCATTAACAGGTTGTGTACAGGCGAAAAGCTTCTAATATGGAATAAAAGCCTTTGTGCGTATTTTTATATAAATAAACAGGAGGTGTACAGGCGGAAACGCTTCTAATATGTAATAAAACCTTTGTGCGTATTTCTATATAAATTAACAGGAAGTATACAGGCGGAAAAGCTTCTAATATGTAATAAAAGCCTTTGTACGTATTTCTATATCCATTAACAGGCAGTGTACAAGCAAAAAAGCTTCTAATATGTAATAAAAGCCTTTGTACGTATTTCTATATCCATTAACAGGTAGCGTACAGGCAAAAAAGCTTCTAATATGTAATAAAAGCCTTTGTACGTATTTCTATATCCATTAACAGGAAGTATACAGGCAAAAAAGCTTCTAATATGTAATAAAAGCCCTTGTACGTACTTCTATATCCATTAATAGGAAGTATACAGGCGAAAAAGCTTCTAATATGTAATAAAAGCCCTTGTACGTACTTCTATATCCATTAACAGGAAGTATACAGGCGAAAAGCCTCTAATATGTAATAAAAGCCTTTGTGCGTATTTCTATATAAATTAACAGGAAGTATACAGGCGGAAAAGCTTCTAATATGTAATAAAAGCCTTTGTACGTACTTCTATATAAATTAACAGGAAGTATACAGGCGGAAAAGCTTCTAATATGTAATAAAATCCTTTGTACGTATTTCTGTATCCACTAACAGGCAGTGTACAGGCCAAAAAGCTTCTAATATGTAATAAAAGCCTTTGTACGTATTTCTATATCCATTAACAGGCAGTGTACAGGCAAAAAAGCCTCTAATATGTAATAAAAGCCTTTGTACGTATTTCTATATACATTAACAGGGAGCTTACAGGCGGAAAAGCTTCTAATATGTAATAAAAGACTTTGTGCATATTTCTATATGCATTAACAGGTAGTGTACAGGCAAAAAGCTTCTAATATGTAATAAAAGCCTTTGTGCGTATTTCTATATAAATTAACAGGAAGTATGCAGGTGGAAAAGCTTCTAATATGTAATAA
This sequence comes from Mantis religiosa, assembly GCA_030765055.1. NCBI lineage: Eukaryota > Metazoa > Arthropoda > Insecta > Mantodea > Mantidae > Mantis > Mantis religiosa. The sequence goes on along the minus strand of CM060950.1, from coordinate 340,706,071 downwards.
AGGTCTTTGTGCATATTTCTATATAAATTAACAGGAAGTATACAGGCGGAAAAGCTTCTAATATGTAATAAAAGCCTTTGTACGTATTTCTATATAAATTAACAGGAAGTATACAGGCTAAAAACCTTCCAATATGTAATAAAAGCTTTTGCGCATATTTCTATATAAATTAACAGGAAGTATAAGGGCGGAAAAGCTTCTAATATGTAATAAAAGCCTTTGCGCATATTTCTGTATAAATTAACAGGAAGTATACAGGCGGAAAAGCTTCTAATATGTAATAAAATCCTTTGTACGTATTTCTATATCCATTAACAGGCAGTGTACAGGCAAAAAAGCTTCTAATATGTAATAAAAGCCTTTGTACGTATTTCTATATCCATTAACAGGGAGCTTATAGGCGGAAAAGCTTCTAATATGTAATAAAAGCCGTTGTGTATATTTCTATATCCATTAACAGGTAGTGTACAGGAAAAAAAGCTTCTAATATGTAATAAAAGCCTTTGTGCGTATTTCTATATAAATGAACAGGAAGTATACAGGCGGAAAAGCTTCTAATATGTAATAAAAGCCTTTGTGCGTATTTCTATATAAATTAACAGGAAGTATACAGGCGGAAAAGCTTCTAATATGTAATAAAAGCCTTTGTGCGTATTTCTATATAAATTAACAGGAAGTATACAGGCGGAAAAGCTTCTAATATGTAATAAAAGCCTTTGTACGTATTTCTATATAAATTAACAGGTAGTGTACAGGCGGAAAAGCTTCTAATATGTAATAAAAGTCCTTGTGCGTATTTCTGTATAAATTAACAGGAAGTATACAGGCGGAAAAGCTTCTATTATGTAATAAAAGCCTTTGTACGTATTTCTATATCCATTAACAGGCAGTGTACAGGCAAAAAAGCTTCTAATATGTAATAAAAGCCTTTGTGCGTATTTCTATATAAATTAACAGGAAGTATACAGGCGAAAAGCTTCTAATATGTAATAAAAGCCTTTGTGCGTATTTCTATATAAATTAACAGGAAGTATACAGGCGGAAAAGCTTCTAATATGTAATAAAAGCCTTTGTGCGTATTTCTATATAAATTAACAGGAAGTATACAGGCGGAAAAGCTTCTAATATGTAATAAAAGCCTTTGTACGTATTTCTATATAAATTAACAGGTAGTGTACAGGCGGAAAAGCTTCTAATATGTAATAAAAGCCTTTGTGCGTATTTCTATATAAATTAACAGGAAGTTAAAGTCGGAAAAGCTTCTAATATGTAATAAAAGCCTTTGTACGTATTTCTATATAAATTAACCGTTGTGTACAGGCGAAAAGCTTCTAATATGTAATAAAAGCCCTTGTGTTTTATTTCTATATAAATTAACAGGAAGTATACAGGCGGAAAAGCTTCTAATATGTAATAAAAGCATTTGTGCGTATTTCAATATAAATTATCAGGAAGTATACAGGCGGAAAAGCTTCTAATATGTAATAAAAGCCTTTGTACGTATTTCTATATAAATTAACAGGTAGTGTACAGGCGAAAAGCTTCTAATATGTAATAAAAGCCTTTGTGCGTATTTCTATATAAATTAACAGGAAGTATACAGGCGGAAAAGCTTCTAGAATGTAATAAAAGCCTTTGTACGTATTTCTATATAAATTAACGGGAAGTATACAGGCGGAAAAGCTTCTAATATGTAATAAAAGCCTTTGTACGTATTTCTATATAAATTAACAGGAAGTATACAGGCAGAAAAGCTTCTAATATGTAATAAAAGCCTTTGTACGTATTTCTATATAAATTAACAGGAAGTATACAGGCGGAAAAGCTTCTAATATGTAATAAAAGCCTTTGTACGTATCTCTATATAAATTAACAGGAAGTATACAGGCGGAAAAGCTTCTAATATGTAATAAAAGCCTTTGTACGTATTTCTATATCCATTAACAGGCAGTGTACAGGCAAAAAAGCTTCTAATATGTAATAAAAGCCTTTGTGCGTATTTCTATATAAATTTACAGGAAGTCTACAGGCGGAAAAGCTTCTAATATGTAATAAAAGCCTTTGTGCGTATTTCTAGCTCCATTAACAGGAAGTATACAGGCGGAAAAGCTTCTAATATGTAATAAAAGCCTTTGTACGTATTTCTATATAAATTAACAGGAAGTATACAGGCAAAAAAGCTTCTAATATGTAATAAAAGCCCTAGTGCGTATTTCTATACCCATTTACAGGCAGTGTACAGGCAAAAAAGCTTCTAATATGTAATAAAATAATTTGTGCGTATTTCTATATCCATTAACAGGTAGTGTACAGGCAAAAAAGCTTCTTATATGTAATAAAGGCCTTTGTACGTATTTCTATATAAATTAACAGGTAGTGTACAGGCAAAAAAGCTTCTAATATGTAATAAAAGCCTTTGTGCGTATTTCTATATCCAATAACAGGTAGTGTACAGGCGGAAAACTTCTAATATGTAATAAAAGCCTTTGTGCGTATTTCTATATCCATTAACAGGTAGTGTATAGGCAAAAAAGCTTCTAATATGTAATAAAAGCCTTTGTGCGTATTTCTATATAAATTAACAGGAAGTATACAGGCGGAAAAGCTTCTAATATGTAATAAAAGCTTTTGTACGTATTTCTATATAAATTAACAGGAAGTATACAGGCAAAAAAGCTTCTAATATGTAATAAAAGCCTTTGTGCGTATTTCTATATCCATTAACAGGCAGTGTACAGGCAAAAAAGCTTCTAATATGTAATAAAAGACTTTGTGCGTATTTCTATATCCATTAACAGGTAGTGTAAAGGCAAAAAAGCTTCTAATATGTAATAAAAGACTTTGTACGTATTTCTATATCCATTAACAGGAAGTATACAGGCAAAAAAGCTTCTAATATGTAATAAAAGCCCTTGTACGTACTTCTATATCCATTAATAGGAAGTATACAGGCGAAAAAGCTTCTAATATGTAATAAAAGCCCTTGTACGTACTTCTATATCCATTAACAGGAAGTATACAGGCGAAAAGCTTCTAATATGTAATAAAAGCCTTTGTGCGTATTTCTATATAAATTAACAGGAAGTATACAGGCAGAAAAGCTTCTAATATGTAATAAAATCCTTTGTACGTATTTCTGTATCCATTAACAGGCAGTGTACAGGCCAAAAAGCTTCTAATATGTAATAAAAGCCTTTGTGCATATTTCTGTATAAATTAACAGGAAGTATACAGGCGAAAAAGCTTCTAATATGTAATAAAAGCCCTTGTACGTACTTCTATATCCATTAACAGGAAGTATACAGGCGAAAAGCTTCTAATATGTAATAAAAGCCTTTGTGCGTATTTCTATATAAATTAACAGGAGGTATACAGGCAGAAAAGCTTCTAATATGTAATAAAATCCTTTGTACGTATTTCTGTATCCATTAACAGGCAGTGTACAGGCCAAAAAGCTTCTAATATGTAATAAAAGCCCTTGTACGTACTTCTATATCCATTAACAGGAAGTATACAGGCGAAAAGCTTCTAATATGTAATAAAAGCCTTTGTGCGTATTTCTATATAAATTAACAGGAGGTATACAGGCAGAAAAGCTTCTAATATGTAATAAAAGCCCTTGTACGTATTTCTATATCCATTAACAGGTAGTGTACAGGCAAAAAAGCTTCTAATATGTAATAAAATTCTTTGTACGTATTTCTATATCCATTAACAGGTACTGTACAGGCAAAAAAGCTTCTAATATGTAATAAAAGCCTTTGTGCGTGTTTCTATATAAATTAACAGGAAGTATACAGGCGGAAAAGCTTCTAATATGTAATAAAAGCCTTTGTACGTATTTCTATATAAATTAACAGGAAGTATACAGGCGAAAAGCTTCTAATATGTAATAAAATTCTTTGTGCGTATTTCTATATAAATTAACAGGAAGTATACAGGCGGAAAAGGTTCTAATATGTAATAAAAGCCTTTTTACGTTTTTCTATATAAATTAACAGGTAGTGTACAGGCAAAAAAGCTTCTAATATGTAATAAAAGCATTTGTACGTATTTCTGTATACATTAACAGGCAGTGTACAGGCCAAAAAGCTTCTAATATGTAATAAAAGCCTTTGTACGTATTTCTATATCCATTAACAGGCAGTGTACAGGCAAAAAAGCTTCTAATATGTAATAAAAGCCTTTGTACGTGTTTCTATATAAATTAACAGGAAGTATACAGGCGGAAAAGCTTCTAATATGTAATAAAAGCCTTTGTACGTATTTCTATATAAATTAACCGTTGTGTACAGGCGAAAAGCTTCTAATATGTAATAAAAGCCTTTGTGCGTATTTCTATATAAATTAACAGGAAGTATACAGGCGGAAAGGCTTCTAATATGTAATAAAAGCCTTTCTGCGTATTTCAATATAAATTTACAGGAAGTCTAGAGGCGGAAAAGCTTCTAATATGTAATAAAAGACTTTGTACGTAGTTCTATATAAATTAACAGGTAGTGTACAGGCAAAAAGCTTCTAATATGTAATAAAAGCCTTTCTGCGTATTTCTATATAAATTAACAGGAAGTATACAGGCGGAAAAGCTTCTAAAATGTAATAAAAGCCTTAGTACGTATTTCTATATAAATTAACAGGAAGTATACAGGCGGAAAAGCTTCTAATATGTAATAAAAGCCTTTGTACGTATTTCAATATAAATTAACAGGAAGTATACAGGCGGAAAAGCTTCTAATATGTAATAAAAGCCTTTGTACGTATTTCTATATAAATTAACAGGAAGTATACAGGCGGACAAGCTTCTAATATGTAATAAAAGCCTTTGTACGTATTTCTATATAAATTAACAGGAAGTATACAGGCGGAAAAGCTTCTAATATGTAATAAAAGCCTTTGTACGTATTTCTATATCCATTAACAGGCAGTGTACAGGCAAAAAAGCTTCTAATATGTAATGAAAGCCTTTGTGCGTATTTCTATATCCAATAACAGGTAGTGTACAGGCAAAAAAGCTTCTAATATGTATTAAAAGCCTTTGTGCGTATTTCTATATCCATTAACAGGTAGTGCATAGGCAAAAAGCTTCTAATATGTAATAAAAGCCTTTGTGCGTATTTCTATATGAATAAACAGGAAGTATACAGGCGGAAAAGCTTCTAATATGTAATAAAAGCCTTTGTACGTATTGCTATATAAATTAGCAGGAAGTATACAGGCAAAAAAGCTTCTAATATGTAATAAAAGCCTTTGTGCGTATTTCTAAATCCATTAACAGGCAGCGTACAGGCAAAAAAGCTTCTAATATGTAATAAAAGCCTTTGTGCGTATTTCTATATCCATTAACAGGTAGTGTACAGGCAAAAAAGCTTCTAATATGTAATAAAAGCCTTTGTACGTATTTCTATATAAATTAACAGGTAGTGTACAGGCAAAAGAGCTTCTAATATGTAATAAAAGACTTTGTGCGTATTTCTATATCCATTAACAGATACTGTACAGGCAAAAAAGCTTCCAATATGTAATAAAAGCCTTTGTGCGTATTTCTATATAAATAAACAGGTAGTGTACAGGGGAAAAGCTTCTAATATGTAATAAAAGCCTTTGTACGTATTTCTATATAAATTAACAGGAAGTATAGAGGCGGAAAAGCTTCTAACATGTAATAAAAGCCTTTGTGCGTATTTCTATATCCATTAACAGGTAGTGTACAGGCGAAAAGCTTCTAATATGTAATAAAAGCCTTTGTGCGTATTTTATATAAATAAACAGGAAGTATACAGGCGGAAACGCTTCTAATATGTAATAAAACCTTTGTGCGTATTTCTATATAAATTAACAGGAAGTATACAGGCGGAAAAGCTCCTAATATATAATAAAAGCCTTTGTACGTGTTTCTATATCCATTAACAGGTAGTGTACAGGCAAAAAACTTCTAATGTGTAATAAAAGCCTTTGTGCGTATTTCTATATCCATTAACAGGTAGTGTACAGGCAAAAAAGCATCTAATATGTAATAAAAGCGTTTGTGCGTATTTCTATATAAATTAACAGAAAGTATACAGGCGGAAAAGCTTCTAATATGTAATAAAAGCCTTTGTACGTATTTCTATATCCATTAACCGTTGTGTACAGGCAAAAAAGCTTCTAATTTGTAATAAAAGCCTTTGTACGTATTTGTATATCCATTAACAGGTAGTGTACAGGCGGAAAAGCTTCTAAAATGTAATAAAAGCCTTTGTACGTATTTCTATATCCATTAACAGGAAGTATACAGGCGGAAAAGCTTCTAGTATGTAGTAAAAGCCTTTGTACGTATTTCTATATACATTAACAGGTAGTGTACAGGCAAAAAAGCTTCTAATATGTAAAAAAAGCCTTTGTACGTATTTCTATATCCATTAACAGGAAGTATACAGGCGAAAAAGCTTCTAATATGTAATAAAAGCCCTTGTACGTACTTCTATATCCATTAACAGGAAGTATACAGGCGAAAAGCTTCTAATATGTAATAAAAGCCTTTGTGCGTATTTCTATATAAATTAACAGGAAGTATACAGGCGGAAAAGCTTATAATATGTAATAAAAGCCTTTGTACGTATTTCTGTATCCATTAACAGGCAGTGTACAGGCCAAAAAGCTTCTAATATGTAATAAAAGCTTTTGTACGTATTTCTATATCCATTAACAGGCAGTGTACAGGCAAAAAAGCCTCTAATATGTAATAAAAGCCTTTGTACGTATTTCTATATCCATTAACAGGGAGCTTACAGGCGGAAAAGCTTCTAATATGTAATAAAAGCCTTTGTGCATATTTCTATATGCATTAACAGGTAGTGTACAGGCAAAAAGCTTCTAATATGTAATAAAAGCCTTTGTGCGTATTTCTATATAAATTAACAGGAAGTATACAGGCTAAAAACCTTCTAATATGTAATAAAAGCTTTTGCGCATATTTCTGTATAAATTAACAGGAAGTATACAGGCGGAAAAGCTTCTAATATGTAATAAAAGCCTTTGCGCATATTTTTGTGTAAATTAACAGGAAGTATACAGGCGGAAAAGCTTCTAATATGTAATAAAATCCTTTGTACGTATTTCTATATCCATTAACAGGCAGTGTACAGGCAAAAAGCTTCTAATATGTAATAAAAGCCTTTGTACGTATTTCTATATCCATTAACAGGGAGCTTATAGGCGGAAAAGCTTCTAATATGTAATAAAAGCCGTTGTGTATATTTCTATATCCATTAACAGGTAGTGTACAGGCAAAAAAGCTTCTAATATGTAATAAAAGACTTTGTGCGTATTTCTATATAAATTAACAGGAAGTATACAGGCGGAAAAGCTTCTAATATGTAATAAAAGCCTTTGTGCGTATTTCTATATAAATTAACAGGAAGTATACCGGCGGAAAAGCTTCTAATATGTAATAAAAGCCTTTGTGCGTATTTCTATATAAATTAACAGGAAGTATACAGGCGGAAAAGCTTCTAATATGTAATAAAAGCCTTTGTACGTATTTCTATATAAATTAACAGGTAGTGTACAGGCGGAAAAGCTTCTAATATGTAATAAAAGCCTTTGTGCGTATTTCTATATAAATTAACAGGAAGTATACAGGCGGAAAAGCTTCTATTATGTAATAAAAGCCTTTGTACGTATTTCTATATCCATTAACAGGCAGTGTACAGGCAAAAAAGCTTCTAATATGTAATAAAAGCCTTTGTACGTATTTCTATATCCATTAACAGGGAGCTTATAGGCGGAAAAGCTTCTAATATGTAATAAAAGCCGTTGTGTATATTTCTATATCCATTAACAGGTAGTGTACAGGCAAAAAAGCTTCTAATATGTAATAAAAGCCTTTGTGCGTATTTCTATATAAATTAACAGGAAGTATACAGGCGGAAAAGATTCTAATATGTAATAAAAGCCTTTGTGCGTATTTCTATATAAATTAACAGTAAGTATACAGGCGGAAAAGCTTCTAATATGTAATAAAAGTCTTTGTGCGTATTTCTATATAAATTAACAGGAAGTATACAGGCGGAAAAGCTTCTAATATGTAATAAAAGCCTTTGTACGTATTTCTATATAAATTAACAGGTAGTGTACAGGCGGAAAAGCTTCTAATATGTAATAAAAGCCTTTGTGCGTATTACTATATAAATTAACAGGAAGTATACAGGCGGAAAATCTTCTAATATGTAATAAAAGCCTTTGTACGTATTTCTATATAAATTAACCGTTGTGTACAGGCGAAAAGCTTCTAATATGTAATAAAAGCCCTTGTGTTTTATTTCTATATAAATTAACAGGAAGTATACAGGCGGAAAAGCTTCTAATATGTAATAAAAGCCTTTGTGCGTATTTCAATATAAATTATCAGGAAGTATACAGGCGGAAAAGCTTCTAATATGTAATAAAAGCCTTTGTTCGTATTTCTATATAAATTAACAGGTAGTGTACAGGCGAAAAGCTTCTAATATGTAATAAAAGCCTTTGTGCGTATTTCTATATAAATTAACAGGAAGTATACAGGCGGAAAAGCTTCTAGAATGTAATAAAGGCCTTTGTACGTATTTCTATATAAATTAACAGGAAGTATACAGGCGGAAAAGCTTCTAATATGTAATAAAAGCCTTTGTACGTATTTCTATATAAATTAACAGGAAGTATACGGGCCGAAAAGCTTCTAATATGTAATAAAAGCCTTTGTACGTATTTCTATATAGATTAACAGGAAGTATGCAGGCGGAAAAGCTTCTAATATGTAATAAAAGCCTTTGTACGTATCTCTATATAAATTAACAGGAAGTATACAGGCGGAAAAGCTTCTAACATGTAATAAAAGCCTTTGTGCGTATTTCTATATCCATTAACAGGTTGTGTACAGGCGAAAAGCTTCTAATATGGAATAAAAGCCTTTGTGCGTATTTTTATATAAATAAACAGGAGGTGTACAGGCGGAAACGCTTCTAATATGTAATAAAACCTTTGTGCGTATTTCTATATAAATTAACAGGAAGTATACAGGCGGAAAAGCTTCTAATATGTAATAAAAGCCTTTGTACGTATTTCTATATCCATTAACAGGCAGTGTACAAGCAAAAAAGCTTCTAATATGTAATAAAAGCCTTTGTACGTATTTCTATATCCATTAACAGGTAGCGTACAGGCAAAAAAGCTTCTAATATGTAATAAAAGCCTTTGTACGTATTTCTATATCCATTAACAGGAAGTATACAGGCAAAAAAGCTTCTAATATGTAATAAAAGCCCTTGTACGTACTTCTATATCCATTAATAGGAAGTATACAGGCGAAAAAGCTTCTAATATGTAATAAAAGCCCTTGTACGTACTTCTATATCCATTAACAGGAAGTATACAGGCGAAAAGCCTCTAATATGTAATAAAAGCCTTTGTGCGTATTTCTATATAAATTAACAGGAAGTATACAGGCGGAAAAGCTTCTAATATGTAATAAAAGCCTTTGTACGTACTTCTATATAAATTAACAGGAAGTATACAGGCGGAAAAGCTTCTAATATGTAATAAAATCCTTTGTACGTATTTCTGTATCCACTAACAGGCAGTGTACAGGCCAAAAAGCTTCTAATATGTAATAAAAGCCTTTGTACGTATTTCTATATCCATTAACAGGCAGTGTACAGGCAAAAAAGCCTCTAATATGTAATAAAAGCCTTTGTACGTATTTCTATATACATTAACAGGGAGCTTACAGGCGGAAAAGCTTCTAATATGTAATAAAAGACTTTGTGCATATTTCTATATGCATTAACAGGTAGTGTACAGGCAAAAAGCTTCTAATATGTAATAAAAGCCTTTGTGCGTATTTCTATATAAATTAACAGGAAGTATGCAGGTGGAAAAGCTTCTAATATGTAATAAAGGTCTTTGTGCATATTTCTATATAAATTAACAGGAAGTATACAGGCGGAAAAGCTTCTAATATGTAATAAAAGCCTTTGTACGTATTTCTATATAAATTAACAGGAAGTATACAGGCTAAAAACCTTCCAATATGTAATAAAAGCTTTTGCGCATATTTCTATATAAATTAACAGGAAGTATAAGGGCGGAAAAGCTTCTAATATGTAATAAAAGCCTTTGCGCATATTTCTGTATAAATTAACAGGAAGTATACAGGCGGAAAAGCTTCTAATATGTAATAAAATCCTTTGTACGTATTTCTATATCCATTAACAGGCAGTGTACAGGCAAAAAAGCTTCTAATATGTAATAAAAGCCTTTGTACGTATTTCTATATCCATTAACAGGGAGCTTATAGGCGGAAAAGCTTCTAATATGTAATAAAAGCCGTTGTGTATATTTCTATATCCATTAACAGGTAGTGTACAGGAAAAAAAGCTTCTAATATGTAATAAAAGCCTTTGTGCGTATTTCTATATAAATGAACAGGAAGTATACAGGCGGAAAAGCTTCTAATATGTAATAAAAGCCTTTGTGCGTATTTCTATATAAATTAACAGGAAGTATACAGGCGGAAAAGCTTCTAATATGTAATAAAAGCCTTTGTGCGTATTTCTATATAAATTAACAGGAAGTATACAGGCGGAAAAGCTTCTAATATGTAATAAAAGCCTTTGTACGTATTTCTATATAAATTAACAGGTAGTGTACAGGCGGAAAAGCTTCTAATATGTAATAAAAGTCCTTGTGCGTATTTCTGTATAAATTAACAGGAAGTATACAGGCGGAAAAGCTTCTATTATGTAATAAAAGCCTTTGTACGTATTTCTATATCCATTAACAGGCAGTGTACAGGCAAAAAAGCTTCTAATATGTAATAAAAGCCTTTGTGCGTATTTCTATATAAATTAACAGGAAGTATACAGGCGAAAAGCTTCTAATATGTAATAAAAGCCTTTGTGCGTATTTCTATATAAATTAACAGGAAGTATACAGGCGGAAAAGCTTCTAATATGTAATAAAAGCCTTTGTGCGTATTTCTATATAAATTAACAGGAAGTATACAGGCGGAAAAGCTTCTAATATGTAATAAAAGCCTTTGTACGTATTTCTATATAAATTAACAGGTAGTGTACAGGCGGAAAAGCTTCTAATATGTAATAAAAGCCTTTGTGCGTATTTCTATATAAATTAACAGGAAGTTAAAGTCGGAAAAGCTTCTAATATGTAATAAAAGCCTTTGTACGTATTTCTATATAAATTAACCGTTGTGTACAGGCGAAAAGCTTCTAATATGTAATAAAAGCCCTTGTGTTTTATTTCTATATAAATTAACAGGAAGTATACAGGCGGAAAAGCTTCTAATATGTAATAAAAGCCTTTGTGCGTATTTCAATATAAATTATCAGGAAGTATACAGGCGGAAAAGCTTCTAATATGTAATAAAAGCCTTTGTACGTATTTCTATATAAATTAACAGGTAGTGTACAGGCGAAAAGCTTCTAATATGTAATAAAAGCCTTTGTGCGTATTTCTATATAAATTAACAGGAAGTATACAGGCGGAAAAGCTTCTAGAATGTAATAAAAGCCTTTGTACGTATTTCTATATAAATTAACGGGAAGTATACAGGCGGAAAAGCTTCTAATATGTAATAAAAGCCTTTGTACGTATTTCTATATAAATTAACAGGAAGTATACAGGCAGAAAAGCTTCTAATATGTAATAAAAGCCTTTGTACGTATTTCTATATAAATTAACAGGAAGTATACAGGCGGAAAAGCTTCTAATATGTAATAAAAGCCTTTGTACGTATCTCTATATAAATTAACAGGAAGTATACAGGCGGAAAAGCTTCTAATATGTAATAAAAGCCTTTGTACGTATTTCTATATCCATTAACAGGCAGTGTACAGGCAAAAAAGCTTCTAATATGTAATAAAAGCCTTTGTGCGTATTTCTATATAAATTTACAGGAAGTCTACAGGCGGAAAAGCTTCTAATATGTAATAAAAGCCTTTGTGCGTATTTCTAGCTCCATTAACAGGAAGTATACAGGCGGAAAAGCTTCTAATATGTAATAAAAGCCTTTGTACGTATTTCTATATAAATTAACAGGAAGTATACAGGCAAAAAAGCTTCTAATATGTAATAAAAGCCTTTGTGCGTATTTCTATACCCATTTACAGGCAGTGTACAGGCAAAAAAGCTTCTAATATGTAATAAAATAATTTGTGCGTATTTCTATATCCATTAACACGTAGTGTACAGGCAAAAAAGCTTCTTATATGTAATAAAGGCCTTTGTACGTATTTCTATATAAATTAACAGGTAGTGTACAGGCAAAAAAGCTTCTAATATGTAATAAAAGCCTTTGTGCGTATTTCTATATCCAATAACAGGTAGTGTACAGGCGGAAAACTTCTAATATGTAATAAAAGCCTTTGTGCGTATTTCTATATCCATTAACAGGTAGTGTATAGGCAAAAAAGCTTCTAATATGTAATAAAAGCCTTTGTGCGTATTTCTATATAAATTAACAGGAAGTATACAGGCGGAAAAGCTTCTAATATGTAATAAAAGCTTTTGTACGTATTTCTATATAAATTAACAGGAAGTATACAGGCAAAAAAGCTTCTAATATGTAATAAAAGCCTTTGTGCGTATTTCTATTTCCATTAACAGGCAGTGTACAGGCAAAAAAGCTTCTAATATGTAATAAAAGACTTTGTGCGTATTTCTATATCCATTAACAGGTAGTGTAAAGGCAAAAAAGCTTCTAATATGTAATAAAAGACTTTGTACGTATTTCTATATCCATTAACAGGAAGTATACAGGCAAAAAAGCTTCTAATATGTAATAAAAGCCCTTGTACGTACTTCTATATCCATTAATAGGAAGTATACAGGCGAAAAAGCTTCTAATATGTAATAAAAGCCCTTGTACGTACTTCTATATCCATTAACAGGAAGTATACAGGCGAAAAGCTTCTAATATGTAATAAAAGCCTTTGTGCGTATTTCTATATAAATTAACAGGAAGTATACAGGCAGAAAAGCTTCTAATATGTAATAAAATCCTTTGTACGTATTTCTGTATCCATTAACAGGCAGTGTACAGGCCAAAAAGCTTCTAATATGTAATAAAAGCCTTTGTGCATATTTCTGTATAAATTAACAGGAAGTATACAGGCGAAAAAGCTTCTAATATGTAATAAAAGCCCTTGTACGTACTTCTATATCCATTAACAGGAAGTATACAGGCGAAAAGCTTCTAATATGTAATAAAAGCCTTTGTGCGTATTTCTATATAAATTAACAGGAGGTATACAGGCAGAAAAGCTTCTAATATGTAATAAAATCCTTTGTACGTATTTCTGTATCCATTAACAGGCAGTGTACAGGCCAAAAAGCTTCTAATATGTAATAAAAGCCTTTGTGCATATTTCTGTATAAATTAACAGGAAGTATACAGGCGGAAAAGCTTCTAATATGTAATAAAAGCCTTGTACGTATTTCAATATAAATTTACAGGAAGTATACAGACGGAAAAGCTTCTAATGTGTAATAAAAGCCCTTGTACGTATTTCTATATCCATTAACAGGTAGTGTACAGGCAAAAAAGCTTCTAATATGTAATAAAATTCTTTGTACGTATTTCTATATCCATTAACAGGTACTGTACAAGCAAAAAAGCTTCTAATATGTAATAAAAGCCTTTGTGCGTGTTTCTATATAAATTAACAGGAAGTATACAGGCGGAAAAGCTTCTAATATGTAATAAAAGCCTTTGTACGTATTTCTATATAAATTAACAGGAAGTATACAGGCGAAAAGCTTCTAATATGTAATAAAATTCTTTGTGCGTATTTCTATATAAATTAACAGGAAGTATACAGGCGGAAAAGGTTCTAATATGTAATAAAAGCCTTTTTACGTTTTTCTATATAAATTAACAGGTAGTGTACAGGCAAAAAAGCTTCTAATATGTAATAAAAGCATTTGTACGTATTTCTGTATACATTAACAGGCAGTGTACAGGCCAAAAAGCTTCTAATATGTAATAAAAGCCTTTGTACGTATTTCTATATCCATTAACAGGCAGTGTACAGGCAAAAAAGCTTCTAATATGTAATAAAAGCCTTTGTACGTGTTTCTATATAAATTAACAGGAAGTATACAGGCGGAAAAGCTTCTAATATGTAATAAAAGCCTTTGTACGTATTTCTATATAAATTAACCGTTGTGTACAGGCGAAAAGCTTCTAATATGTAATAAAAGCCTTTGTGCGTATTTCTATATAAATTAACAGGAAGTATACAGGCGGAAAGGCTTCTAATATGTAATAAAAGCCTTTGTGCGTATTTCAATATAAATTTACAGGAAGTCTAGAGGCGGAAAAGCTTCTAATATGTAATAAAAGACTTTGTACGTAGTTCTATATAAATTAACAGGTAGTGTACAGGCAAAAAGCTTCTAATATGTAATAAAAGCCTTTCTGCGTATTTCTATATAAATTAACAGGAAGTATACAGGCGGAAAAGCTTCTAAAATGTAATAAAAGCCTTAGTACGTATTTCTATATAAATTAACAGGAAGTATACAGGCGGAAAAGCTTCTAATATGTAATAAAAGCCTTTGTACGTATTTCAATATAAATTAACAGGAAGTATACAGGCGGAAAAGCTTCTAATATGTAATAAAAGCCTTTGTACGTATTTCTATATAAATTAACAGGAAGTATACAGGCGGACAAGCTTCTAATATGTAATAAAAGCCTTTGTACGTATTTCTATATAAATTAACAGGAAGTATACAGGCGGAAAAGCTTCTAATATGTAATAAAAGCCTTTGTACGTATTTCTATATCCATTAACAGGCAGTGTACAGGCAAAAAAGCTTCTAATATGTAATGAAAGCCTTTGTGCGTATTTCTATATCCAATAACAGGTAGTGTACAGGCAAAAAAGCTTCTAATATGTATTAAAAGCCTTTGTGCGTATTTCTATATCCATTAACAGGTAGTGCATAGGCAAAAAGCTTCTAATATGTAATAAAAGCCTTTGTGCGTATTTCTATATGAATAAACAGGAAGTATACAGGCGGAAAAGCTTCTAATATGTAATAAAAGCCTTTGTACGTATTGCTATATAAATTAGCAGGAAGTATACAGGCAAAAAAGCTTCTAATATGTAATAAAAGCCTTTGTGCGTATTTCTAAATCCATTAACAGGCAGTGTACAGGCAAAAAAGCTTCTAATATGTAATAAAAGCCTTTGTGCGTATTTCTATATCCATTAACAGGTAGTGTACAGGCAAAAAAGCTTCTAATATGTAATAAAAGCCTTTGTACGTATTTCTATATAAATTAACAGGTAGTGTACAGGCAAAAGAGCTTCTAATATGTAATAAAAGACTTTGTGCGTATTTCTATATCCATTAACAGATACTGTACAGGCAAAAAAGCTTCCAATATGTAATAAAAGCCTTTGTGCGTATTTCTATATAAATAAACAGGTAGTGTACAGGGGAAAAGCTTCTAATATGTAATAAAAGCCTTTGTACGTATTTCTATATAAATTAACAGGAAGTATAGAGGCGGAAAAGCTTCTAACATGTAATAAAAGCCTTTGTGCGTATTTCTATATCCATTAACAGGTAGTGTACAGGCGAAAAGCTTCTAATATGTAATAAAAGCCTTTGTGCGTATTTTATATAAATAAACAGGAAGTATACAGGCGGAAACGCTTCTAATATGTAATAAAACCTTTGTGCGTATTTCTATATAAATTAACAGGAAGTATACAGGCGGAAAAGCTCCTAATATATAATAAAAGCCTTTGTACGTGTTTCTATATCCATTAACAGGTAGTGTACAGGCAAAAAACTTCTAATGTGTAATAAAAGCCTTTGTGCGTATTTCTATATCCATTAACAGGTAGTGTACAGGCAAAAAAGCATCTAATATGTAATAAAAGCGTTTGTGCGTATTTCTATATAAATTAACAGAAAGTATACAGGCGGAAAAGCTTCTAATATGTAATAAAAGCCTTTGTACGTATTTCTATATCCATTAACCGTTGTGTACAGGCAAAAAAGCTTCTAATTTGTAATAAAAGCCTTTGTACGTATTTGTATATCCATTAACAGGTAGTGTACAGGCGGAAAAGCTTCTAAAATGTAATAAAAGCCTTTGTACGTATTTCTATATCCATTAACAGGAAGTATACAGGCGGAAAAGCTTCTAGTATGTAGTAAAAGCCTTTGTACGTATTTCTATATCCATTAACAGGTAGTGTACAGGCAAAAAAGCTTCTAATATGTAAAAAAAGCCTTTGTACGTATTTCTATATCCATTAACAGGAAGTATACAGGCGAAAAAGCTTCTAATATGTAATAAAAGCCCTTGTACGTACTTCTATATCCATTAACAGGAAGTATACAGGCGAAAAGCTTCTAATATGTAATAAAAGCCTTTGTGCGTATTTCTATATAAATTAACAGGAAGTATACAGGCGGAAAAGCTTATAATATGTAATAAAAGCCTTTGTACGTATTTCTGTATCCATTAACAGGCAGTGTACAGGCCAAAAAGCTTCTAATATGTAATAAAAGCTTTTGTACGTATTTCTATATCCATTAACAGGCAGTGTACAGGCAAAAAAGCCTCTAATATGTAATAAAAGCCTTTGTACGTATTTCTATATCCATTAACAGGGAGCTTACAGGCGGAAAAGCTTCTAATATGTAATAAAAGCCTTTGTGCATATTTCTATATGCATTAACAGGTAGTGTACAGGCAAAAAGCTTCTAATATGTAATAAAAGCCTTTGTGCGTATTTCTATATAAATTAACAGGAAGTATGCAGGCGGAAAAGCTTCTAATATGTAATAAAAGCCTTTGTTCGTATTTCTATATAAATTAACAGGAAGTATACAGGCGGAAAGGCTTCTAATATGTAATAAAAGCCTTTGTGCATATTTCTGTATAAATTAACGGGAAGTATACAGGCGGAAAAGCTTCTAATATGTAATAAAAGCCTTTGTACGTATTTCAATATAAATTTACAGGAAGTATACAGGCGGAAAAGCTTCTAATATGTAATAAAAGCCTTTGTACGTATTTCTATATCCATTAACAGGTAGTGTACAGGCAAAAAAGCTTCTAATGTGTATTAAATTCCTTTGTACGTATTTCTATATCCATTAACAGGTACTGTACAGGCAAAAGAGCTTCTAATATGTAATAAAAGCCTTTGTACGTATTTCTATATAAATTAACAGGAAGTCTACAGGCGGAAAAGCTTCTAATATGTAATAAAAGCCTTTGTGCGTATTTCTATATAAATTAACAGGAAGTATACAGGCGGAAAAGGTTCTAATATGTAATAAAAGCCTTTTTACGTTTTTCTATATAAATTAACAGGTAGTGTACAGGCAAAAAAGCTTCTAATATGTAATAAAAGCATTTGTACGTATTTCTGTATACATTAACAGGCAGTGTACAGGCCAAAAAGCTTCTAATATGTAATAAAAGCCTTTGTACGTATTTCTATATCCATTAACAGGCAGTGTACAGGCAAAAAAGCTTCTAATATGTAATAAAAGCCTTTGTACGTGTTTCTATATCCATTAACAGGGAGCTTATAGGCGGAAAAGCTTCTAATATGTAATAAAAGCCTTTGTGTACATTTCTATATCCATTAACAGGTAGTGTACAGGCAAAAAAGCTTCTAATATGTAATAAAAGCCTTTGTGCGTATTTCTATATAAATTAACAGGAAGTATACAGGCGGAAAAGCTTCTAATATGTAATAAAAGCCTTTGTGCGTATTTCTATATAAATTAACAGGAAGTATACAGGCGGAAAGGCTTCTAATATGTAATAAAAGCCTTTGTGCATATTTCTGTATAAATTAACGGGAAGTATACAGGCGGAAAAGCTTCTAATATGTAATAAAAGCCTTTGTACGTATTTCAATATAAATTTACAGGAAGTATACAGGCGGAAAAGCTTCTAATATGTAATAAAAGCCTTTGTACGTATTTCTATATCCATTAACAGGTAGTGTACAGGCAAAAAAGCTTCTAATGTGTAATAAAATCCTTTGTACGTATTTCTATATCCATTAACAGGTACTGTACAGGCAAAAGAGCTTCTAATATGTAATAAAAGCCTTTGTACGTATTTCTATATAAATTAACAGGAAGTCTACAGGCGGAAAAGCTTCTAATATGTAATAAAAGCCTTTGTGCGTATTTCTAGCTCCATTAACAGGAAGTATACAGGCGGAAAAGCTTCTAATATGTAATAAAAGCCTTTGTACGTATTTCTATATAAATTAGCAGGAAGTATACAGGCAAAAAAGCTTCTAATATGTAATAAAAGCCTTTGTGCGTATTTCTATACCCATTAACAGGCAGTGTACAGGCAAAAAAGCTTCTAATATGTAATAAAATAATTTGTGCGTATTTCTATATCCATTAACAGGTAGTGTACAGGCAAAAAAGCTTCTTATATGTAATAAAGGCCTTTGTACGTATTTCTATATAAATTAACAGGTAGTGTACAGGCAAAAAAGCTTCTAATATGTAATAAAAGCCTTTGTGCGTATTTCTATATCCAATAACAGGTAGTGTACAGGCGGAAAACTTCTAATATGTAATAAAAGCCTTTGTGCGTATTTCTATATCCATTAACAGGTAGTGTATAGGCAAAAAAGCTTCTAATATGTAATAAAAGCCTTTGTGCGTATTTCTATATAAATTAACAGGAAGTATACAGGCGGAAAAGCTTCTAATATGTAATAAAAGCTTTTGTACGTATTTCTATATAAATTAACAGGAAGTATACAGGCAAAAAAGCTTCTAATATGTAATAAAAGCCTTTGTGCGTATTTCTATATCCATTAACAGGCAGTGTACAGGCAAAAAAGCTTCTAATATGTAATAAAAGACTTTGTGCGTATTTCTATATCCATTAACAGGTAGTGTAAAGGCAAAAAAGCTTCTAATATGTAATAAAAGACTTTGTAAGTATTTCTATATCCATTAACAGGAAGTATACAGGCAAAAAAGCTTCTAATATGTAATAAAAGCCCTTGTACGTACTTCTATATCCATTAATAGGAAGTATACAGGCGAAAAAGCTTCTAATATGTAATAAAAGCCCTTGTACGTACTTCTATATCCATTAACAGGAAGTATACAGGCGAAAAGCTTCTAATATGTAATAAAAGCCTTTGTGCGTATTTCTATATAAATTAACAGGAAGTATACAGGCAGAAAAGCTTCTAATATGTAATAAAATCCTTTGTACGTATTTCTGTATCCATTAACAGGCAGTGTACAGGCCAAAAAGCTTCTAATATGTAATAAAAGCCTTTGTGCATATTTCTGTATAAATTAACAGGAAGTATACAGGCGGAAAAGCTTCTAATATGTAATAAAAGCCTTGTACGTATTTCAATATAAATTTACAGGAAGTATACAGACGGAAAAGCTTCTAATATGTAATAAAAGCCCTTGTACGTATTTCTATATCCATTAACAGGTAGTGTACAGGCAAAAAAGCTTCTAATATGTAATAAAATTCTTTGTACGTATTTCTATATCCATTAACAGGTACTGTACAGGCAAAAAAGCTTCTAATATGTAATAAAAGCCTTTGTGCGTGTTTCTATATAAATTAACAGGAAGTATACAGGCGGAAAAGCTTCTAATATGTAATAAAAGCCTTTGTACGTATTTCTATATAAATTAACAGGAAGTATACAGGCGAAAAGCTTCTAATATGTAATAAAATTCTTTGTGCGTATTTCTATATAAATTAACAGGAAGTATACAGGCGGAAAAGTTTCTAATATGTAATAAAAGCCTTTTTACGTTTTTCTATATAAATTAACAGGTAGTGTACAGGCAAAAAAGCTTCTAATATGTAATAAAAGCATTTGTACGTATTTCTGTATACATTAACAGGCAGTGTACAGGCCAAAAAGCTTCTAATATGTAATAAAAGCCTTTGTACGTATTTCTATATCCATTAACAGGCAGTGTACAGGCAAAAAAGCTTCTAATATGTAATAAAAGCCTTTGTACGTGTTTCTATATCCATTAACAGGGAGCTTATAGGCGGAAAAGCTTCTAATATGTAATAAAAGCCTTTGTGTACATTTCTATATCCATTAACAGGTAGTGTACAGGCAAAAAAGCTTCTAATATGTAATAAAAGCCTTTGTGCGTATTTCTATATAAATTAACAGGAAGTATACAGGCGGAAAAGCTTCTAATATGTAATAAAAGCCTTTGTGCGTATTTCTATATAAATTAACAGGAAGTATACAGGCGGAAAAGCTTCTAATAAGTAATAAAAGCCTTTGTACGTATTTCTATATAAATTAACCGTTGTGTACAGGCGAAAAGCTTCTAATATGTAATAAAAGCCTTTGTGCGTATTTCTATATAAATTAACAGGAAGTATACAGGCGGAAAGGCTTCTAATATGTAATAAAAGCCTTTGTGCGTATTTCAATATAAATTTACAGGAAGTCTAGAGGCGGAAAAGCTTCTAATATGTAATAAAAGACTTTGTACGTAGTTCTATATAAATTAACAGGTAGTGTACAGGCAAAAAGCTTCTAATATGTAATAAAAGCCTTTCTGCGTATTTCTATATAAATTAACAGGAAGTATACAGGCGGAAAAGCTTCTAAAATGTAATAAAAGCCTTAGTACGTATTTCTATATAAATTAACAGGAAGTATACAGGCGGAAAAGCTTCTAATATGTAATAAAAGCCTTTGTACGTATTTCAATATAAATTAACAGGAAGTATACAGGCGGAAAAGCTTCTAATATGTAATAAAAGCCTTTGTACGTATTTCTATATAAATTAACAGGAAGTATACAGGCGGACAAGCTTCTAATATGTAATAAAAGCCTTTGTACGTATTTCTATATAAATTAACAGGAAGTATACAGGCGGAAAAGCTTCTAATATGTAATAAAAGCCTTTGTACGTATTTCTATATCCATTAACAGGCAGTGTACAGGCAAAAAAGCTTCTAATATGTAATGAAAGCCTTTGTGCGTATTTCTATATCCAATAACAGGTAGTGTACAGGCAAAAAAGCTTCTAATATGTATTAAAAGCCTTTGTGCGTATTTCTATATCCATTAACAGGTAGTGCATAGGCAAAAAGCTTCTAATATGTAATAAAAGCCTTTGTGCGTATTTCTATATGAATAAACAGGAAGTATACAGGCGGAAAAGCTTCTAATATGTAATAAAAGCCTTTGTACGTATTGCTATATAAATTAACAGGAAGTATACAGGCAAAAAAGCTTCTAATATGTAATAAAAGCCTTTGTGCGTATTTCTAAATCCATTAACAGGCAGTGTACAGGCAAAAAAGCTTCTAATATGTAATAAAAGCCTTTGTGCGTATTTCTATATCCATTAACAGGTAGTGTACAGGCAAAAAAGCTTCTAATATGTAATAAAAGCCTTTGTACGTATTTCTATATAAATTAACAGGTAGTGTACAGGCAAAAGAGCTTCTAATATGTAATAAAAGACTTTGTGCGTATTTCTATATCCATTAACAGATACTGTACAGGCAAAAAAGCTTCCAATATGTAATAAAAGCCTTTGTGCGTATTTCTATATAAATAAACAGGTAGTGTACAGGGGAAAAGCTTCTAATATGTAATAAAAGCCTTTGTACGTATTTCTATATAAATTAACAGGAAGTATAGAGGCGGAAAAGCTTCTAACATGTAATAAAAGCCTTTGTGCGTATTTCTATATCCATTAACAGGTAGTGTACAGGCGAAAAGCTTCTAATATGTAATAAAAGCCTTTGTGCGTATTTTTATATAAATAAACAGGAAGTATACAGGCGGAAACGCTTCTAATATGTAATAAAACCTTTGTGCGTATTTCTATATAAATTAACAGGAAGTATACAGGCGGAAAAGCTCCTAATATATAATAAAAGCCTTTGTACGTGTTTCTATATCCATTAACAGGTAGTGTACAGGCAAAAAACTTCTAATATGTAATAAAAGCATTTGTGCGTATTTCTATATCCATTAACAGGTAGTGTACAGGCAAAAAAGCATCTAATATGTAATAAAAGCGTTTGTGCGTATTTCTATATAAATTAACAGAAAGTATGCAGGCGGAAAAGCTTCTAATATGTAATAAAAGCCTTTGTACGTATTTCTATATCCATTAACCGTTGTGTACAGGCAAAAAAGCTTCTAATTTGTAATAAAAGCCTTTGTACGTATTTGTATATCCATTAACAGGTAGTGTACAGGCGGAAAAGCTTCTAAAATGTAAGAAAAGCCTTTGTACGTATTTCTATATCCATTAACAGGAAGTATACAGGCGGAAAAGCTTCTAGTATGTAGTAAAAGCCTTTGTACGTATTTCTATATCCATTAACAGGTAGTGTACAGGCAAAAAAGCTTCTAATATGTAAAAAAAGCCTTTGTACGTATTTCTATATCCATTAACAGGAAGTATACAGGCGAAAAAGCTTCTAATATGTAATAAAAGCCCTTGTACGTACTTCTATATCCATTAATAGGAAGTATACAGGCGAAAAAGCTTCTAATATGTAATAAAAGCCCTTGTACGTACTTCTATACCCATTAACAGGAAGTATACAGGCGAAAAGCTTCTAATATGTAATAAAAGCCTTTGTGCGTATTTCTATATAAATTAACAGGAAGTATACAGGCGGACAAGCTTATAATATGTAATAAAAGCCTTTGTACGTATTTCTGTATCCATTAACAGGCAGTGTACAGGCCAAAAAGCTTCTAATATGTAATAAAAGCTTTTGTACGTATTTCTATATCCATTAACAGGCAGTGTACAGGCAAAAAAGCCTCTAATATGTAATAAAAGCCTTTGTACGTATTTCTATATCCATTAACAGGGAGCTTACAGGCGGAAAAGCTTCTAATATGTAATAAAAGCCTTTGTGCATATTTCTATATGCATTAACAGGTAGTGTACAGGCAAAAAGCTTCTAATATGTAATAAAAGCCTTTGTGCGTATTTCTATATAAATTAACAGGAAGTATGCCGGCGGAAAAGCTTCTAATATGTAATAAAAGCCTTTGTTCGTATTTCTATATAAATTAACAGGAAGTATACAGGCGGAAAGGCTTCTAATATGTAATAAAAGCCTTTGTGCATATTTCTGTATAAATTAACGGGAAGTATACAGGCGGAAAAGCTTCTAATATGTAATAAAAGCCTTTGTACGTATTTCAATATAAATTTACAGGAAGTATACAGGCGGAAAAGCTTCTAATATGTAATAAAAGCCTTTGTACGTATTTCTATATCCATTAACAGGTAGTGTACAGGCAAAAAAGCTTCTAATGTGTAATAAAATCCTTTGTACGTATTTCTATATCCATTAACAGGTACTGTACAGGCAAAAGAGCTTCTAATATGTAATAAAAGCCGTTGTGCGTATTTCTATATAAATTAACAGGAAGTATACAGGCGGAAAAGCTTCTAATATGTAATAAAAGCCTTTGTACGTATTTCTATATAAATTAACAGGAAGTCTACAGGCGGAAAAGCTTCTAATATGTAATAAAAGCCTTTGTGCGTATTTCTAGCTCCATTAACAGGAAGTATACAGGCGGAAAAGCTTCTAATATGTAATAAAAGCCTTTGTACGTATTTCTATATAAATTAACAGGAAGTATACAGGCAAAAAAGCTTCTAATATGTAATAAAAGCCTTTGTGCGTATTTCTATACCCATTAACAGGCAGTGTACAGGCAAAAAAGCTTCTAATATGTAATAAAATAATTTGTGCGTATTTCTATATCCATTAACAGGTAGTGTACAGGCAAAAAAGCTTCTTATATGTAATAAAGGCCTTTGTACGTATTTCTATATAAATTAACAGGTAGTGTACAGGCAAAAAAGCTTCTAATATGTAATAAAAGCCTTTGTGCGTATTTCTATATCCAATAACAGGTAGTGTACAGGCGGAAAACTTCTAATATGTAATAAAAGCCTTTGTGCGTATTTCTATATCCATTAACAGGTAGTGTATAGGCAAAAAAGCTTCTAATATGTAATAAAAGCCTTTGTGCGTATTTCTATATAAATTAACAGGAAGTATACAGGCGGAAAAGCTTCTAATATGTAATAAAAGCTTTTGTACGTATTTCTATATAAATTAACAGGAAGTATACAGGCAAAAAAGCTTCTAATATGTAATAAAAGCCTTTGTGCGTATTTCTATATCCATTAACAGGCAGTGTACAGGCAAAAAAGCTTCTAATATGTAATAAAAGACTTTGTGCGTATTTCTATATCCATTAACAGGTAGTGTAAAGGCAAAAAAGCTTCTAATATGTAATAAAAGACTTTGTACGTATTTCTATATCCATTAACAGGAAGTATACAGGCAAAAAAGCTTCTAATATGTAATAAAAGCCCTTGTACGTACTTCTAAATCCATTAATAGGAAGTATACAGGCGAAAAAGCTTCTAATATGTAATAAAAGCCCTTGTACGTACTTCTATATCCATTAACAGGAAGTATACAGGCGAAAAGCTTCTAATATGTAATAAAATTCTTTGTGCGTATTTCTATATAAATTAACAGGAAGTATACAGGCAGAAAAGCTTCTAATATGTAATAAAATCCTTTGTACGTATTTCTGTATCCATTAACAGGCAGTGTCCAGGCCAAAAAGCTTCTAATATGTAATAAAAGCCTTTGTGCATATTTCTGTATAAATTAACAGGAAGTATACAGGCGGAAAAGCTTCTAATATGTAATAAAAGCCTTGTACGTATTTCAATATAAATTTACAGGAAGTATACAGACGGAAAAGCTTCTAATATGTAATAAAAGCCCTTGTACGTATTTCTATATCCATTAACAGGTAGTGTACAGGCAAAAAAGCTTCTAATATGTAATAAAATTCTTTGTACGTATTTCTATATCCATTAACAGGTACTGTACAGGCAAAAAAGCTTCTAATATGTAATAAAAGCCTTTGTGCGTGTTTCTATATAAATTAACAGGAAGTATACAGGCGGAAAAGCTTCTAATATGTAATAAAAGCCTTTGTACGTATTTCTATATAAATTAACAGGAAGTATACAGGCGAAAAGCTTCTAATATGTAATAAAATTCTTTGTGCGTATTTCTATATAAATTAACAGGAAGTATACAGGCGGAAAAGGTTCTAATATGTAATAAAAGCCTTTTTACGTTTTTCTATATAAATTAACAGGTAGTGTACAGGCAAAAAAGCTTCTAATATGTAATAAAAGCATTTGTACGTATTTCTGTATACATTAACAGGCAGTGTACAGGCCAAAAAGCTTCTAATATGTAATAAAAGCCTTTGTACGTATTTCTATATCCATTAACAGGCAGTGTACAGGCAAAAAAGCTTCTAATATGTAATAAAAGCCTTTGTACGTGTTTCTATATCCATTAACAGGGAGCTTATAGGCGGAAAAGCTTCTAATATGTAATAAAAGCCTTTGTGTACATTTCTATATCCATTAACAGGTAGTGTACAGGCAAAAAAGCTTCTAATATGTAATAAAAGCCTTTGTGCGTATTTCTATATAAATTAACAGGAAGTATACAGGCGGAAAAGCTTCTAATATGTAATAAAAGCCTTTGTGCGTTTTTCTATATAAATTAACAGGAAGTATACAGGCGGAAAAGCTTCTAATATGTAATAAAAGCCTTTGTACGTATTTCTATATAAATTAACCGTTGTGTACAGGCGAAAAGCTTCTAATATGTAATAAAAGCCTTTGTGCGTATTTCTATATAAATTAACAGGAAGTATACAGGCGGAAAGGCTTCTAATATGTAATAAAAGCCTTTGTGCGTATTTCAATATAAATTTACAGGAAGTCTAGAGGCGGAAAAGCTTCTAATATGTAATAAAAGCCTTTGTACGTAGTTCTATATAAATTAACAGGTAGTGTACAGGCAAAAAGCTTCTAATATGTAATAAAAGCCTTTCTGCGTATTTCTATATAAATTAACAGGAAGTATACAGGTGGAAAAGCTTCTAAAATGTAATAAAAGCCTTAGTACGTATTTCTATATAAATTAACAGGAAGTTAAAGTCGGAAAAGCTTCTAATATGTAATAAAAGCCTTTGTACTTATTTCTATATAAATTAACCGTTGTGTACAGGCGAAAAGCTTCTAATATGTAATAAAAGCCCTTGTGTTTTATTTCTATATAAATTAACAGGAAGTATACAGGCGGAAAAGCTTCTAATATGTAATAAAAGCCTTTGTGCGTATTTCAATATAAATTATCAGGAAGTATACAGGCGGAAAAGCTTCTAATATGTAATAAAAGCCTTTGTACGTATTTCTATATAAATTAACAGGTAGTGTACAGGCGAAAAGCTTCTAATATGTAATAAAAGCCTTTGTGCGTATTTCTATATCCAATAACAGGTAGTGTACAGGCAAAAAAGCTTCTAATATGTATTAAAAGCCTTTGTGCGTATTTCTATATCCATTAACAGGTAGTGCATAGGCAAAAAGCTTCTAATATGTAATAAAAGCCTTTGTGCGTATTTCTATATGAATAAACAGGAAGTATACAGGCGGAAAAGCTTCTAATATGTAATAAAAGCCTTTGTACGTATTGCTATATAAATTAACAGGAAGTATACAGGCAAAAAAGCTTCTAATATGTAATAAAAGCCTTTGTGCGTATTTCTAAATCCATTAACAGGCAGTGTACAGGCAAAAAAGCTTCTAATATGTAATAAAAGCCTTTGTGCGTATTTCTATATCCATTAACAGGTAGTGTACAGGCAAAAAAGCTTCTAATATGTAATAAAAGCCTTTGTACGTATTTCTATATAAATTAACAGGTAGTGTACAGGCAAAAGAGCCTCTAATATGTAATAAAAGACTTTGTGCGTATTTCTATATCCATTAACAGATACTGTACAGGCAAAAAAGCTTCCAATATGTAATAAAAGCCTTTGTGCGTATTTCTATATAAATAAACAGGTAGTGTACAGGGGAAAAGCTTCTAATATGTAATAAAAGCCTTTGTACGTATTACTATATAAATTATCAGGAAGTATAGAGGCGGAAAAGCTTCTAACATGTAATAAAAGCCTTTGTGCGTATTTCTATATCCATTAACAGGTAGTGTACAGGCGAAAAGCTTCTAATATGTAATAAAAGCCTTTGTGCGTATTTTTATATAAATAAACAGGAAGTATACAGGCGGAAACGCTTCTAATATGTAATAAAACCTTTGTGCGTATTTCTATATAAATTAACAGGAAGTATACAGGCGGAAAAGCTCCTAATATATAATAAAAGCCTTTGTACGTGTTTCTATATCCATTAACAGGTAGTGTACAGGCAAAAAACTTCTAATATGTAATAAAAGCCTTTGTGCGTATTTCTATATCCATTAACAGGTAGTGTACAAGCAAAAAAGCATCTAATATGTAATAAAAGCGTTTGTGCGTATTTCTATATAAATTAACAGAAAGTATACAGGCGGAAAAGCTTCTAATATGTAATAAAAGCCTTTGTACGTATTTCTATATCTATTAACCGTTGTGTACAGGCAAAAAAGCTTCTAATTTGTAATAAAAGCCTTTGTACGTATTTGTATATCCATTAACAGGTAGTGTACAGGCGGAAAAGCTTCTAAAATGTAATAAAAGCCTTTGTACGTATTTCTATATCCATTAACAGGAAGTATACAGGCGGAAAAGCTTCTAGTATGTAGTAAAAGCCTTTGTACGTATTTCTATATCCATTAACAGGTAGTGTACAGGCAAAAAAGCTTCTAATATGTAAAAAAGCCTTTGTACGTATTTCTATATCCATTAACAGGAAGTATACAGGCGAAAAAGCTTCTAATATGTAATAAAAGCCCTTGTACGTACTTCTATATCCATTAATAGGAAGTAAACAGGC
Organism: Mantis religiosa; assembly: GCA_030765055.1. Lineage (NCBI taxonomy): Eukaryota > Metazoa > Arthropoda > Insecta > Mantodea > Mantidae > Mantis > Mantis religiosa. The sequence goes on along the minus strand of CM060950.1, from coordinate 340,678,131 downwards.
GAAAAAGCTTCTAATATGTAATAAAAGCCCTTGTACGTACTTCTATATCCATTAACAGGAAGTATACAGGCGAAAAGCTTCTAATATGTAATAAAAGCCTTTGTGCGTATTTCTATATAAATTAACAGGAAGTATACAGGCGGAAAAGCTTATAATATGTAATAAAATCCTTTGTACGTATTTCTGTATCCATTAACAGGCAGTGTACAGGCCAAAAAGCTTCTAATATGTAATAAAAGCTTTTGTACGTATTTCTATATCCATTAACAGGCAGTGTACAGGCAAAAAAGCCTCTAATATGTAATAAAAGCCTTTGTACGTATTTCTATATCCATTAACAGGGAGCTTACAGGCGGAAAAGCTTCTAATATGTAATAAAAGCCTTTGTGCATATTTCTGTATGCATTAACAGGTAGTGTACAGGCAAAAAGCTTCTAATATGTAATAAAAGCCTTTGTGCGTATTTCTATATAAATTAACAGGAAGTATGCAGGCGGAAAAGCTTCTAATATGTAATAAAAGCCTTTGTTCGTATTTCTATATAAATTAACAGGAAGTATACAGGCGGAAAGGCTTCTAATATGTAATAAAAGCCTTTGTGCATATTTCTGTATAAATTAACGGGAAGTATACAGGCGGAAAAGCTTCTAATATGTAATAAAAGCCTTTGTACGTATTTCAATATAAATTTACAGGAAGTATACAGGCGGAAAAGCTTCTAATATGTAATAAAAGCCTTTGTACGTATTTCTATATCCATTAACAGGTAGTGTACAGGCAAAAAAGCTTCTAATATGTAATAAAATCCTTTGTACGTATTTCTATATCCATTAACAGGTACTGTACAGGCAAAAGAGCTTCTAAAATGTAATAAAAGCCTTTGTGCGTATTTCTATATAAATTAACAGGAAGTATACAGGCGGAAAAGCTTCTAATATGTAATAAAAGCCTTTGTACGTATTTCTATATAAATTAACAGGAAGTATAAAGGCGGAAAAGCTTCTAATATGTAATAAAAGCCTTTGTACGTATTTCTATATAAATTAACAGGAAGTATACAGGCGGAAAAGCTTCTAATATGTAATAAAAGTCTTTGTGCGTATTTCTATATAAATTAACAGGAAGTATAAAGGCGGAAGAGTTCTAATATGTAATAAAAGCCTTTGTACGTATTTCTATATAAATTAACAGGTAGTGTACAGGCAAAAAGCTTCTAATACGTAATAAAAGCCTTTGCACGTATTTCTATATCCATTAACAGGCAGTGTACAGGCAAAAAAGCTTCTAATATGTAATAAAAGCCATTGTACGTATTTCTATATCCATTAACAGGGAGCTTATAGGCGGAAAAGCTTCTAATATGTAATAAAAGCCTTTGTGTATATTTCTATATCCATTAACAGGTAGTGTACAGGCAAAAAAGCTTCTAATTTGTAATGAAAGCCTTTGTGCGTATTTCTATATAAATTAACAGGAAGTATACAGGCGGAAAAGCTTCTAATATGTAATAAAAGCCTTTGTGCGTATTTCTATTAAATTAACAGGAAGTATACAGGCGGAAAAGCTTCTAATATGTAATAAAAGCCTTTGTACGTATTTCTATATAAATTAACAGGAAGTATACAGGCGGAAAAGCTTCTAATATGTAATAAAAGCCTTTGTACGTATTTCTATATAAATTAACAGGAAGTATACAGGCAAAAACGCTTCCAATATGTAATAAAAGCCTTTGTGCGTATTTCTATATCCATTAACAGGCACGTGTACAGGCAAAAAAGCTTCTAATATGTAATAAAAGCCTTTGTGCGTATTTCTATATCCATTAACAGGTAGTGTACAGGCAAAAAAGCTTCTAATATGAAATAAAAGCTTTTGTACGTATTTCTATATAAATTAATAGGTAGTGTACAGGCAAAAAAGCTTCTAATATGTAATAAAAGCCTTTGTGCGTATTTCTATATCCATTAACAGGTAGTGTACAGGCAAAAAAGCTTCTAATATGTAATAAAAGCCTTTGTGCGTATTTCTATATAAATTAACAGGAAGTATACAGGCGGAAAATCTTCTAATATGTAATAAAAGACTTTGTGCGTATTTCTATATCCATTAACTTCTAGTGTACAGGCGAAAAGCTTCTAATATGTAACAAAAGCCTTTGTACGTATTTCTATATAAATTAACAGGAAGTATACAGGCGGAGAAGCTTCTAACATGAAATAAAAGCCTTTGTGCGTATTTCTATATCCATTAACAGGTAGTGTACAGGCGAAAAGCTTCTAATATGTAATAAAAGCCTTTGTGCGTATTTCTATATAAATTAACAGGAAGTATACAGGCGGAAACGCTTCTAATATGTAACAAAACCTTTGTGCGTATTTCTATATAAATTAACAGGAAGTATACAGGCGGAAAAGCTTCTAATATGTAATAAAAGCCTTTGTACGTGTTTCTGTATCCATTAACAGGTAGTGTACAGGCAAAAAAGCTTCTAATATGTAATAAAAGCCTTTGTGCGTATTTCTATGTCCATTAACAGGTAGTGTACAGGCAAAAAAGCTTCTAACATGTAATAAAAGCGTTTGTGCGTATGTCTATATAAATTAACAGGAAGTATACAGGCGGAAAAGCTTCTAATATGTAATAAAAGCCTTTGTACGTATTTCTATATCCATTAACAGGCAGTGTACAGGCAAAAAAGCTTCTAATATGTAATAAAAGCCTTTGTACGTATTTATATTTCCATTAACAGGTAGTGTACAGGCGAAAAGCTTCTAATATGTAATAAAAGCGTTTGTACGTATTTCTATATAAATTATCAGGAAGTATACAGGCGGAAAAGCTTCTAATATGTAGTAAAAGCCTTTGTACGTATTTCTATATCCAAAGCAGGTAGTGTACAGGCAAAAAAGCTTCTAAAATGTAATAAAAGCCTTTGTACGTATTTCTATATCCATTAACAGGAAGTATACAGGCGAAAAAGCTTCTAATATGTGATAAAAGCCCTTGTACGTACTTCTATATCCATTAATAGGAAGTATGCAGGCGAAAAAGCTTCTAATATGTAATAAAAGCCCTTGTAAGTACTTCTATATCCATTAACAGGTAGTATACAGGCGAAAAGCTTCTAATATGTAATAAAAGCCCTTGTGCGTATTTCTATATAAATTAACAGGAAGTATAAAGGCGGAAAAGCTTCTAATATGTAATAAAAGCCTTTGTACGTATTTCTATATAAATTAACAGGAAGTATACAGGCGGAAAAGCTTCTAATATGTAATAAAAGCCTTTGTACGTATTTCTATATAAATTAACAGGAAGTATACAGGCGGAAAAGCTTCTAATATGTAATAAAAGCCTTTGTACGTATTTCTATATAAATTAACAGGAAGTATACAGGCAGAAAAGCTTCTAATATGTAATAAAAGCCTTTGTACGTATTTCTATATAAATTAACAGGAAGTATACAGGCGGAAAAGCTTCTAATATGTAATATAAGCCTTTGTACGTATTTCTATATAAATTAACAGGAAGTATAAAGGCGGAAAAGCTTCTAATATGTAATAAAAGCCTTTGTACGTATTTATATATAAACTAACAGGAAGTATACAGGCGGAAAAGCTTCTAATATGTAATAAAAGCCTTTGTACGTATTTCTATGTCCATTAACAGGCAGTGTACAGGCAAAAAAGCTTCTAATATGTAATAAAAGCCTTTGTGCGTATTTCTATATCCATTAACAGGTAGTGTATAGGCAAAAAGGCTTCTAATATGTAATAAAAACCTTTGGGCGTATTTCTATATAAATTAACAGGAAGTATACAGGCGGAAAAGCTTCTAATATGTAATAAAAGCATTTGTGCGTATTTCTAAATCCATTAACAGGTAGTGTACAGGCAAATAAGCTTCTAATATGTAATAAAAGCCTTTGTGCGTATTTCTATATAAATTAACAGGAAGTATACAGGCGGAAAAACTTCTAATATGTAGTAAAAGCTTTGGTGCGTATTTCTATATAAACTAACAGGAAGTATACAGGCGGAAAAGCTTCTAATATGTAATAAAAGCCTTTGTACGTATTTCTATATAAATTTACAGGAAGTATACAGGCAGAAAAGCTTCTAATATGTAATAAAAGCCTTTGTACGTATTTCTATATAAATTAACAGGAAGTATACAGGCGGAAAAGCTTCTAATATGTAATAAAAGCCTTTGTACGTATTTCTATATCCATTAACAGGCAGTGTACAGGCAAAAAAGCTTCTAATATGTAATAAAAGCCTTTGTGCGTATTTCTATGTAAATTAACAGGAAGTATACAGGCGGAAAAGCTTCTAATATGTAATAAAAGCATTTGTGCGTATTTCTATATCCATTAACAGGAAGTATACAGGCGGAAAAGCTTCTAATATGTAAGAAAAGCCTTTGTACGTATTTATATATAAATTTACAGGAAGTATACAGGCAAAAAAGCTTCTAATATGTAATAAAAGCCTTTGTGCGTATTTCTATATCCATTAACAGGCAGTGTACAGGCAAAAAAGCTTCTAATATGTAATAAAAGCCTCTGTGCGTATTTCTATATCCATTAACAGGTAGTGTACAGGCAAAAAAGCTTCTAATATGTAATAAAAGCCTTTGTACGTATTTCTATATAAATTAACAGGTAGTGTACAGGCAAAAAAGCTTCTAATATGTAATAAAAGCCTTTGTGCGTATTTCTGTATCCATTAACAGGTAGTGTACATGCAAAAAAGCTTCTAATATGTAATAAAAAACTTTGTGCGTATTTCTATATAAATTAACAGGAAGTATACAGGCGGAAAAGCTTCTAACATGTAATAAAAGCCTTTGTGCGTATTTCTATATCCATTAACAGGTAGTGTACAGGCGAAAAGCTTCTAATATGTAATAAAAGCGTTTGTGCGTATTTCTATATAAATTATCAGGAAGTATACAGGCAGAAAAGCTTCTAATATGTAATAAAAGCCTTTGTACGTATTTCTATATCCATTAACAGGCAGTGTACAGGCAAAAAAGCTTCTAATATGTAATAAAAGCCATCGTACGTATTTATATATCCATTAACAGGTAGTGTACAGGCAAAAAAGCTTCTAAAATGTAGTAAAAGCCTTTGTACGTATTTCTATATCCATTAACAGGAAGTATACAGGCGGAAAAGCTTCTAATATGTAGTAAAAGCCTTTGTACGTATTTCTATATCCATTAACAGGTAGTGTACAGGCAAAAAAGCTTCTAATATGTAATAAAAGCCTTTGTACGTACTTCTATATCCATTAATAGGAAGTATACAGGCGAAAAAGCTTCTAATATGTAATAAAAGCCCTTGTACGTACTTCTATATCCATTAACAGGAAGTATACAGGCGAAAAGCTTCTAATATGTAATAAAAGCCTTTGTGCGTATTTCTATATAAATTAACACGAAGTATAAAGGCGGAAAAGCTTCTAATATGTAATAAAAGCCTTTGTGCGTATTTCTATATAAATTAACAGGAAGTATACAGGCGGAAAAGCTTCTAATATGTAATAAAAGCCTTTGTGCGTATTTCTATATAAATTAACAGGAAGTATACATGCGGAGACGCTTCTAATATGTAATAAAACCTTTGTGCGTATTTCTATCTAAATTAACAGGAAGTATACAGGCGGAAAAGCTTCTAATATGTAATAAAAGCCTTTGTACGTGTTTCTATATCCATTAACAGGTAGTGTACAGGCAAAAAAGCTTCTAATATGTAATAAAAGCCTTTGTGCGTATTTCTATATCCATTAACAGGTAGTGTACAGGCAAAAAAGCTTCTAATATGTAATAAAAGCGTTTGTGCGTATTTCTATATAAATTAACAGGAAGTATACAGGCGGAAAAGCTTCTAATATGTAATAAAAGCCTTTGTACGTATTTCTATATCCATTATCAGGCAGTGTACAGGCAAAAAAGTTTCTAATATGTAATAAAAGCCTTTGTACGTATTTATATATCCATTAATAGGAAGTATACAGGCGAAAAAGCTTCTAAAATGTAATAAAAGCCTTTGTACGTATTTCTATATACATTAACAGGATGTATACAGGCGGAAAAGCTTCTAATATGTAGTAAAAGCCTTTGTACGTATTTCTATATCCATTAACAGGTAGTGTACAGGCAAAAAAGCTTCTAATATGTAATAAAAGCCTTTGTACGTATTTATATATAAACTAACAGGAAGTATACAGGCGGAAAAGCTTCTTATATGTAATAAAAGCCTTTGTACGTATTTCTATATCCATTAACAGGCTGTGTACAGGCAAAAAAGCTTCTAATATGTAATAAAAGCCTTTGTGCGTATTTCTATATCCATTAACAGGTAGTGTATAGGCAAAAAAGCTTCTAATATGTAATAAAAGCCTTTGTGCGTATTTCTATATAAATTAACAGGAAGTATACAGTCGGAAAAGTTTCTAATATGTAATAAAAGCCTTTGTGCGTATTTCTAAATCCATTAACAGGTAGTGTACAGGCAAAAAAGCCTCTAAAATGTAATAAAAGCCTTTGTGCGTATTTCTATATAAATTAACAGGAAGTATACAGGCGGAAAAGCTTCTAAGGTGTAATAAAAGCCTTTGTGCGTATTTCTATATCCATTAACTTGTAGTGTAGAGGCGAAAAGCTTCTAATATGTAATAAAAGCCTTTGTGTACATTTCTATATCCATTAACAGGTAGTGTACAGGCAAAAAAGCTTCTAATATGTAATAAAAGCCTTTGTGCGTATTTCTATATAAATTAACAGGAAGTATACAGGCGGAAAAGCTTCTAATATGTAATAAAAGCCTTTGTGCGTATTTCTATATAAATTAACAGGAAGTATACAGGCGGAAAAGCTTCTAATATGTAATAAAAGCCTTTGTACGTATTTCTATATAAATTAACCGTTGTGTACAGGCGAAAAGCTTCTAATATGTAATAAAAGCCTTTGTGCGTATTTCTATATAAATTAACAGGAAGTATACAGGCGGAAAGGCTTCTAATATGTAATAAAAGCCTTTGTGCGTATTTCAATATAAATTTACAGGAAGTCTAGAGGCGGAAAAGCTTCTAATATGTAATAAAAGCCTTTGTACGTAGTTCTATATAAATTAACAGGTAGTGTACAGGCAAAAAGCTTCTAATATGTAATAAAAGCCTTTCTGCGTATTTCTATATAAATTAACAGGAAGTATACAGGCGGAAAAGCTTCTAAAATGTAATAAAAGCCTTAGTACGTATTTCTATATAAATTAACAGGAAGTATACAGGCGGAAAAGCTTCTAATATGTAATAAAAGCCTTTGTACGTATTTCAATATAAATTAACAGGAAGTATACAGGCGGAAAAGCTTCTAATATGTAATAAAAGCCTTTGTACGTATTTCTATATAAATTAACAGGAAGTATACAGGCGGACAAGCTTCTAATATGTAATAAAAGCCTTTGTACGTATTTCTATATAAATTAACAGGAAGTATACAGGCGGAAAAGCTTCTAATATGTAATAAAAGCCTTTGTACGTATTTCTATATCCATTAACAGGCAGTGTACAGGCAAAAAAGCTTCTAATATGTAATAAAAGCCTTTGTACGTGTTTCTATATCCATTAACAGGGAGCTTATAGGCGGAAAAGCTTCTAATATGTAATAAAAGCCTTTGTGTACATTTCTATATCCATTAACAGGTAGTGTACAGGCAAAAAAGCTTCTAATATGTAATAAAAGCCTTTGTGCGTATTTCTATATAAATTAACAGGAAGTATACAGGCGGAAAAGCTTCTAATATGTAATAAAAGCCTTTGTGCGTTTTTCTATATAAATTAACAGGAAGTATACAGGCGGAAAAGCTTCTAATATGTAATAAAAGCCTTTGTACGTATTTCTATATAAATTAACCGTTGTGTACAGGCGAAAAGCTTCTAATATGTAATAAAAGCCTTTGTGCGTATTTCTATATAAATTAACAGGAAGTATACAGGCGGAAAGGCTTCTAATATGTAATAAAAGCCTTTGTGCGTATTTCAATATAAATTTACAGGAAGTCTAGAGGCGGAAAAGCTTCTAATATGTAATAAAAGCCTTTGTACGTAGTTCTATATAAATTAACAGGTAGTGTACAGGCAAAAAGCTTCTAATATGTAATAAAAGCCTTTCTGCGTATTTCTATATAAATTAACAGGAAGTATACAGGTGGAAAAGCTTCTAAAATGTAATAAAAGCCTTAGTACGTATTTCTATATAAATTAACAGGAAGTTAAAGTCGGAAAAGCTTCTAATATGTAATAAAAGCCTTTGTACTTATTTCTATATAAATTAACCGTTGTGTACAGGCGAAAAGCTTCTAATATGTAATAAAAGCCCTTGTGTTTTATTTCTATATAAATTAACAGGAAGTATACAGGCGGAAAAGCTTCTAATATGTAATAAAAGCCTTTGTGCGTATTTCAATATAAATTATCAGGAAGTATACAGGCGGAAAAGCTTCTAATATGTAATAAAAGCCTTTGTACGTATTTCTATATAAATTAACAGGTAGTGTACAGGCGAAAAGCTTCTAATATGTAATAAAAGCCTTTGTGCGTATTTCTATATCCAATAACAGGTAGTGTACAGGCAAAAAAGCTTCTAATATGTATTAAAAGCCTTTGTGCGTATTTCTATATCCATTAACAGGTAGTGCATAGGCAAAAAGCTTCTAATATGTAATAAAAGCCTTTGTGCGTATTTCTATATGAATAAACAGGAAGTATACAGGCGGAAAAGCTTCTAATATGTAATAAAAGCCTTTGTACGTATTGCTATATAAATTAACAGGAAGTATACAGGCAAAAAAGCTTCTAATATGTAATAAAAGCCTTTGTGCGTATTTCTAAATCCATTAACAGGCAGTGTACAGGCAAAAAAGCTTCTAATATGTAATAAAAGCCTTTGTGCGTATTTCTATATCCATTAACAGGTAGTGTACAGGCAAAAAAGCTTCTAATATGTAATAAAAGCCTTTGTACGTATTTCTATATAAATTAACAGGTAGTGTACAGGCAAAAGAGCCTCTAATATGTAATAAAAGACTTTGTGCGTATTTCTATATCCATTAACAGATACTGTACAGGCAAAAAAGCTTCCAATATGTAATAAAAGCCTTTGTGCGTATTTCTATATAAATAAACAGGTAGTGTACAGGGGAAAAGCTTCTAATATGTAATAAAAGCCTTTGTACGTATTACTATATAAATTATCAGGAAGTATAGAGGCGGAAAAGCTTCTAACATGTAATAAAAGCCTTTGTGCGTATTTCTATATCCATTAACAGGTAGTGTACAGGCGAAAAGCTTCTAATATGTAATAAAAGCCTTTGTGCGTATTTTTATATAAATAAACAGGAAGTATACAGGCGGAAACGCTTCTAATATGTAATAAAACCTTTGTGCGTATTTCTATATAAATTAACAGGAAGTATACAGGCGGAAAAGCTCCTAATATATAATAAAAGCCTTTGTACGTGTTTCTATATCCATTAACAGGTAGTGTACAGGCAAAAAACTTCTAATATGTAATAAAAGCCTTTGTGCGTATTTCTATATCCATTAACAGGTAGTGTACAAGCAAAAAAGCATCTAATATGTAATAAAAGCGTTTGTGCGTATTTCTATATAAATTAACAGAAAGTATACAGGCGGAAAAGCTTCTAATATGTAATAAAAGCCTTTGTACGTATTTCTATATCTATTAACCGTTGTGTACAGGCAAAAAAGCTTCTAATTTGTAATAAAAGCCTTTGTACGTATTTGTATATCCATTAACAGGTAGTGTACAGGCGGAAAAGCTTCTAAAATGTAATAAAAGCCTTTGTACGTATTTCTATATCCATTAACAGGAAGTATACAGGCGGAAAAGCTTCTAGTATGTAGTAAAAGCCTTTGTACGTATTTCTATATCCATTAACAGGTAGTGTACAGGCAAAAAAGCTTCTAATATGTAAAAAAGCCTTTGTACGTATTTCTATATCCATTAACAGGAAGTATACAGGCGAAAAAGCTTCTAATATGTAATAAAAGCCCTTGTACGTACTTCTATATCCATTAATAGGAAGTAAACAGGCGAAAAAGCTTCTAATATGTAATAAAAGCCCTTGTACGTACTTCTATATCCATTAACAGGAAGTATACAGGCGAAAAGCTTCTAATATGTAATAAAAGCCTTTGTGCGTATTTCTATATAAATTAACAGGAAGTATACAGGCGGAAAAGCTTATAATATGTAATAAAATCCTTTGTACGTATTTCTGTATCCATTAACAGGCAGTGTACAGGCCAAAAAGCTTCTAATATGTAATAAAAGCTTTTGTACGTATTTCTATATCCATTAACAGGCAGTGTACAGGCAAAAAAGCCTCTAATATGTAATAAAAGCCTTTGTACGTATTTCTATATCCATTAACAGGGAGCTTACAGGCGGAAAAGCTTCTAATATGTAATAAAAGCCTTTGTGCATATTTCTGTATGCATTAACAGGTAGTGTACAGGCAAAAAGCTTCTAATATGTAATAAAAGCCTTTGTGCGTATTTCTATATAAATTAACAGGAAGTATGCAGGCGGAAAAGCTTCTAATATGTAATAAAAGCCTTTGTTCGTATTTCTATATAAATTAACAGGAAGTATACAGGCGGAAAGGCTTCTAATATGTAATAAAAGCCTTTGTGCATATTTCTGTATAAATTAACGGGAAGTATACAGGCGGAAAAGCTTCTAATATGTAATAAAAGCCTTTGTACGTATTTCAATATAAATTTACAGGAAGTATACAGGCGGAAAAGCTTCTAATATGTAATAAAAGCCTTTGTACGTATTTCTATATCCATTAACAGGTAGTGTACAGGCAAAAAAGCTTCTAATATGTAATAAAATCCTTTGTACGTATTTCTATATCCATTAACAGGTACTGTACAGGCAAAAGAGCTTCTAAAATGTAATAAAAGCCTTTGTGCGTATTTCTATATAAATTAACAGGAAGTATACAGGCGGAAAAGCTTCTAATATGTAATAAAAGCCTTTGTACGTATTTCTATATAAATTAACAGGAAGTATAAAGGCGGAAAAGCTTCTAATATGTAATAAAAGCCTTTGTACGTATTTCTATATAAATTAACAGGAAGTATACAGGCGGAAAAGCTTCTAATATGTAATAAAAGTCTTTGTGCGTATTTCTATATAAATTAACAGGAAGTATAAAGGCGGAAGAGTTCTAATATGTAATAAAAGCCTTTGTACGTATTTCTATATAAATTAACAGGTAGTGTACAGGCAAAAAGCTTCTAATACGTAATAAAAGCCTTTGCACGTATTTCTATATCCATTAACAGGCAGTGTACAGGCAAAAAAGCTTCTAATATGTAATAAAAGCCATTGTACGTATTTCTATATCCATTAACAGGGAGCTTATAGGCGGAAAAGCTTCTAATATGTAATAAAAGCCTTTGTGTATATTTCTATATCCATTAACAGGTAGTGTACAGGCAAAAAAGCTTCTAATTTGTAATGAAAGCCTTTGTGCGTATTTCTATATAAATTAACAGGAAGTATACAGGCGGAAAAGCTTCTAATATGTAATAAAAGCCTTTGTGCGTATTTCTATTAAATTAACAGGAAGTATACAGGCGGAAAAGCTTCTAATATGTAATAAAAGCCTTTGTACGTATTTCTATATAAATTAACAGGAAGTATACAGGCGGAAAAGCTTCTAATATGTAATAAAAGCCTTTGTACGTATTTCTATATAAATTAACAGGAAGTATACAGGCAAAAACGCTTCCAATATGTAATAAAAGCCTTTGTGCGTATTTCTATATCCATTAACAGGCACGTGTACAGGCAAAAAAGCTTCTAATATGTAATAAAAGCCTTTGTGCGTATTTCTATATCCATTAACAGGTAGTGTACAGGCAAAAAAGCTTCTAATATGAAATAAAAGCTTTTGTACGTATTTCTATATAAATTAATAGGTAGTGTACAGGCAAAAAAGCTTCTAATATGTAATAAAAGCCTTTGTGCGTATTTCTATATCCATTAACAGGTAGTGTACAGGCAAAAAAGCTTCTAATATGTAATAAAAGCCTTTGTGCGTATTTCTATATAAATTAACAGGAAGTATACAGGCGGAAAATCTTCTAATATGTAATAAAAGACTTTGTGCGTATTTCTATATCCATTAACTTCTAGTGTACAGGCGAAAAGCTTCTAATATGTAACAAAAGCCTTTGTACGTATTTCTATATAAATTAACAGGAAGTATACAGGCGGAGAAGCTTCTAACATGAAATAAAAGCCTTTGTGCGTATTTCTATATCCATTAACAGGTAGTGTACAGGCGAAAAGCTTCTAATATGTAATAAAAGCCTTTGTGCGTATTTCTATATAAATTAACAGGAAGTATACAGGCGGAAACGCTTCTAATATGTAACAAAACCTTTGTGCGTATTTCTATATAAATTAACAGGAAGTATACAGGCGGAAAAGCTTCTAATATGTAATAAAAGCCTTTGTACGTGTTTCTGTATCCATTAACAGGTAGTGTACAGGCAAAAAAGCTTCTAATATGTAATAAAAGCCTTTGTGCGTATTTCTATGTCCATTAACAGGTAGTGTACAGGCAAAAAAGCTTCTAACATGTAATAAAAGCGTTTGTGCGTATGTCTATATAAATTAACAGGAAGTATACAGGCGGAAAAGCTTCTAATATGTAATAAAAGCCTTTGTACGTATTTCTATATCCATTAACAGGCAGTGTACAGGCAAAAAAGCTTCTAATATGTAATAAAAGCCTTTGTACGTATTTATATTTCCATTAACAGGTAGTGTACAGGCGAAAAGCTTCTAATATGTAATAAAAGCGTTTGTACGTATTTCTATATAAATTATCAGGAAGTATACAGGCGGAAAAGCTTCTAATATGTAGTAAAAGCCTTTGTACGTATTTCTATATCCAAAGCAGGTAGTGTACAGGCAAAAAAGCTTCTAAAATGTAATAAAAGCCTTTGTACGTATTTCTATATCCATTAACAGGAAGTATACAGGCGAAAAAGCTTCTAATATGTGATAAAAGCCCTTGTACGTACTTCTATATCCATTAATAGGAAGTATGCAGGCGAAAAAGCTTCTAATATGTAATAAAAGCCCTTGTAAGTACTTCTATATCCATTAACAGGTAGTATACAGGCGAAAAGCTTCTAATATGTAATAAAAGCCCTTGTGCGTATTTCTATATAAATTAACAGGAAGTATAAAGGCGGAAAAGCTTCTAATATGTAATAAAAGCCTTTGTACGTATTTCTATATAAATTAACAGGAAGTATACAGGCGGAAAAGCTTCTAATATGTAATAAAAGCCTTTGTACGTATTTCTATATAAATTAACAGGAAGTATACAGGCGGAAAAGCTTCTAATATGTAATAAAAGCCTTTGTACGTATTTCTATATAAATTAACAGGAAGTATACAGGCAGAAAAGCTTCTAATATGTAATAAAAGCCTTTGTACGTATTTCTATATAAATTAACAGGAAGTATACAGGCGGAAAAGCTTCTAATATGTAATATAAGCCTTTGTACGTATTTCTATATAAATTAACAGGAAGTATAAAGGCGGAAAAGCTTCTAATATGTAATAAAAGCCTTTGTACGTATTTATATATAAACTAACAGGAAGTATACAGGCGGAAAAGCTTCTAATATGTAATAAAAGCCTTTGTACGTATTTCTATGTCCATTAACAGGCAGTGTACAGGCAAAAAAGCTTCTAATATGTAATAAAAGCCTTTGTGCGTATTTCTATATCCATTAACAGGTAGTGTATAGGCAAAAAGGCTTCTAATATGTAATAAAAACCTTTGGGCGTATTTCTATATAAATTAACAGGAAGTATACAGGCGGAAAAGCTTCTAATATGTAATAAAAGCATTTGTGCGTATTTCTAAATCCATTAACAGGTAGTGTACAGGCAAATAAGCTTCTAATATGTAATAAAAGCCTTTGTGCGTATTTCTATATAAATTAACAGGAAGTATACAGGCGGAAAAACTTCTAATATGTAGTAAAAGCTTTGGTGCGTATTTCTATATAAACTAACAGGAAGTATACAGGCGGAAAAGCTTCTAATATGTAATAAAAGCCTTTGTACGTATTTCTATATAAATTTACAGGAAGTATACAGGCAGAAAAGCTTCTAATATGTAATAAAAGCCTTTGTACGTATTTCTATATAAATTAACAGGAAGTATACAGGCGGAAAAGCTTCTAATATGTAATAAAAGCCTTTGTACGTATTTCTATATCCATTAACAGGCAGTGTACAGGCAAAAAAGCTTCTAATATGTAATAAAAGCCTTTGTGCGTATTTCTATGTAAATTAACAGGAAGTATACAGGCGGAAAAGCTTCTAATATGTAATAAAAGCATTTGTGCGTATTTCTATATCCATTAACAGGAAGTATACAGGCGGAAAAGCTTCTAATATGTAAGAAAAGCCTTTGTACGTATTTATATATAAATTTACAGGAAGTATACAGGCAAAAAAGCTTCTAATATGTAATAAAAGCCTTTGTGCGTATTTCTATATCCATTAACAGGCAGTGTACAGGCAAAAAAGCTTCTAATATGTAATAAAAGCCTCTGTGCGTATTTCTATATCCATTAACAGGTAGTGTACAGGCAAAAAAGCTTCTAATATGTAATAAAAGCCTTTGTACGTATTTCTATATAAATTAACAGGTAGTGTACAGGCAAAAAAGCTTCTAATATGTAATAAAAGCCTTTGTGCGTATTTCTGTATCCATTAACAGGTAGTGTACATGCAAAAAAGCTTCTAATATGTAATAAAAAACTTTGTGCGTATTTCTATATAAATTAACAGGAAGTATACAGGCGGAAAAGCTTCTAACATGTAATAAAAGCCTTTGTGCGTATTTCTATATCCATTAACAGGTAGTGTACAGGCGAAAAGCTTCTAATATGTAATAAAAGCGTTTGTGCGTATTTCTATATAAATTATCAGGAAGTATACAGGCAGAAAAGCTTCTAATATGTAATAAAAGCCTTTGTACGTATTTCTATATCCATTAACAGGCAGTGTACAGGCAAAAAAGCTTCTAATATGTAATAAAAGCCATCGTACGTATTTATATATCCATTAACAGGTAGTGTACAGGCAAAAAAGCTTCTAAAATGTAGTAAAAGCCTTTGTACGTATTTCTATATCCATTAACAGGAAGTATACAGGCGGAAAAGCTTCTAATATGTAGTAAAAGCCTTTGTACGTATTTCTATATCCATTAACAGGTAGTGTACAGGCAAAAAAGCTTCTAATATGTAATAAAAGCCTTTGTACGTACTTCTATATCCATTAATAGGAAGTATACAGGCGAAAAAGCTTCTAATATGTAATAAAAGCCCTTGTACGTACTTCTATATCCATTAACAGGAAGTATACAGGCGAAAAGCTTCTAATATGTAATAAAAGCCTTTGTGCGTATTTCTATATAAATTAACACGAAGTATAAAGGCGGAAAAGCTTCTAATATGTAATAAAAGCCTTTGTGCGTATTTCTATATAAATTAACAGGAAGTATACAGGCGGAAAAGCTTCTAATATGTAATAAAAGCCTTTGTGCGTATTTCTATATAAATTAACAGGAAGTATACATGCGGAGACGCTTCTAATATGTAATAAAACCTTTGTGCGTATTTCTATCTAAATTAACAGGAAGTATACAGGCGGAAAAGCTTCTAATATGTAATAAAAGCCTTTGTACGTGTTTCTATATCCATTAACAGGTAGTGTACAGGCAAAAAAGCTTCTAATATGTAATAAAAGCCTTTGTGCGTATTTCTATATCCATTAACAGGTAGTGTACAGGCAAAAAAGCTTCTAATATGTAATAAAAGCGTTTGTGCGTATTTCTATATAAATTAACAGGAAGTATACAGGCGGAAAAGCTTCTAATATGTAATAAAAGCCTTTGTACGTATTTCTATATCCATTATCAGGCAGTGTACAGGCAAAAAAGTTTCTAATATGTAATAAAAGCCTTTGTACGTATTTATATATCCATTAATAGGAAGTATACAGGCGAAAAAGCTTCTAAAATGTAATAAAAGCCTTTGTACGTATTTCTATATACATTAACAGGATGTATACAGGCGGAAAAGCTTCTAATATGTAGTAAAAGCCTTTGTACGTATTTCTATATCCATTAACAGGTAGTGTACAGGCAAAAAAGCTTCTAATATGTAATAAAAGCCTTTGTACGTATTTATATATAAACTAACAGGAAGTATACAGGCGGAAAAGCTTCTTATATGTAATAAAAGCCTTTGTACGTATTTCTATATCCATTAACAGGCTGTGTACAGGCAAAAAAGCTTCTAATATGTAATAAAAGCCTTTGTGCGTATTTCTATATCCATTAACAGGTAGTGTATAGGCAAAAAAGCTTCTAATATGTAATAAAAGCCTTTGTGCGTATTTCTATATAAATTAACAGGAAGTATACAGTCGGAAAAGTTTCTAATATGTAATAAAAGCCTTTGTGCGTATTTCTAAATCCATTAACAGGTAGTGTACAGGCAAAAAAGCCTCTAAAATGTAATAAAAGCCTTTGTGCGTATTTCTATATAAATTAACAGGAAGTATACAGGCGGAAAAGCTTCTAAGGTGTAATAAAAGCCTTTGTGCGTATTTCTATATCCATTAACTTGTAGTGTAGAGGCGAAAAGCTTCTAATATGTAATAAAAGCCTTTGTGTACATTTCTATATCCATTAACAGGTAGTGTACAGGCAAAAAAGCTTCTAATATGTAATAAAAGCCTTTGTGCGTATTTCTATATAAATTAACAGGAAGTATACAGGCGGAAAAGCTTCTAATATGTAATAAAAGCCTTTGTGCGTATTTCTATATAAATTAACAGGAAGTATACAGGCGGAAAAGCTTCTAATATGTAATAAAAGCCTTTGTACGTATTTCTATATAAATTAACCGTTGTGTACAGGCGAAAAGCTTCTAATATGTAATAAAAGCCTTTGTGCGTATTTCTATATAAATTAACAGGAAGTATACAGGCGGAAAGGCTTCTAATATGTAATAAAAGCCTTTGTGCGTATTTCAATATAAATTTACAGGAAGTCTAGAGGCGGAAAAGCTTCTAATATGTAATAAAAGCCTTTGTACGTAGTTCTATATAAATTAACAGGTAGTGTACAGGCAAAAAGCTTCTAATATGTAATAAAAGCCTTTCTGCGTATTTCTATATAAATTAACAGGAAGTATACAGGCGGAAAAGCTTCTAAAATGTAATAAAAGCCTTAGTACGTATTTCTATATAAATTAACAGGAAGTATACAGGCGGAAAAGCTTCTAATATGTAATAAAAGCCTTTGTACGTATTTCAATATAAATTAACAGGAAGTATACAGGCGGAAAAGCTTCTAATATGTAATAAAAGCCTTTGTACGTATTTCTATATAAATTAACAGGAAGTATACAGGCGGACAAGCTTCTAATATGTAATAAAAGCCTTTGTACGTATTTCTATATAAATTAACAGGAAGTATACAGGCGGAAAAGCTTCTAATATGTAATAAAAGCCTTTGTACGTATTTCTATATCCATTAACAGGCAGTGTGCAGGCAAAAAAGCTTCTAATATGTAATAAAAGCCTTTGTGCGTATTTCTATATCCAATAACAGGTAGTGTACAGGCAAAAAAGCTTCTAATATGTATTAAAAGCCTTTGTGCGTATTTCTATATCCATTAACAGGTAGTGCATAGGCAAAAAGCTTCTAATATGTAATAAAAGCCTTTGTGCGTATTTCTATATGAATAAACAGGAAGTATACAGGCGGAAAAGCTTCTAATATGTAACGAAAGCCTTTGTACGTATTGCTATATAAATTAACACGAAGTATAAAGGCGGAAAAGCTTCTAATATGTAATAAAAGCCTTTGTGCGTATTTCTATATAAATTAACAGGTAGTGTACAGGCAAAAAAGCTTCTAATATGTAATAAAAGCCTTTGTGCGTATTTCTATATCCATTAACAGGTAGTGTACAGGCAAAAGAGCTTCTAATATGTAATAAAAGACTTTGTGCGTATTTCTATATCCATTAACAGATACTGTACAGGCAAAAAAGCTTCCAATATGTAATAAAAGCCTTGTGCGTATTTCTATATAAATAAACAGGTAGTGTACAGGGGAAAAGCTTCTAATATGTAATAAAAGCCTTTGTACGTATTTCTATATAAATTAACAGGAAGTATAGAGGCGGAAAAGCTTCTAACATGTAATAAAAGCCTTTGTGCGTATTTCTATATCCATTAACAGGTAGTGTACGGGCGAAAAGCTTCTAATATGTAATAAAAGCCTTTGTGCGTATTTTTATATAAATAAACAGGAAGTATACAGGCGGAAACGCTTCTAATATGTAATAAAACCTTTGTGCGTATTTCTATATAAATTAACAGGAAGTATACAGGCGGAAAAGCTCCTAATATATAATAAAAGCCTTTGTACGTGTTTCTATATCCATTAACAGGTAGTGTACAGGCAAAAAACTTCTAATATGTAATAAAAGCCTTTGTGCGTATTTCTATATCCATTAACAGGTAGTGTACAGGCAAAAAAGCATCTAATATGTAATAAAAGCGTTTGTGCGTATTTCTATATAAATTAACAGAAAGTATACAGGCGGAAAAGCTTCTAATATGTAATAAAAGCCTTTGTACGTATTTCTATATCCATTAACCGTTGTGTACAGGCAAAAAAGCTTCTAATTTGTAATAAAAGCCTTTGTACGTATTTGTATATCCATTAACAGGTAGTGTACAGGCGGAAAAGCTTCTAAAATGTAATAAAAGCCTTTGTACGTATTTCTATATCCATTAACAGGAAGTATACAGGCGGAAAAGCTTCTAGTATGTAGTAAAAGCCTTTGTACGTATTTCTATATCCATTAACAGGTAGTGTACAGGCAAAAAAGCTTCTAATATGTAAAAAAAGCCTTTGTACGTATTTCTATATCCATTAACAGGAAGTATACAGGCGAAAAAGCTTCTAATATGTAATAAAAGCCCTTGTACGTACTTCTATATCCATTAATAGGAAGTATACAGGCGAAAAATCTTCTAATATGTAATAAAAGCCCTTGTACGTACTTCTATATCCATTAACAGGAAGTATACAGGCGAAAAGCTTCTAATGTGTAATAAAAGCCTTTGTGCGTATTTCTATATAAATTAACAGGAAGTATACAGGCGGAAAAGCTTATAATATGTAATAAAAGCCTTTGTACGTATTTCTGTATCCATTAACAGGCAGTGTACAGGCCAAAAAGCTTCTAATATGTAATAAAAGCTTTTGTACGTATTTCTATATCCATTAACAGGCAGTGTACAGGCAAAAAAGCCTCTAATATGTAATAAAAGCCTTTGTACGTATTTCTATATCCATTAACAGGGAGCTTACAGGCGGAAAAGCTTCTAATATGTAATAAAAGCCTTTGTGCATATTTCTATATGCATTAACAGGTAGTGTACAGGCAAAAAGCTTCTAATATGTAATAAAAGCCTTTGTGCGTATTTCTATATAAATTAACAGGAAGTATGCAGGCGGAAAAGCTTCTAATATGTAATAAAAGCCTTTGTTCGTATTTCTATATAAATTAACAGGAAGTATACAGGCGGAAAGGCTTCTAATATGTAATAAAAGCCTTTGTGCATATTTCTGTATAAATTAACGGGAAGTATACAGGCGGAAAAGCTTCTAATATGTAATAAAAGCCTTTGTACGTATTTCAATATAAATTTACAGGAAGTATACAGGCGGAAAAGCTTCTAATATGTAATAAAAGCCTTTGTACGTATTTCTATATCCATTAACAGGTAGTGTACAGGCAAAAAAGCTTCTAATATGTAATAAAATCCTTTGTACGTATTTCTATATCCATTAACAGGTACTGTACAGGCAAAAGAGCTTCTAATATGTAATAAAAGCCTTTGTGCGTATTTCTATATAAATTAACAGGAAGTATACAGGCGGAAAAGCTTCTAATATGTAATAAAAGCCTTTGTACGTATTTCTATATAAATTAACAGGAAGTATACAGGCGGAAAAGCTTCTAATATGTAATAAAAGTCTTTGTGCGTATTTCTATATAAATTAACAGGAAGTATAAAGGCGGAAGAGTTCTAATATGTAATAAAAGCCTTTGTACGTATTTCTATATAAATTAACAGGTAGTGTACAGGCAAAAAGCTTCTAATACGTAATAAAAGCCTTTGCACGTATTTCTATATCCATTAACAGGCAGTGTACAGGCAAAAAAGCTTCTAATATGTAATAAAAACCATTGTACGTATTTCTATATCCATTAACAGGGAGCTTATAGGCGGAAAAGCTTCTAATATGTAATAAAAGCCTTTGTGTATATTTCTATATCCATTAACAGGTAGTGTACAGGCAAAAAAGCTTCTAATTTGTAATGAAAGCCTTTGTGCGTATTTCTATATAAATTAACAGGAAGTATACAGGCGGAAAAGCTTCTAATATGTAATAAAAGCCTTTGTGCGTATTTCTATTAAATTAACAGGAAGTATACAGGCGGAAAAGCTTCTAATATGTAATAAAAGCCTTTGTACGTATTTCTATATAAATTAACAGGAAGTATACAGGCGGAAAAGCTTCTAATATGTAATAAAAGCCTTTGTACGTATTTCTATATAAATTAACAGGAAGTATACAGGCGGAAAAGCTTCTAATATGTAATAAAAGCCTTTGTACGTATTTCTATATCCATTAACAGGCAGTGTACAGGCAAAAAAGCTTCTAATATGTAATAAAAGCCTTTGTGCGTATTTCTATATCCATTAACAGGTAGTGTATAGGCAAAAAAGCTTCTAATATGTAATAAAAGCCTTTGTGCGTATTTCTATATAAATTAACAGGAAGTATACAGGCGGAAAAGCTTCTAATATGTAATAAAAGCCTTTGTGCGTATTTCTATATCCATTAACAGGAAGTATACAGGCGGAAAAGCTTCTAATATGTAATAAAAGCCTTTGTACGTATTTCTATATAAATTAACAGGAAGTATACAGGCAAAAACGCTTCCAATATGTAATAAAAGCCTTTGTGCGTATTTCTATATCCATTAACAGGCACGTGTACAGGCAAAAAAGCTTCTAATATGTAATAAAAGCCTTTGTGCGTATTTCTATATCCATTAACAGGTAGTGTACAGGCAAAAAAGCTTCTAATATGAAATAAAAGCTTTTGTACGTATTTCTATATAAATTAATAGGTAGTGTACAGGCAAAAAAGCTTCTAATATGTAATAAAAGCCTTTGTGCGTATTTCTATATCCATTAACAGGTAGTGTACAGGCAAAAAAGCTTCTAATATGTAATAAAAGCCTTTGTGCGTATTTCTATATAAATTAACAGGAAGTATACAGGCGGAAAATCTTCTAATATGTAATAAAAGACTTTGTGCGTATTTCTATATCCATTAACTTCTAGTGTACAGGCGAAAAGCTTCTAATATGTAACAAAAGCCTTTGTACGTATTTCTATATAAATTAACAGGAAGTATACAGGCGGAGAAGCTTCTAACATGAAATAAAAGCCTTTGTGCGTATTTCTATATCCATTAACAGGTAGTGTACAGGCGAAAAGCTTCTAATATGTAATAAAAGCCTTTGTGCGTATTTCTATATAAATTAACAGGAAGTATACAGGCGGAAACGCTTCTAATATGTAATAAAACTTTGTGCGTATTTCTATATAAATTAACAGGAAGTATACAGGCGGAAAAGCTTCTAATATGTAATAAAAGCCTTTGTACGTGTTTCTGTATCCATTAACAGGTAGTGTACAGGCAAAAAAGCTTCTAATATGTAATAAAAGCCTTTGTGCGTATTTCTATGTCCATTAACAGGTAGTGTACAGGCAAAAAAGCTTCTAACATGTAATAAAAGCGTTTGTGCGTATTTCTATATAAATTAACAGGAAGTATACAGGCGGAAAAGCTTCTAATATGTAATAAAAGCCTTTGTACGTATTTCTATATCCATTAACAGGCAGTGTACAGGCAAAAAAGCTTCTAATATGTAATAAAAGCCTTTGTACGTATTTATATATCCATTAACAGGTAGTGTACAGGCGAAAAGCTTCTAATATGTAATAAAAGCGTTTGTGCGTATTTCTATATAAATTATCAGGAAGTATACAGGCGGAAAAGCTTCTAATATGTAGTAAAAGCCTTTGTACGTATTTCTATATCCAAAGCAGGTAGTGTACAGGCAAAAAAGCTTCTAAAATGTAATAAAAGCCTTTGTACGTATTTCTATATCCATTAACAGGAAGTATACAGGCGAAAAAGCTTCTAATATGTGATAAAAGCCCTTGTACGTACTTCTATATCCATTAATAGGAAGTATGCAGGCGAAAAAGCTTCTAATATGTAATAAAAGCCCTTGTACGTACTTCTATATCCATTAACAGGTAGTATACAGGCGAAAAGCTTCTAATATGTAATAAAAGCCTTTGTGCGTATTTCTATATAAATTAACAGGAAGTATAAAGGCGGAAAAGCTTCTAATATGTAATAAAAGCCTTTGTACGTATTTCTATATAAATTAACAGGAAGTATACAGGCGGAAAAGCTTCTAATATGTAATAAAAGCCTTTGTACGTATTTCTATATAAATTAACAGGAAGTATACAGGCGGAAAAGCTTCTAATATGTAATAAAACCCTTTGTACGTATTTCTATATAAATTAATAGGAAGTATACAGGCAGAAAAGCTTCTAATATGTAATAAAAGCCTTTGTACGTATTTCTATATAAATTAACAGGAAGTATACAGGCGGAAAAGCTTCTAATATGTAATATAAGCCTTTGTACGTATTTCTATATAAATTAACAGGAAGTATAAAGGCGGAAAAGCTTCTAATATGTAATAAAAGCCTTTGTACGTATTTATATATAAACTAACAGGAAGTATACAGGCGGAAAAGCTTCTAATATGTAATAAAAGCCTTTGTACGTATTTCTATGTCCATTAACAGGCAGTGTACAGGCAAAAAAGCTTCTAATATGTAATAAAAGCCTTTGTGCGTATTTCTATATCCATTAACAGGTAGTGTATAGGCAAAAAGGCTTCTAATATGTAATAAAAACCTTTGGGCGTATTTCTATATAAATTAACAGGAAGTATACAGGCGGAAAAGTTCTAATATGTAATAAAAGCATTTGTGCGTATTTCTAAATCCATTAACAGGTAGTGTACAGGCAAATAAGCTTCTAATATGTAATAAAAGCCTTTGTGCGTATTTCTATATAAATTAACAGGAAGTATACAGGCGGAAAAGCTTCTAATATGTAGTAAAAGCTTTGGTGCGTATTTCTATATAAACTAACAGGAAGTATACAGGCGGAAAAGCTTCTAATATGTAATAAAAGCCTTTGTACGTATTTCTATATAAATTTACAGGAAGTATACAGGCAGAAAAGCTTCTAATATGTAATAAAAGCCTTTGTACGTATTTCTATATAAATTAACAGGAAGTATACAGGCGGAAAAGCTTCTAATATGTAATAAAAGCCTTTGTACGTATTTCTATATCCATTAACAGGCAGTGTACAGGCAAAAAAGCTTCTAATATGTAATAAAAGCCTTTGTGCGTATTTCTATGTAAATTAACAGGAAGTATACAGGCGGAAAAGCTTCTAATATGTAATAAAAGCATTTGTGCGTATTTCTATATCCATTAACAGGAAGTATACAGGCGGAAAAGCTTCTAATATGTAAGAAAAGCCTTTGTACGTATTTATATATAAATTTACAGGAAGTATACAGGCAAAAAAGCTTCTAATATGTAATAAAAGCCTTTGTGCGTATTTCTATATCCATTAACAGGCAGTGTACAGGCAAAAAAGCTTCTAATATGTAATAAAAGCCTCTGTGCGTATTTCTATATCCATTAACAGGTAGTGTACAGGCAAAAAAGCTTCTAATATGTAATAAAAGCCTTTGTACGTATTTCTATATAAATTAACAGGTAGTGTACAGGCAAAAAAGCTTCTAATATGTAATAAAAGCCTTTGTGCGTATTTCTGTATCCATTAACAGGTAGTGTACAGGCAAAAAAGCTTCTAATATGTAATAAAAAACTTTGTGCGTATTTCTATATAAATTAACAGGAAGTATACAGGCGGAAAAGCTTCTAACATGTAATAAAAGCCTTTGTGCGTATTTCTATATCCATTAACAGGTAGTGTACAGGCGAAAAGCTTCTAATATGTAATAAAAGCGTTTGTGCGTATTTCTATATAAATTATCAGGAAGTATACAGGCAGAAAAGCTTCTAATATGTAATAAAAGCCTTTGTACGTATTTCTATATCCATTAACAGGCAGTGTACAGGCAAAAAAGCTTCTAATATGTAATAAAAGCCATCGTACGTATTTATATATCCATTAACAGGTAGTGTACAGGCAAAAAAGCTTCTAAAATGTAGTAAAAGCCTTTGTACGTATTTCTATATCCATTAACAGGAAGTATACAGGCGGAAAAGCTTCTAATATGTAGTAAAAGCCTTTGTACGTATTTCTATATCCATTAACAGGTAGTGTACAGGCAAAAAAGCTTCTAATATGTAATAAAAGCCTTTGTACGTACTTCTATATCCATTAATAGGAAGTATACAGGCGAAAAAGCTTCTAATATGTAATAAAAGCCCTTGTACGTACTTCTATATCCATTAACAGGAAGTATACAGGCGAAAAGCTTCTAATATGTAATAAAAGCCTTTGTGCGTATTTCTATATAAATTAACACGAAGTATAAAGGCGGAAAAGCTTCTAATATGTAATAAAAGCCTTTGTGCGTATTTCTATATAAATTAACAGGAAGTATACAGGCGGAAAAGCTTCTAATATGTAATAAAAGCCTTTGTGCGTATTTCTATATAAATTAACAGGAAGTATACATGCGGAAACGCTTCTAATATGTAATAAAACCTTTGTGCGTATTTCTATATAAATTAACAGGAAGTATACAGGCGGAAAAGCTTCTAATATGTAATAAAAGCCTTTGTACGTGTTTCTATATCCATTAACAGGTAGTGTACAGGCAAAAAAGCTTCTAATATGTAATAAAAGCCTTTGTGCGTATTTCTATATCCATTAACAGGTAGTGTACAGGCAAAAAAGCTTCTAATATGTAATAAAAGCGTTTGTGCGTATTTCTATATAAATTAACAGGAAGTATACAGGCGGAAAAGCTTCTAATATGTAATAAAAGCCTTTGTACGTATTTCTATATCCATTATCAGGCAGTGTACAGGCAAAAAAGTTTCTAATATGTAATAAAAGCCTTTGTACGTATTTATATATCCATTAATAGGAAGTATACAGGCGAAAAAGCTTCTAAAATGTAATAAAAGCCTTTGTACGTATTTCTATATACATTAACAGGATGTATACAGGCGGAAAAGCTTCTAATATGTAGTAAAAGCCTTTGTACGTATTTCTATATCCATTAACAGGTAGTGTACAGGCAAAAAAGCTTCTAATATGTAATAAAAGCCTTTGTACGTATTTATATATAAACTAACAGGAAGTATACAGGCGGAAAAGCTTCTTATATGTAATAAAAGCCTTTGTACGTATTTCTATATCCATTAACAGGCTGTGTACAGGCAAAAAAGCTTCTAATATGTAATAAAAGCCTTTGTGCGTATTTCTATATCCATTAACAGGTAGTGTATAGGCAAAAAAGCTTCTAATATGTAATAAAAGCCTTTGTGCGTATTTCTATATAAATTAACAGGAAGTATACAGGCGGAAAAGTTTCTAATATGTAATAAAAGCCTTTGTGCGTATTTCTAAATCCATTAACAGGTAGTGTACAGGCAAAAAAGCCTCTAAAATGTAATAAAAGCCTTTGTGCGTATTTCTATATAAATTAACAGGAAGTATACAGGCGGAAAAGCTTCTAAGGTGTAATAAAAGCCTTTGTGCGTATTTCTATATCCATTAACTTGTAGTGTAGAGGCGAAAAGCTTCTAATATGTAATAAAAGCCTTTGTGTACATTTCTATATCCATTAACAGGTAGTGTACAGGCAAAAAAGCTTCTAATATGTAATAAAAGCCTTTGTGCGTATTTCTATATAAATTAACAGGAAGTATACAGGCGGAAAAGCTTCTAATATGTAATAAAAGCCTTTGTGCGTATTTCTATATAAATTAACAGGAAGTATACAGGCGGAAAAGCTTCTAATATGTAATAAAAGCCTTTGTACGTATTTCTATATAAATTAACCGTTGTGTACAGGCGAAAAGCTTCTAATATGTAATAAAAGCCTTTGTGCGTATTTCTATATAAATTAACAGGAAGTATACAGGCGGAAAGGCTTCTAATATGTAATAAAAGCCTTTGTGCGTATTTCAATATAAATTTACAGGAAGTCTAGAGGCGGAAAAGCTTCTAATATGTAATAAAAGCCTTTGTACGTAGTTCTATATAAATTAACAGGTAGTGTACAGGCAAAAAGCTTCTAATATGTAATAAAAGCCTTTCTGCGTATTTCTATATAAATTAACAGGAAGTATACAGGCGGAAAAGCTTCTAAAATGTAATAAAAGCCTTAGTACGTATTTCTATATAAATTAACAGGAAGTATACAGGCGGAAAAGCTTCTAATATGTAATAAAAGCCTTTGTACGTATTTCTATATCCATTAACCGTTGTGTACAGGCAAAAAAGCTTCTAATTTGTAATAAAAGCCTTTGTACGTATTTGTATATCCATTAACAGGTAGTGTACAGGCGGAAAAGCTTCTAAAATGTAATAAAAGCCTTTGTACGTATTTCTATATCCATTAACAGGAAGTATACAGGCGGAAAAGCTTCTAGTATGTAGTAAAAGCCTTTGTACGTATTTCTATATCCATTAACAGGTAGTGTACAGGAAAAAAAGCTTCTAATATGTAAAAAAAGCCTTTGTACGTATTTCTATATCCATTAACAGGAAGTATACAGGCGAAAAAGCTTCTAATATGTAATAAAAGCCCTTGTACGTACTTCTATATCCATTAATAGGAAGTATACAGGCGAAAAATCTTCTAATATGTAATAAAAGCCCTTGTACGTACTTCTATATCCATTAACAGGAAGTATACAGGCGAAAAGCTTCTAATGTGTAATAAAAGCCTTTGTGCGTATTTCTATATAAATTAACAGGAAGTATACAGGCGGAAAAGCTTATAATATGTAATAAAAGCCTTTGTACGTATTTCTGTATCCATTAACAGGCAGTGTACAGGCCAAAAAGCTTCTAATATGTAATAAAAGCTTTTGTACGTATTTCTATATCCATTAACAGGCAGTGTACAGGCAAAAAAGCCTCTAATATGTAATAAAAGCCTTTGTACGTATTTCTATATCCATTAACAGGGAGCTTACAGGCGGAAAAGCTTCTAATATGTAATAAAAGCCTTTGTGCATATTTCTATATGCATTAACAGGTAGTGTACAGGCAAAAAGCTTCTAATATGTAATAAAAGCCTTTGTGCGTATTTCTATATAAATTAACAGGAAGTATGCAGGCGGAAAAGCTTCTAATATGTAATAAAAGCCTTTGTTCGTATTTCTATATAAATTAACAGGAAGTATACAGGCGGAAAGGCTTCTAATATGTAATAAAAGCCTTTGTGCATATTTCTGTATAAATTAACGGGAAGTATACAGGCGGAAAAGCTTCTAATATGTAATAAAAGCCTTTGTACGTATTTCAATATAAATTTACAGGAAGTATACAGGCGGAAAAGCTTCTAATATGTAATAAAAGCCTTTGTACGTATTTCTATATCCATTAACAGGTAGTGTACAGGCAAAAAAGCTTCTAATATGTAATAAAATCCTTTGTACGTATTTCTATATCCATTAACAGGTACTGTACAGGCAAAAGAGCTTCTAATATGTAATAAAAGCCTTTGTGCGTATTTCTATATAAATTAACAGGAAGTATACAGGCGGAAAAGCTTCTAAAATGTAATAAAAGCCTTTGTACGTATTTCTATATAAATTAACAGGAAGTATACAGGCGGAAAAGCTTCTAATATGTAATAAAAGTCTTTGTGCGTATTTCTATATAAATTAACAGGAAGTATAAAGGCGGAAGAGTTCTAATATGTAATAAAAGCCTTTGTACGTATTTCTATATAAATTAACAGGTAGTGTACAGGCAAAAAGCTTCTAATACGTAATAAAAGCCTTTGCACGTATTTCTATATCCATTAACAGGCAGTGTACAGGCCAAAAAGCTTCTAATATGTAATAAAAACCATTGTACGTATTTCTATATCCATTAACAGGGAGCTTATAGGCGGAAAAGCTTCTAATATGTAATAAAAGCCTTTGTGTATATTTCTATATCCATTAACAGGTAGTGTACAGGCAAAAAAGCTTCTAATTTGTAATGAAAGCCTTTGTGCGTATTTCTATATAAATTAACAGGAAGTATACAGGCGGAAAAGCTTCTAATATGTAATAAAAGCCTTTGTGCGTATTTCTATTAAATTAACAGGAAGTATACAGGCGGAAAAGCTTCTAATATGTAATAAAAGCCTTTGTACGTATTTCTATATAAATTAACAGGAAGTATACAGGCGGAAAAGCTTCTAATATGTAATAAAAGCCTTTGTACGTATTTCTATATAAATTAACAGGAAGTATACAGGCGGAAAAGCTTCTAATATGTAATAAAAGCCTTTGTACGTATTTCTATATCCATTAACAGGCAGTGTACAGGCAAAAAAGCTTCTAATATGTAATAAAAGCCTTTGTGCGTATTTCTATATCCATTAACAGGTAGTGTATAGGCAAAAAAGCTTCTAATATGTAATAAAAGCCTTTGTGCGTATTTCTATATAAATTAACAGGAAGTATACAGGCGGAAAAGCTTCTAATATGTAATAAAAGCCTTTGTGCGTATTTCTATATCCATTAACAGGAAGTATACAGGCGGAAAAGCTTCTAATATGTAATAAAAGCCTTTGTACGTATTTCTATATAAATTAACAGGAAGTATACAGGCAAAAACGCTTCCAATATGTAATAAAAGCCTTTGTGCGTATTTCTATATCCATTAACAGGCAGTGTACAGGCAAAAAAGCTTCTAATATGTAATAAAAGCCTCTGTGCGTATTTCTATATCCATTAACAGGTAGTGTACAGGCAAAAAAGCTTCTAATATGTAATAAAAGCCTTTGTACGTATTTCTATATAAATTAACAGGTAGTGTACAGGCAAAAAAGCTTCTAATATGTAATAAAAGCCTTTGTGCGTATTTCTGTATCCATTAACAGGTAGTGTACAGGCAAAAAAGCTTGTAATATGTAATAAAGAACTTTGTGCGTATTTCTATATAAATTAACAGGAAGTATACAGGCGGAAAAGCTTCTAACATGTAATAAAAGCCTTTGTGCGTATTTCTATATCCATTAACAGGTAGTGTACAGGCGAAAAGCTTCTAATATGTAATAAAAGCGTTTGTGCGTATTTCTATATAAATTATCAGGAAGTATACAGGCAGAAAAGCTTCTAATATGTAATAAAAGCCTTTGTACGGATTTGTATATCCATTAACAGGCAGTGTACAGGCAAAAAAGCTTCTAATATGTAATAAAAGCCATCGTACGTATTTATATATCCATTAACAGGTAGTGTACAGGCAAAAAAGCTTCTAAAATGTAGTAAAAGCCTTTGTACGTATTTCTATATCCATTAACAGGAAGTATACAGGCGGAAAAGCTTCTAATATGTAGTAAAAGCCTTTGTACGTATTTCTATATCCATTAACAGGTAGTGTACAGGCAAAAAAGCTTCTAATATGTAATAAAAGCCTTTGTACGTACTTCTATATCCATTAATAGGAAGTATACAGGCGAAAAAGCTTCTAATATGTAATAAAAGCCCTTGTACGTACTTCTATATCCATTAACAGGAAGTATACAGGCGAAAAGCTTCTAATATGTAATAAAAGCCTTTGTGCGTATTTCTATATAAATTAACACGAAGTATAAAGGCGGAAAAGCTTCTAATATGTAATAAAAGCCTTTGTGCGTATTTCTATATAAATTAACAGGAAGTATACAGGCGGAAAAGCTTCTAATATGTAATAAAAGCCTTTGTGCGTATTTCTATATAAATTAACAGGAAGTATACATGCGGAAACGCTTCTAATATGTAATAAAACCTTTGTGCGTATTTCTATATAAATTAACAGGAAGTATACAGGCGGAAAAGCTTCTAATATGTAATAAAAGCCTTTGTACGTGTTTCTATATCCATTAACAGGTAGTGTACAGGCAAAAAAGCTTCTAATATGTAATAAAAGCCTTTGTGCGTATTTCTATATCCATTAACAGGTAGTGTACAGGCAAAAAAGCTTCTAATATGTAATAAAAGCGTTTGTGCGTATTTCTATATAAATTAACAGGAAGTATACAGGCGGAAAAGCTTCTAATATGTAATAAAAGCCTTTGTACGTATTTCTATATCCATTATCAGGCAGTGTACAGGCAAAAAAGTTTCTAATATGTAATAAAAGCCTTTGTACGTATTTATATATCCATTAATAGGAAGTATACAGGCGAAAAAGCTTCTAAAATGTAATAAAAGCCTTTGTACGTATTTCTATATACATTAACAGGATGTATACAGGCGGAAAAGCTTCTAATATGTAGTAAAAGCCTTTGTACGTATTTCTATATCCATTAACAGGTAGTGTACAGGCAAAAAAGCTTCTAATATGTAATAAAAGCCTTTGTACGTATTTATATATAAACTAACAGGAAGTATACAGGCGGAAAAGCTTCTTATATGTAATAAAAGCCTTTGTACGTATTTCTATATCCATTAACAGGCTGTGTACAGGCAAAAAAGCTTCTAATATGTAATAAAAGCCTTTGTGCGTATTTCTATATCCATTAACAGGTAGTGTATAGGCAAAAAAGCTTCTAATATGTAATAAAAGCCTTTGTGCGTATTTCTATATA
Organism: Mantis religiosa; assembly: GCA_030765055.1. NCBI lineage: Eukaryota > Metazoa > Arthropoda > Insecta > Mantodea > Mantidae > Mantis > Mantis religiosa. Next base: position 340,646,995 of record CM060950.1, on the reverse strand, counting down.
AATTAACAGGAAGTATACAGGCGGAAAAGTTTCTAATATGTAATAAAAGCCTTTGTGCGTATTTCTAAATCCATTAACAGGTAGTGTACAGGCAAAAAAGCCTCTAAAATGTAATAAAAGCCTTTGTGCGTATTTCTATATAAATTAACAGGAAGTATACAGGCGGAAAAGCTTCTAAGGTGTAATAAAAGCCTTTGTGCGTATTTCTATATCCATTAACTTGTAGTGTAGAGGCGAAAAGCTTCTAATATGTAATAAAAGCCTTTGTGTACATTTCTATATCCATTAACAGGTAGTGTACAGGCAAAAAAGCTTCTAATATGTAATAAAAGCCTTTGTGCGTATTTCTATATAAATTAACAGGAAGTATACAGGCGGAAAAGCTTCTAATATGTAATAAAAGCCTTTGTGCGTATTTCTATATAAATTAACAGGAAGTATACAGGCGGAAAAGCTTCTAATATGTAATAAAAGCCTTTGTACGTATTTCTATATAAATTAACCGTTGTGTACAGGCGAAAAGCTTCTAATATGTAATAAAAGCCTTTGTGCGTATTTCTATATAAATTAACAGGAAGTATACAGGCGGAAAGGCTTCTAATATGTAATAAAAGCCTTTGTGCGTATTTCAATATAAATTTACAGGAAGTCTAGAGGCGGAAAAGCTTCTAATATGTAATAAAAGCCTTTGTACGTAGTTCTATATAAATTAACAGGTAGTGTACAGGCAAAAAGCTTCTAATATGTAATAAAAGCCTTTCTGCGTATTTCTATATAAATTAACAGGAAGTATACAGGCGGAAAAGCTTCTAAAATGTAATAAAAGCCTTAGTACGTATTTCTATATAAATTAACAGGAAGTATACAGGCGGAAAAGCTTCTAATATGTAATAAAAGCCTTTGTACGTATTTCTATATCCATTAACCGTTGTGTACAGGCAAAAAAGCTTCTAATTTGTAATAAAAGCCTTTGTACGTATTTGTATATCCATTAACAGGTAGTGTACAGGCGGAAAAGCTTCTAAAATGTAATAAAAGCCTTTGTACGTATTTCTATATCCATTAACAGGAAGTATACAGGCGGAAAAGCTTCTAGTATGTAGTAAAAGCCTTTGTACGTATTTCTATATCCATTAACAGGTAGTGTACAGGCAAAAAAGCTTCTAATATGTAAAAAAAGCCTTTGTACGTATTTCTATATCCATTAACAGGAAGTATACAGGCGAAAAAGCTTCTAATATGTAATAAAAGCCCTTGTACGTACTTCTATATCCATTAATAGGAAGTATACAGGCGAAAAATCTTCTAATATGTAATAAAAGCCCTTGTACGTACTTCTATATCCATTAACAGGAAGTATACAGGCGAAAAGCTTCTAATGTGTAATAAAAGCCTTTGTGCGTATTTCTATATAAATTAACAGGAAGTATACAGGCGGAAAAGCTTATAATATGTAATAAAAGCCTTTGTACGTATTTCTGTATCCATTAACAGGCAGTGTACAGGCCAAAAAGCTTCTAATATGTAATAAAAGCTTTTGTACGTATTTCTATATCCATTAACAGGCAGTGTACAGGCAAAAAAGCCTCTAATATGTAATAAAAGCCTTTGTACGTATTTCTATATCCATTAACAGGGAGCTTACAGGCGGAAAAGCTTCTAATATGTAATAAAAGCCTTTGTGCATATTTCTATATGCATTAACAGGTAGTGTACAGGCAAAAAGCTTCTAATATGTAATAAAAGCCTTTGTGCGTATTTCTATATAAATTAACAGGAAGTATGCAGGCGGAAAAGCTTCTAATATGTAATAAAAGCCTTTGTTCGTATTTCTATATAAATTAACAGGAAGTATACAGGCGGAAAGGCTTCTAATATGTAATAAAAGCCTTTGTGCATATTTCTGTATAAATTAACGGGAAGTATACAGGCGGAAAAGCTTCTAATATGTAATAAAAGCCTTTGTACGTATTTCAATATAAATTTACAGGAAGTATACAGGCGGAAAAGCTTCTAATATGTAATAAAAGCCTTTGTACGTATTTCTATATCCATTAACAGGTAGTGTACAGGCAAAAAAGCTTCTAATATGTAATAAAATCCTTTGTACGTATTTCTATATCCATTAACAGGTACTGTACAGGCAAAAGAGCTTCTAATATGTAATAAAAGCCTTTGTGCGTATTTCTATATAAATTAACAGGAAGTATACAGGCGGAAAAGCTTCTAATATGTAATAAAAGCCTTTGTACGTATTTCTATATAAATTAACAGGAAGTATACAGGCGGAAAAGCTTCTAATATGTAATAAAAGTCTTTGTGCGTATTTCTATATAAATTAACAGGAAGTATAAAGGCGGAAGAGTTCTAATATGTAATAAAAGCCTTTGTACGTATTTCTATATAAATTAACAGGTAGTGTACAGGCAAAAAGCTTCTAATACGTAATAAAAGCCTTTGCACGTATTTCTATATCCATTAACAGGCAGTGTACAGGCCAAAAAGCTTCTAATATGTAATAAAAACCATTGTACGTATTTCTATATCCATTAACAGGGAGCTTATAGGCGGAAAAGCTTCTAATATGTAATAAAAGCCTTTGTGTATATTTCTATATCCATTAACAGGTAGTGTACAGGCAAAAAAGCTTCTAATTTGTAATGAAAGCCTTTGTGCGTATTTCTATATAAATTAACAGGAAGTATACAGGCGGAAAAGCTTCTAATATGTAATAAAAGCCTTTGTGCGTATTTCTATTAAATTAACAGGAAGTATACAGGCGGAAAAGCTTCTAATATGTAATAAAAGCCTTTGTACGTATTTCTATATAAATTAACAGGAAGTATACAGGCGGAAAAGCTTCTAATATGTAATAAAAGCCTTTGTACGTATTTCTATATAAATTAACAGGAAGTATACAGGCGGAAAAGCTTCTAATATGTAATAAAAGCCTTTGTACGTATTTCTATATCCATTAACAGGCAGTGTACAGGCAAAAAAGCTTCTAATATGTAATAAAAGCCTTTGTGCGTATTTCTATATCCATTAACAGGTAGTGTATAGGCAAAAAAGCTTCTAATATGTAATAAAAGCCTTTGTGCGTATTTCTATATAAATTAACAGGAAGTATACAGGCGGAAAAGCTTCTAATATGTAATAAAAGCCTTTGTGCGTATTTCTATATCCATTAACAGGAAGTATACAGGCGGAAAAGCTTCTAATATGTAATAAAAGCCTTTGTACGTATTTCTATATAAATTAACAGGAAGTATACAGGCAAAAACGCTTCCAATATGTAATAAAAGCCTTTGTGCGTATTTCTATATCCATTAACAGGCACGTGTACAGGCAAAAAAGCTTCTAATATGTAATAAAAGCCTTTGTGCGTATTTCTATATCCATTAACAGGTAGTGTACAGGCAAAAAAGCTTCTAATATGAAATAAAAGCTTTTGTACGTATTTCTATATAAATTAATAGGTAGTGTACAGGCAAAAAAGCTTCTAATATGTAATAAAAGCCTTTGTGCGTATTTCTATATCCATTAACAGGTAGTGTACAGGCAAAAAAGCTTCTAATATGTAATAAAAGCCTTTGTGCGTATTTCTATATAAATTAACAGGAAGTATACAGGCGGAAAATCTTCTAATATGTAATAAAAGACTTTGTGCGTATTTCTATATCCATTAACTTCTAGTGTACAGGCGAAAAGCTTCTAATATGTAACAAAAGCCTTTGTACGTATTTCTATATAAATTAACAGGAAGTATACAGGCGGAGAAGCTTCTAACATGAAATAAAAGCCTTTGTGCGTATTTCTATATCCATTAACAGGTAGTGTACAGGCGAAAAGCTTCTAATATGTAATAAAAGCCTTTGTGCGTATTTCTATATAAATTAACAGGAAGTATACAGGCGGAAACGCTTCTAATATGTAATAAAACTTTGTGCGTATTTCTATATAAATTAACAGGAAGTATACAGGCGGAAAAGCTTCTAATATGTAATAAAAGCCTTTGTACGTGTTTCTGTATCCATTAACAGGTAGTGTACAGGCAAAAAAGCTTCTAATATGTAATAAAAGCCTTTGTGCGTATTTCTATGTCCATTAACAGGTAGTGTACAGGCAAAAAAGCTTCTAACATGTAATAAAAGCGTTTGTGCGTATTTCTATATAAATTAACAGGAAGTATACAGGCGGAAAAGCTTCTAATATGTAATAAAAGCCTTTGTACGTATTTCTATATCCATTAACAGGCAGTGTACAGGCAAAAAAGCTTCTAATATGTAATAAAAGCCTTTGTACGTATTTATATATCCATTAACAGGTAGTGTACAGGCGAAAAGCTTCTAATATGTAATAAAAGCGTTTGTGCGTATTTCTATATAAATTATCAGGAAGTATACAGGCGGAAAAGCTTCTAATATGTAGTAAAAGCCTTTGTACGTATTTCTATATCCAAAGCAGGTAGTGTACAGGCAAAAAAGCTTCTAAAATGTAATAAAAGCCTTTGTACGTATTTCTATATCCATTAACAGGAAGTATACAGGCGAAAAAGCTTCTAATATGTGATAAAAGCCTTTGTACGTATTTCTATATCCATTAACAGGTAGTGTACAGGCAAAAAAGCTTCTAATATGTAAAAAAAGCCTTTGTACGTATTTCTATATCCATTAACAGGAAGTATACAGGCGAAAAAGCTTCTAATATGTAATAAAAGCCCTTGTACGTACTTCTATATCCATTAATAGGAAGTATACAGGCGAAAAATCTTCTAATATGTAATAAAAGCCCTTGTACGTACTTCTATATCCATTAACAGGAAGTATACAGGCGAAAAGCTTCTAATGTGTAATAAAAGCCTTTGTGCGTATTTCTATATAAATTAACAGGAAGTATACAGGCGGAAAAGCTTATAATATGTAATAAAAGCCTTTGTACGTATTTCTGTATCCATTAACAGGCAGTGTACAGGCCAAAAAGCTTCTAATATGTAATAAAAGCTTTTGTACGTATTTCTATATAAATTAACAGGCAGTGTACAGGCAAAAAAGCCTCTAATATGTAATAAAAGCCTTTGTACGTATTTCTATATCCATTAACAGGGAGCTTACAGGCGGAAAAGCTTCTAATATGTAATAAAAGCCTTTGTGCATATTTCTATATGCATTAACAGGTAGTGTACAGGCAAAAAGCTTCTAATATGTAATAAAAGCCTTTGTGCGTATTTCTATATAAATTAACAGGAAGTATGCAGGCGGAAAAGCTTCTAATATGTAATAAAAGCCTTTGTTCGTATTTCTATATAAATTAACAGGAAGTATACAGGCGGAAAGGCTTCTAATATGTAATAAAAGCCTTTGTGCATATTTCTGTATAAATTAACGGGAAGTATACAGGCGGAAAAGCTTCTAATATGTAATAAAAGCCTTTGTACGTATTTCAATATAAATTTACAGGAAGTATACAGGCGGAAAAGCTTCTAATATGTAATAAAAGCCTTTGTACGTATTTCTATATCCATTAACAGGTAGTGTACAGGCAAAAAAGCTTCTAATATGTAATAAAATCCTTTGTACGTATTTCTATATCCATTAACAGGTACTGTACAGGCAAAAGAGCTTCTAATATGTAATAAAAGCCTTTGTGCGTATTTCTATATAAATTAACAGGAAGTATACAGGCGGAAAAGCTTCTAATATGTAATAAAAGCCTTTGTACGTATTTCTATATAAATTAACAGGAAGTATACAGGCGGAAAAGCTTCTAATATGTAATAAAAGTCTTTGTGCGTATTTCTATATAAATTAACAGGAAGTATAAAGGCGGAAGAGTTCTAATATGTAATAAAAGCCTTTGTACGTATTTCTATATAAATTAACAGGTAGTGTACAGGCAAAAAGCTTCTAATACGTAATAAAAGCCTTTGCACGTATTTCTATATCCATTAACAGGCAGTGTACAGGCAAAAAAGCTTCTAATATGTAATAAAAACCATTGTACGTATTTCTATATCCATTAACAGGGAGCTTATAGGCGGAAAAGCTTCTAATATGTAATAAAAGCCTTTGTGTATATTTCTATATCCATTAACAGGTAGTGTACAGGCAAAAAAGCTTCTAATTTGTAATGAAAGCCTTTGTGCGTATTTCTATATAAATTAACAGGAAGTATACAGGCGGAAAAGCTTCTAATATGTAATAAAAGCCTTTGTGCGTATTTCTATTAAATTAACAGGAAGTATACAGGCGGAAAAGCTTCTAATATGTAATAAAAGCCTTTGTACGTATTTCTATATAAATTAACAGGAAGTATACAGGCGGAAAAGCTTCTAATATGTAATAAAAGCCTTTGTACGTATTTCTATATAAATTAACAGGAAGTATACAGGCGGAAAAGCTTCTAATATGTAATAAAAGCCTTTGTACGTATTTCTATATCCATTAACAGGCAGTGTACAGGCAAAAAGCTTCTAATATGTAATAAAAGCCTTTGTGCGTATTTCTATATCCATTAAAAGGTAGTGTATAGGCAAAAAAGCTTCTAATATGTAATAAAAGCCTTTGTGCGTATTTCTATATAAATTAACAGGAAGTATACAGGCGGAAAAGCTTCTAATATGTAATAAAAGCCTTTGTGCGTATTTCTATATCCATTAACAGGAAGTATACAGGCGGAAAAGCTTCTAATATGTAATAAAAGCCTTTGTACGTATTTCTATATAAATTAACAGGAAGTATACAGGCAAAAACGCTTCCAATATGTAATAAAAGCCTTTGTGCGTATTTCTATATCCATTAACAGGCACGTGTACAGGCAAAAAAGCTTCTAATATGTAATAAAAGCCTTTGTGCGTATTTCTATATCCATTAACAGGTAGTGTACAGGCAAAAAAGCTTCTAATATGAAATAAAAGCTTTTGTACGTATTTCTATATAAATTAATAGGTAGTGTACAGGCAAAAAAGCTTCTAATATGTAATAAAAGCCTTTGTGCGTATTTCTATATCCATTAACAGGTAGTGTACAGGCAAAAAAGCTTCTAATATGTAATAAAAGCCTTTGTGCGTATTTCTATATAAATTAACAGGAAGTATACAGGCGGAAAATCTTCTAATATGTAATAAAAGACTTTGTGCGTATTTCTATATCCATTAACTTCTAGTGTACAGGCGAAAAGCTTCTAATATGTAACAAAAGCCTTTGTACGTATTTCTATATAAATTAACAGGAAGTATACAGGCGGAGAAGCTTCTAACATGAAATAAAAGCCTTTGTGCGTATTTCTATATCCATTAACAGGTAGTGTACAGGCGAAAAGCTTCTAATATGTAATAAAAGCCTTTGTGCGTATTTCTATATAAATTAACAGGAAGTATACAGGCGGAAACGCTTCTAATATGTAATAAAACTTTGTGCGTATTTCTATATAAATTAACAGGAAGTATACAGGCGGAAAAGCTTCTAATATGTAATAAAAGCCTTTGTACGTGTTTCTGTATCCATTAACAGGTAGTGTACAGGCAAAAAAGCTTCTAATATGTAATAAAAGCCTTTGTGCGTATTTCTATGTCCATTAACAGGTAGTGTACAGGCAAAAAAGCTTCTAACATGTAATAAAAGCGTTTGTGCGTATTTCTATATAAATTAACAGGAAGTATACAGGCGGAAAAGCTTCTAATATGTAATAAAAGCCTTTGTACGTATTTCTATATCCATTAACAGGCAGTGTACAGGCAAAAAAGCTTCTAATATGTAATAAAAGCCTTTGTACGTATTTATATATCCATTAACAGGTAGTGTACAGGCGAAAAGCTTCTAATATGTAATAAAAGCGTTTGTGCGTATTTCTATATAAATTATCAGGAAGTATACAGGCGGAAAAGCTTCTAATATGTAGTAAAAGCCTCTGTACGTATTTCTATATCCAAAGCAGGTAGTGTACAGGCAAAAAAGCTTCTAAAATGTAATAAAAGCCTTTGTACGTATTTCTATATCCATTAACAGGAAGTATACAGGCGAAAAAGCTTCTAATATGTGATAAAAGCCCTTGTACGTACTTCTATATCCATTAATAGGAAGTATGCAGGCGAAAAAGCTTCTAATATGTAATAAAAGCCCTTGTACGTACTTCTATATCCATTAACAGGTAGTATACAGGCGAAAAGCTTCTAATATGTAATAAAAGCCTTTGTGCGTATTTCTATATAAATTAACAGGAAGTATAAAGGCGGAAAAGCTTCTAATATGTAATAAAAGCCTTTGTACGTATTTCTATATAAATTAACAGGAAGTATACAGGCGGAAAAGCTTCTAATATGTAATAAAAGCCTTTGTACGTATTTCTATATAAATTAACAGGAAGTATACAGGCGGAAAAGCTTCTAATATGTAATAAAACCCTTTGTACGTATTTCTATATAAATTAACAGGAAGTATACAGGCAGAAAAGCTTCTAATATGTAATAAAAGCCTTTGTACGTATTTCTATATAAATTAACAGGAAGTATACAGGCGGAAAAGCTTCTAATATGTAATATAAGCCTTTGTACGTATTTCTATATAAATTAACAGGAAGTATAAAGGCGGAAAAGCTTCTAATATGTAATAAAAGCCTTTGTACGTATTTATATATAAACTAACAGGAAGTATACAGGCGGAAAAGCTTCTAATATGTAATAAAAGCCTTTGTACGTATTTCTATGTCCATTAACAGGCAGTGTACAGGCAAAAAAGCTTCTAATATGTAATAAAAGCCTTTGTGCGTATTTCTATATCCATTAACAGGTAGTGTATAGGCAAAAAGGCTTCTAATATGTAATAAAAACCTTTGGGCGTATTTCTATATAAATTAACAGGAAGTATACAGGCGGAAAAGCTTCTAATATGTAATAAAAGCATTTGTGCGTATTTCTAAATCCATTAACAGGTAGTGTACAGGCAAATAAGCTTCTAATATGTAATAAAAGCCTTTGTGCGTATTTCTATATAAATTAACAGGAAGTATACAGGCGGAAAAGCTTCTAATATGTAGTAAAAGCTTTGGTGCGTATTTCTATATAAACTAACAGGAAGTATACAGGCGGAAAAGCTTCTAATATGTAATAAAAGCCTTTGTACGTATTTCTATATAAATTTACAGGAAGTATACAGGCAGAAAAGCTTCTAATATGTAATAAAAGCCTTTGTACGTATTTCTATATAAATTAACAGGAAGTATACAGGCGGAAAAGCTTCTAATATGTAATAAAAGCCTTTGTACGTATTTCTATATCCATTAACAGGCAGTGTACAGGCAAAAAAGCTTCTAATATGTAATAAAAGCCTTTGTGCGTATTTCTATGTAAATTAACAGGAAGTATACAGGCGGAAAAGCTTCTAATATGTAATAAAAGCATTTGTGCGTATTTCTATATCCATTAACAGGAAGTATACAGGCGGAAAAGCTTCTAATATGTAAGAAAAGCCTTTGTACGTATTTATATATAAATTTACAGGAAGTATACAGGCAAAAAAGCTTCTAATATGTAATAAAAGCCTTTGTGCGTATTTCTATATCCATTAACAGGCAGTGTACAGGCAAAAAAGCTTCTAATATGTAATAAAAGCCTCTGTGCGTATTTCTATATCCATTAACAGGTAGTGTACAGGCAAAAAAGCTTCTAATATGTAATAAAAGCCTTTGTACGTATTTCTATATAAATTAACAGGTAGTGTACAGGCAAAAAAGTTTCTAATATGTAATAAAAGCCTTTGTGCGTATTTCTGTATCCATTAACAGGTAGTGTACAGGCAAAAAAGCTTCTAATATGTAATAAAAAACATTGTACGTATTTCTATATCCATTAACAGGAAGTATTCAGGCGGAAAAGCTTCTAACATGTAATAAAAGCCTTTGTGCGTATTTCTATATCCATTAACAGGTAGTGTACAGGCGAAAAGCTTCTAATATGTAATAAAAGCGTTTGTGCGTATTTCTATATAAATTATCAGGAAGTATACAGGCAGAAAAGCTTCTAATATGTAATAAAAGCCTTTGTACGTATTTCTATATCCATTAACAGGCAGTGTACAGGCAAAAAAGCTTCTAATATGTAATAAAAGCCATCGTACGTATTTATATATCCATTAACAGGTAGTGTACAGGCAAAAAAGCTTCTAAAATGTAGTAAAAGCCTTTGTACGTATTTCTATATCCATTAACAGGAAGTATACAGGCGGAAAAGCTTCTAATATGTAGTAAAAGCCTTTGTACGTATTTCTATATCCATTAACAGGTAGTGTACAGGCAAAAAAGCTTCTAATATGTAATAAAAGCCTTTTACGTACATCTATATCCATTAATAGGAAGTATACAGGCGAAAAAGCTTCTAATATGTAATAAAAGCCCTTGTACGTACTTCTATATCCATTAACAGGAAGTATACAGGCGAAAAGCTTCTAATATGTCATAAAAGCCTTTGTGCGTATTTCTATATAAATTAACACGAAGTATAAAGGCGGAAAAGCTTCTAATATGTAATAAAAGCCTTTGTGCGTATTTCTATATAAATTAACAGGAAGTATACAGGCGGAAAAGCTTCTAATATGTAATAAAAGCCTTTGTGCGTATTTCTATATAAATTAACAGGAAGTATACATGCGGAAACGCTTCTAATATGTAATAAAACCTTTGTGCGTATTTCTATATAAATTAACAGGAAGTATACAGGCGGAAAAGCTTCTAATATGTAATAAAAGCCTTTGTACGTGTTTCTATATCCATTAACAGGTAGTGTACAGGCAAAAAAGCTTCTAATATGTAATAAAAGCCTTTGTGCGTATTTCTATATCCATTAACAGGTAGTGTACAGGCAAAAAAGCTTCTAATATGTAATAAAAGCGTTTGTGCGTATTTCTATATAAATTAACAGGAAGTATACAGGCGGAAAAGCTTCTAATATGTAATGAAAGCCTTTGTACGTATTTCTATATCCATTATCAGGCAGTGTACAGGCAAAAAAGTTTCTAATATGTAATAAAAGCCTTTGTACGTATTTATATATCCATTAATAGGAAGTATACAGGCGAAAAAGCTTCTAAAATGTAATAAAAGCCTTTGTACGTATTTCTATATACATTAACAGGATGTATACAGGCGGAAAAGCTTCTAATATGTAGTAAAAGCCTTTGTACGTATTTCTATATCCATTAACAGGTAGTGTACAGGCAAAAAAGCTTCTAATATGTAATAAAAGCCTTTGTACGTATTTATATATAAACTAACAGGAAGTATACAGGCGGAAAAGCTTCTTATATGTAATAAAAGCCTTTGTACGTATTTCTATATCCATTAACAGGCTGTGTACAGGCAAAAAAGCTTCTAATATGTAATAAAAGCCTTTGTGCGTATTTCTATATCCATTAACAGGTAGTGTATAGGCAAAAAAGCTTCTAATATGTAATAAAAGCCTTTGTGCGTATTTCTATATAAATTAACAGGAAGTATACAGGCGGAAAAGTTTCTAATATGTAATAAAAGCCTTTGTGCGTATTTCTAAATCCATTAACAGGTAGTGTACAGGCAAAAAAGCCTCTAAAATGTAATAAAAGCCTTTGTGCGTATTTCTATATAAATTAACAGGAAGTATACAGGCGGAAAAGCTTCTAAGGTGTAATAAAAGCCTTTGTGCGTATTTCTATATCCATTAACTTGTAGTGTAGAGGCGAAAAGCTTCTAATATGTAATAAAAGCCTTTGTGTACATTTCTATATCCATTAACAGGTAGTGTACAGGCAAAAAAGCTTCTAAAATGTAGTAAAAGCCTTTGTACGTATTTCTATATCCATTAACAGGAAGTATACAGGCGGAAAAGCTTCTAATATGTAGTAAAAGCCTTTGTACGTATTTCTATATCCATTAACAGGTAGTGTACAGGCAAAAAAGCTTCTAATATGTAATAAAAGCCTTTGTACGTACTTCTATATCCATTAATAGGAAGTATACAGGCGAAAAAGCTTCTAATATGTAATAAAAGCCCTTGTACGTACTTCTATATCCATTAACAGGAAGTATACAGGCGAAAAGCTTCTAATATGTAATAAAAGCCTTTGTGCGTATTTCTATATAAATTAACACGAAGTATAAAGGCGGAAAAGCTTCTAATATGTAATAAAAGCCTTTGTGCGTATTTCTATATAAATTAACAGGAAGTATACAGGCGGAAAAGCTTCTAATATGTAATAAAAGCCTTTGTGCGTATTTCTATATAAATTAACAGGAAGTATACATGCGGAAACGCTTCTAATATGTAATAAAACCTTTGTGCGTATTTCTATATAAATTAACAGGAAGTATACAGGCGGAAAAGCTTCTAATATGTAATAAAAGCCTTTGTACGTGTTTCTATATCCATTAACAGGTAGTGTACAGGCAAAAAAGCTTCTAATATGTAATAAAAGCCTTTGTGCGTATTTCTATATCCATTAACAGGTAGTGTACAGGCAAAAAAGCTTCTAATATGTAATAAAAGCGTTTGTGCGTATTTCTATATAAATTAACAGGAAGTATACAGGCGGAAAAGCTTCTAATATGTAATAAAAGCCTTTGTACGTATTTCTATATCCATTATCAGGCAGTGTACAGGCAAAAAAGTTTCTAATATGTAATAAAAGCCTTTGTACGTATTTATATATCCATTAATAGGAAGTATACAGGCGAAAAAGCTTCTAAAATGTAATAAAAGCCTTTGTACGTATTTCTATATACATTAACAGGATGTATACAGGCGGAAAAGCTTCTAATATGTAGTAAAAGCCTTTGTACGTATTTCTATATCCATTAACAGGTAGTGTACAGGCAAAAAAGCTTCTAATATGTAATAAAAGCCTTTGTACGTATTTATATATAAACTAACAGGAAGTATACAGGCGGAAAAGCTTCTTATATGTAATAAAAGCCTTTGTACGTATTTCTATATCCATTAACAGGCTGTGTACAGGCAAAAAAGCTTCTAATATGTAATAAAAGCCTTTGTGCGTATTTCTATATCCATTAACAGGTAGTGTATAGGCAAAAAAGCTTCTAATATGTAATAAAAGCCTTTGTGCGTATTTCTATATAAATTAACAGGAAGTATACAGGCGGAAAAGTTTCTAATATGTAATAAAAGCCTTTGTGCGTATTTCTAAATCCATTAACAGGTAGTGTACAGGCAAAAAAGCCTCTAAAATGTAATAAAAGCCTTTGTGCGTATTTCTATATAAATTAACAGGAAGTATACAGGCGGAAAAGCTTCTAAGGTGTAATAAAAGCCTTTGTGCGTATTTCTATATCCATTAACTTGTAGTGTAGAGGCGAAAAGCTTCTAATATGTAATAAAAGCCTTTGTGTACATTTCTATATCCATTAACAGGTAGTGTACAGGCAAAAAAGCTTCTAATATGTAATAAAAGCCTTTGTGCGTATTTCTATATAAATTAACAGGAAGTATACAGGCGGAAAAGCTTCTAATATGTAATAAAAGCCTTTGTGCGTATTTCTATATAAATTAACAGGAAGTATACAGGCGGAAAAGCTTCTAATATGTAATAAAAGCCTTTGTACGTATTTCTATATAAATTAACCGTTGTGTACAGGCGAAAAGCTTCTAATATGTAATAAAAGCCTTTGTGCGTATTTCTATATAAATTAACAGGAAGTATACAGGCGGAAAGGCTTCTAATATGTAATAAAAGCCTTTGTGCGTATTTCAATATAAATTTACAGGAAGTCTAGAGGCGGAAAAGCTTCTAATATGTAATAAAAGCCTTTGTACGTAGTTCTATATAAATTAACAGGTAGTGTACAGGCAAAAAGCTTCTAATATGTAATAAAAGCCTTTCTGCGTATTTCTATATAAATTAACAGGAAGTATACAGGCGGAAAAGCTTCTAAAATGTAATAAAAGCCTTAGTACGTATTTCTATATAAATTAACAGGAAGTATACAGGCGGAAAAGCTTCTAATATGTAATAAAAGCCTTTGTACGTATTTCTATATCCATTAACCGTTGTGTACAGGCAAAAAAGCTTCTAATTTGTAATAAAAGCCTTTGTACGTATTTGTATATCCATTAACAGGTAGTGTACAGGCGGAAAAGCTTCTAAAATGTAATAAAAGCCTTTGTACGTATTTCTATATCCATTAACAGGAAGTATACAGGCGGAAAAGCTTCTAGTATGTAGTAAAAGCCTTTGTACGTATTTCTATATCCATTAACAGGTAGTGTACAGGCAAAAAAGCTTCTAATATGTAAAAAAAGCCTTTGTACGTATTTCTATATCCATTAACAGGAAGTATACAGGCGAAAAAGCTTCTAATATGTAATAAAAGCCCTTGTACGTACTTCTATATCCATTAATAGGAAGTATACAGGCGAAAAATCTTCTAATATGTAATAAAAGCCCTTGTACGTACTTCTATATCCATTAACAGGAAGTATACAGGCGAAAAGCTTCTAATGTGTAATAAAAGCCTTTGTGCGTATTTCTATATAAATTAACAGGAAGTATACAGGCGGAAAAGCTTATAATATGTAATAAAAGCCTTTGTACGTATTTCTGTATCCATTAACAGGCAGTGTACAGGCCAAAAAGCTTCTAATATGTAATAAAAGCTTTTGTACGTATTTCTATATCCATTAACAGGCAGTGTACAGGCAAAAAAGCCTCTAATATGTAATAAAAGCCTTTGTACGTATTTCTATATCCATTAACAGGGAGCTTACAGGCGGAAAAGCTTCTAATATGTAATAAAAGCCTTTGTGCATATTTCTATATGCATTAACAGGTAGTGTACAGGCAAAAAGCTTCTAATATGTAATAAAAGCCTTTGTGCGTATTTCTATATAAATTAACAGGAAGTATGCAGGCGGAAAAGCTTCTAATATGTAATAAAAGCCTTTGTTCGTATTTCTATATAAATTAACAGGAAGTATACAGGCGGAAAGGCTTCTAATATGTAATAAAAGCCTTTGTGCATATTTCTGTATAAATTAACGGGAAGTATACAGGCGGAAAAGCTTCTAATATGTAATAAAAGCCTTTGTACGTATTTCAATATAAATTTACAGGAAGTATACAGGCGGAAAAGCTTCTAATATGTAATAAAAGCCTTTGTACGTATTTCTATATCCATTAACAGGTAGTGTACAGGCAAAAAAGCTTCTAATATGTAATAAAATCCTTTGTACGTATTTCTATATCCATTAACAGGTACTGTACAGGCAAAAGAGCTTCTAATATGTAATAAAAGCCTTTGTGCGTATTTCTATATAAATTAACAGGAAGTATACAGGCGGAAAAGCTTCTAATATGTAATAAAAGCCTTTGTACGTATTTCTATATAAATTAACAGGAAGTATACAGGCGGAAAAGCTTCTAATATGTAATAAAAGTCTTTGTGCGTATTTCTATATAAATTAACAGGAAGTATAAAGGCGGAAGAGTTCTAATATGTAATAAAAGCCTTTGTACGTATTTCTATATAAATTAACAGGTAGTGTACAGGCAAAAAGCTTCTAATACGTAATAAAAGCCTTTGCACGTATTTCTATATCCATTAACAGGCAGTGTACAGGCAAAAAAGCTTCTAATATGTAATAAAAACCATTGTACGTATTTCTATATCCATTAACAGGGAGCTTATAGGCGGAAAAGCTTCTAATATGTAATAAAAGCCTTTGTGTATATTTCTATATCCATTAACAGGTAGTGTACAGGCAAAAAAGCTTCTAATTTGTAATGAAAGCCTTTGTGCGTATTTCTATATAAATTAACAGGAAGTATACAGGCGGAAAAGCTTCTAATATGTAATAAAAGCCTTTGTGCGTATTTCTATTAAATTAACAGGAAGTATACAGGCGGAAAAGCTTCTAATATGTAATAAAAGCCTTTGTACGTATTTCTATATAAATTAACAGGAAGTATACAGGCGGAAAAGCTTCTAATATGTAATAAAAGCCTTTGTACGTATTTCTATATAAATTAACAGGAAGTATACAGGCGGAAAAGCTTCTAATATGTAATAAAAGCCTTTGTACGTATTTCTATATCCATTAACAGGCAGTGTACAGGCAAAAAAGCTTCTAATATGTAATAAAAGCCTTTGTGCGTATTTCTATATCCATTAACAGGTAGTGTATAGGCAAAAAAGCTTCTAATATGTAATAAAAGCCTTTGTGCGTATTTCTATATAAATTAACAGGAAGTATACAGGCGGAAAAGCTTCTAATATGTAATAAAAGCCTTTGTGCGTATTTCTATATCCATTAACAGGAAGTATACAGGCGGAAAAGCTTCTAATATGTAATAAAAGCCTTTGTACGTATTTCTATATAAATTAACAGGAAGTATACAGGCAAAAACGCTTCCAATATGTAATAAAAGCCTTTGTGCGTATTTCTATATCCATTAACAGGCACGTGTACAGGCAAAAAAGCTTCTAATATGTAATAAAAGCCTTTGTGCGTATTTCTATATCCATTAACAGGTAGTGTACAGGCAAAAAAGCTTCTAATATGAAATAAAAGCTTTTGTACGTATTTCTATATAAATTAATAGGTAGTGTACAGGCAAAAAAGCTTCTAATATGTAATAAAAGCCTTTGTGCGTATTTCTATATCCATTAACAGGTAGTGTACAGGCAAAAAAGCTTCTAATATGTAATAAAAGCCTTTGTGCGTATTTCTATATAAATTAACAGGAAGTATACAGGCGGAAAATCTTCTAATATGTAATAAAAGACTTTGTGCGTATTTCTATATCCATTAACTTCTAGTGTACAGGCGAAAAGCTTCTAATATGTAACAAAAGCCTTTGTACGTATTTCTATATAAATTAACAGGAAGTATACAGGCGGAGAAGCTTCTAACATGAAATAAAAGCCTTTGTGCGTATTTCTATATCCATTAACAGGTAGTGTACAGGCGAAAAGCTTCTAATATGTAATAAAAGCCTTTGTGCGTATTTCTATATAAATTAACAGGAAGTATACAGGCGGAAACGCTTCTAATATGTAATAAAACTATGTGCGTATTTCTATATAAATTAACAGGAAGTATACAGGCGGAAAAGCTTCTAATATGTAATAAAAGCCTTTGTACGTGTTTCTGTATCCATTAACAGGTAGTGTACAGGCAAAAAAGCTTCTAATATGTAATAAAAGCCTTTCTGCGTATTTCTATGTCCATTAACAGGTAGTGTACAGGCAAAAAAGCTTCTAACATGTAATAAAAGCGTTTGTGCGTATTTCTATATAAATTAACAGGAAGTATACAGGCGGAAAAGCTTCTAATATGTAATAAAAGCCTTTGTACGTATTTCTATATCCATTAACAGGCAGTGTACAGGCAAAAAAGCTTCTAATATGTAATAAAAGCCTTTGTACGTATTTATATATTCATTAACAGGTAGTGTACAGGCGAAAAGCTTCTAATATGTAATAAAAGCGTTTGTGCGTATTTCTATATAAATTATCAGGAAGTATACAGGCGGAAAAGCTTCTAATATGTAGTAAAAGCCTTTGTACGTATTTCTATATCCAAAGCAGGTAGTGTACAGGCAAAAAAGCTTCTAAAATGTAATAAAAGCCTTTGTACGTATTTCTATATCCATTAACAGGAAGTATACAGGCGAAAAAGCTTCTAATATGTGATAAAAGCCCTTGTACGTACTTCTATATCCATTAATAGGAAGTATGCAGGCGAAAAAGCTTCTAATATGTAATAAAAGCCCTTGTACGTACTTCTATATCCATTAACAGGTAGTATACAGGCGAAAAGCTTCTAATATGTAATAAAAGCCTTTGTGCGTATTTCTATATAAATTAACAGGAAGTATAAAGGCGGAAAAGCTTCTAATATGTAATAAAAGCCTTTGTACGTATTTCTATATAAATTAACAGGAAGTATACAGGCGGAAAAGCTTCTAATATGTAATAAAAGCCTTTGTACGTATTTCTATATAAATTAACAGGAAGTATACAGGCGGAAAAGCTTCTAATATGTAATAAAACCCTTTGTACGTATTTCTATATAAATTAACAGGAAGTATACAGGCAGAAAAGCTTCTAATATGTAATAAAAGCCTTTGTACGTATTTCTATATAAATTAACAGGAAGTATACAGGCGGAAAAGCTTCTAATATGTAATATAAGCCTTTGTACGTATTTCTATATAAATTAACAGGAAGTATAAAGGCGGAAAAGCTTCTAATATGTAATAAAAGCCTTTGTACGTATTTATATATAAACTAACAGGAAGTATACAGGCGGAAAAGCTTCTAATATGTAATAAAAGCCTTTGTACGTATTTCTATGTCCATTAACAGGCAGTGTACAGGCAAAAAAGCTTCTAATATGTAATAAAAGCCTTTGTGCGTATTTCTATATCCATTAACAGGTAGTGTATAGGCAAAAAGGCTTCTAATATGTAATAAAAACCTTTGGGCGTATTTCTATATAAATTAACAGGAAGTATACAGGCGGAAAAGCTTATAATATGTAATAAAAGCCTTTGTACGTATTTCTGTATCCATTAACAGGCAGTGTACAGGCCAAAAAGCTTCTAATATGTAATAAAAGCTTTTGTACGTATTTCTATATCCATTAACAGGCAGTGTACAGGCAAAAAAGCCTCTAATATGTAATAAAAGCCTTTGTACGTATTTCTATATCCATTAACAGGGAGCTTACAGGCGGAAAAGCTTCTAATATGTAATAAAAGCCTTTGTGCATATTTCTATATGCATTAACAGGTAGTGTACAGGCAAAAAGCTTCTAATATGTAATAAAAGCCTTTGTGCGTATTTCTATATAAATTAACAGGAAGTATGCAGGCGGAAAAGCTTCTAATATGTAATAAAAGCCTTTGTTCGTATTTCTATATAAATTAACAGGAAGTATACAGGCGGATAGGCTTCTAATATGTAATAAAAGCCTTTGTGCATATTTCTGTATAAATTAACGGGAAGTATACAGGCGGAAAAGCTTCTAATATGTAATAAAAGCCTTTGTACGTATTTCAATATAAATTTACAGGAAGTATACAGGCGGAAAAGCTTCTAATATGTAATAAAAGCCTTTGTACGTATTTCTATATCCATTAACAGGTAGTGTACAGGCAAAAAAGCTTCTAATATGTAATAAAATCCTTTGTACGTATTTCTATATCCATTAACAGGTACTGTACAGGCAAAAGAGCTTCTAATATGTAATAAAAGCCTTTGTGCGTATTTCTATATAAATTAACAGGAAGTATACAGGCGGAAAAGCTTCTAATATGTAATAAAAGCCTTTGTACGTATTTCTATATAAATTAACAGGAAGTATACAGGCGGAAAAGCTTCTAATATGTAATAAAAGTCTTTGTGCGTATTTCTATATAAATTAACAGGAAGTATAAAGGCGGAAGAGTTCTAATATGTAATAAAAGCCTTTGTACGTATTTCTATATAAATTAACAGGTAGTGTACAGGCAAAAAGCTTCTAATACGTAATAAAAGCCTTTGCACGTATTTCTATATCCATTAACAGGCAGTGTACAGGCAAAAAAGCTTCTAATATGTAATAAAAACCATTGTACGTATTTCTATATCCATTAACAGGGAGCTTATAGGCGGAAAAGCTTCTAATATGTAATAAAAGCCTTTGTGTATATTTCTATATCCATTAACAGGTAGTGTACAGGCAAAAAAGCTTCTAATTTGTAATGAAAGCCTTTGTGCGTATTTCTATATAAATTAACAGGAAGTATACAGGCGGAAAAGCTTCTAATATGTAATAAAAGCCTTTGTGCGTATTTCTATTAAATTAACAGGAAGTATACAGGCGGAAAAGCTTCTAATATGTAATAAAAGCCTTTGTACGTATTTCTATATAAATTAACAGGAAGTATACAGGCGGAAAAGCTTCTAATATGTAATAAAAGCCTTTGTACGTATTTCTATATAAATTAACAGGAAGTATACAGGCGGAAAAGCTTCTAATATGTAATAAAAGCCTTTGTACGTATTTCTATATCCATTAACAGGCAGTGTACAGGCAAAAAAGCTTCTAATATGTAATAAAAGCCTTTGTGCGTATTTCTATATCCATTAACAGGTAGTGTATAGGCAAAAAAGCTTCTAATATGTAATAAAAGCCTTTGTGCGTATTTCTATATAAATTAACAGGAAGTATACAGGCGGAAAAGCTTCTAATATGTAATAAAAGCCTTTGTGCGTATTTCTATATCCATTAACAGGAAGTATACAGGCGGAAAAGCTTCTAATATGTAATAAAAGCCTTTGTACGTATTTCTATATAAATTAACAGGAAGTATACAGGCAAAAACGCTTCCAATATGTAATAAAAGCCTTTGTGCGTATTTCTATATCCATTAACAGGCACGTGTACAGGCAAAAAAGCTTCTAATATGTAATAAAAGCCTTTGTGCGTATTTCTATATCCATTAACAGGTAGTGTACAGGCAAAAAAGCTTCTAATATGAAATAAAAGCTTTTGTACGTATTTCTATATAAATTAATAGGTAGTGTACAGGCAAAAAAGCTTCTAATATGTAATAAAAGCCTTTGTGCGTATTTCTATATCCATTAACAGGTAGTGTACAGGCAAAAAAGCTTCTAATATGTAATAAAAGCCTTTGTGCGTATTTCTATATAAATTAACAGGAAGTATACAGGCGGAAAATCTTCTAATATGTAATAAAAGACTTTGTGCGTATTTCTATATCCATTAACTTCTAGTGTACAGGCGAAAAGCTTCTAATATGTAACAAAAGCCTTTGTACGTATTTCTATATAAATTAACAGGAAGTATACAGGCGGAGAAGCTTCTAACATGAAATAAAAGCCTTTGTGCGTATTTCTATATCCATTAACAGGTAGTGTACAGGCGAAAAGCTTCTAATATGTAATAAAAGCCTTTGTGCGTATTTCTATATAAATTAACAGGAAGTATACAGGCGGAAACGCTTCTAATATGTAATAAAACTATGTGCGTATTTCTATATAAATTAACAGGAAGTATACAGGCGGAAAAGCTTCTAATATGTAATAAAAGCCTTTGTACGTGTTTCTGTATCCATTAACAGGTAGTGTACAGGCAAAAAAGCTTCTAATATGTAATAAAAGCCTTTGTGCGTATTTCTATGTCCATTAACAGGTAGTGTACAGGCAAAAAAGCTTCTAACATGTAATAAAAGCGTTTGTGCGTATTTCTATATAAATTAACAGGAAGTATACAGGCGGAAAAGCTTCTAATATGTAATAAAAGCCTTTGTACGTATTTCTATATCCATTAACAGGCAGTGTACAGGCAAAAAAGCTTCTAATATGTAATAAAAGCCTTTGTACGTATTTATATATCCATTAACAGGTAGTGTACAGGCGAAAAGCTTCTAATATGTAATAAAAGCGTTTGTGCGTATTTCTATATAAATTATCAGGAAGTATACAGGCGGAAAAGCTTCTAATATGTAGTAAAAGCCTTTGTACGTATTTCTATATCCAAAGCAGGTAGTGTACAGGCAAAAAAGCTTCTAAAATGTAATAAAAGCCTTTGTACGTATTTCTATATCCATTAACAGGAAGTATACAGGCGAAAAAGCTTCTAATATGTGATAAAAGCCCTTGTACGTACTTCTATATCCATTAATAGGAAGTATGCAGGCGAAAAAGCTTCTAATATGTAATAAAAGCCCTTGTACGTACTTCTATATCCATTAACAGGTAGTATACAGGCGAAAAGCTTCTAATATGTAATAAAAGCCTTTGTGCGTATTTCTATATAAATTAACAGGAAGTATGAAGGCGGAAAAGCTTCTAATATGTAATAAAAGCCTTTGTACGTATTTCTATATAAATTAACAGGAAGTATACAGGCGGAAAAGCTTCTAATATGTAATAAAAGCCTTTGTACGTATTTCTATATAAATTAACAGGAAGTATACAGGCGGAAAAGCTTCTAATATGTAATAAAACCCTTTGTACGTATTTCTATATAAATTAACAGGAAGTATACAGGCAGAAAAGCTTCTAATATGTAATAAAAGCCTTTGTACGTATTTCTATATAAATTAACAGGAAGTATACAGGCGGAAAAGCTTCTAATATGTAATATAAGCCTTTGTACGTATTTCTATATAAATTAACAGGAAGTATAAAGGCGGAAAAGCTTCTAATATGTAATAAAAGCCTTTGTACGTATTTATATATAAACTAACAGGAAGTATACAGGCGGAAAAGCTTCTAATATGTAATAAAAGCCTTTGTACGTATTTCTATGTCCATTAACAGGCAGTGTACAGGCAAAAAAGCTTCTAATATGTAATAAAAGCCTTTGTGCGTATTTCTATATCCATTAACAGGTAGTGTATAGGCAAAAAGGCTTCTAATATGTAATAAAAACCTTTGGGCGTATTTCTATATAAATTAACAGGAAGTATACAGGCGGAAAAGCTTCTAATATGTAATAAAAGCATTTGTGCGTATTTCTAAATCCATTAACAGGTAGTGTACAGGCAAATAAGCTTCTAATATGTAATAAAAGCCTTTGTGCGTATTTCTATATAAATTAACAGGAAGTATACAGGCGGAAAAGCTTCTAATATGTAGTAAAAGCTTTGGTGCGTATTTCTATATAAACTAACAGGAAGTATACAGGCGGAAAAGCTTCTAATATGTAATAAAAGCCTTTGTACGTATTTCTATATAAATTTACAGGAAGTATACAGGCAGAAAAGCTTCTAATATGTAATAAAAGCCTTTGTACGTATTTCTATATAAATTAACAGGAAGTATACAGGCGGAAAAGCTTCTAATATGTAATAAAAGCCTTTGTACGTATTTCTATATCCATTAACAGGCAGTGTACAGGCAAAAAAGCTTCTAATATGTAATAAAAGCCTTTGTGCGTATTTCTATGTAAATTAACAGGAAGTATACAGGCGGAAAAGCTTCTAATATGTAATAAAAGCATTTGTGCGTATTTCTATATCCATTAACAGGAAGTATACAGGCGGAAAAGCTTCTAATATGTAAGAAAAGCCTTTGTACGTATTTATATATAAATTTACAGGAAGTATACAGGCAAAAAAGCTTCTAATATGTAATAAAAGCCTTTGTGCGTATTTCTATATCCATTAACAGGCAGTGTACAGGCAAAAAAGCTTCTAATATGTAATAAAAGCCTCTGTGCGTATTTCTATATCCATTAACAGGTAGTGTACAGGCAAAAAAGCTTCTAATATGTAATAAAAGCCTTTGTACGTATTTCTATATAAATTAACAGGTAGTGTACAGGCAAAAAAGCTTCTAATATGTAATAAAAGCCTTTGTGCGTATTTCTGTATCCATTAACAGGTAGTGTACAGGCAAAAAAGCTTCTAATATGTAATAAAAAACTTTGTGCGTATTTCTATATAAATTAACAGGAAGTATACAGGCGGAAAAGCTTCTAACATGTAATAAAAGCCTTTGTGCGTATTTCTATATCCATTAACAGGTAGTGTACAGGCGAAAAGCTTCTAATATGTAATAAAAGCGTTTGTGCGTATTTCTATATAAATTATCAGGAAGTATACAGGCAGAAAAGCTTCTAATATGTAATAAAAGCCTTTGTACGTATTTCTATATCCATTAACAGGCAGTGTACAGGCAAAAAAGCTTCTAATATGTAATAAAAGCCATCGTACGTATTTATATATCCATTAACAGGTAGTGTACAGGCAAAAAAGCTTCTAAAATGTAGTAAAAGCCTTTGTACGTATTTCTATATCCATTAACAGGAAGTATACAGGCGGAAAAGCTTCTAATATGTAGTAAAAGCCTTTGTACGTGTTTCTATATCCATTAACAGGTAGTGTACAGGCAAAAAAGCTTCTAATATGTAATAAAAGCCTTTGTACGTACTTCTATATCCATTAATAGGAAGTATACAGGCGAAAAAGCTTCTAATATGTAATAAAAGCCCTTGTACGTACTTCTATATCCATTAACAGGAAGTATACAGGCGAAAAGCTTCTAATATGTAATAAAAGCCTTTGTGCGTATTTCTATATAAATTAACACGAAGTATAAAGGCGGAAAAGCTTCTAATATGTAATAAAAGCCTTTGTGCGTATTTCTATATAAATTAACAGGAAGTATACAGGCGGAAAAGCTTCTAATATGTAATAAAAGCCTTTGTGCGTATTTCTATATAAATTAACAGGAAGTATACATGCGGAAACGCTTCTAATATGTAATAAAACCTTTGTGCGTATTTCTATATAAATTAACAGGAAGTATACAGGCGGAAAAGCTTCTAATATGTAATAAAAGCCTTTGTACGTGTTTCTATATCCATTAACAGGTAGTGTACAGGCAAAAAAGCTTCTAATATGTAATAAAAGCCTTTGTGCGTATTTCTATATCCATTAACAGGTAGTGTACAGGCAAAAAAGCTTCTAATATGTAATAAAAGCGTTTGTGCGTATTTCTATATAAATTAACAGGAAGTATACAGGCGGAAAAGCTTCTAATATGTAATAAAAGCCTTTGTACGTATTTCTATATCCATTATCAGGCAGTGTGCAGGCAAAAAAGTTTCTAATATGTAATAAAAGCCTTTGTACGTATTTATATATCCATTAATAGGAAGTATACAGGCGAAAAAGCTTCTAAAATGTAATAAAAGCCTTTGTACGTATTTCTATATACATTAACAGGATGTATACAGGCGGAAAAGCTTCTAATATGTAGTAAAAGCCTTTGTACGTATTTCTATATCCATTAACAGGTAGTGTACAGGCAAAAAAGCTTCTAATATGTAATAAAAGCCTTTGTACGTATTTATATATAAACTAACAGGAAGTATACAGGCGGAAAGGCTTCTAATATGTAATAAAAGCCTTTGTGCGTATTTCAATATAAATTTACAGGAAGTCTAGAGGCGGAAAAGCTTCTAATATGTAATAAAAGCCTTTGTACGTAGTTCTATATAAATTAACAGGTAGTGTACAGGCAAAAAGCTTCTAATATGTAATAAAAGCCTTTCTGCGTATTTCTATATAAATTAACAGGAAGTATACAGGCGGAAAAGCTTCTAAAATGTAATAAAAGCCTTAGTACGTATTTCTATATAAATTAACAGGAAGTATACAGGCGGAAAAGCTTCTAATATGTAATAAAAGCCTTTGTACGTATTTCAATATAAATTAACAGGAAGTATACAGGCGGAAAAGCTTCTAATATGTAATAAAAGCCTTTGTACGTATTTCTATATAAATTAACAGGAAGTATACAGGCGGACAAGCTTCTAATATGTAATAAAAGCCTTTGTACGTATTTCTATATAAATTAACAGGAAGTATACAGGCGGAAAAGCTTCTAATATGTAATAAAAGCCTTTGTACGTATTTCTATATCCATTAACAGGCAGTGTGCAGGCAAAAAAGCTTCTAATATGTAATAAAAGCCTTTGTGCGTATTTCTATATCCATTAACAGGTAGTGTATAGGCAAAAAAGCTTCTAATATGTAATAAAAGCCTTTGTGCGTATTTCTATATAAATTAACAGGAAGTATACAGGCGGAAAAGTTTCTAATATGTAATAAAAGCCTTTGTGCGTATTTCTAAATCCATTAACAGGTAGTGTACAGGCAAAAAAGCCTCTAAAATGTAATAAAAGCCTTTGTGCGTATTTCTATATAAATTAACAGGAAGTATACAGGCGGAAAAGCTTCTAAGGTGTAATAAAAGCCTTTGTGCGTATTTCTATATCCATTAACTTGTAGTGTAGAGGCGAAAAGCTTCTAATATGTAATAAAAGCCTTTGTGTACATTTCTATATCCATTAACAGGTAGTGTACAGGCAAAAAAGCTTCTAATATGTAATAAAAGCCTTTGTGCGTATTTCTATATAAATTAACAGGAAGTATACAGGCGGAAAAGCTTCTAATATGTAATAAAAGCCTTTGTGCGTATTTCTATATAAATTAACAGGAAGTATACAGGCGGAAAAGCTTCTAATATGTAATAAAAGCCTTTGTACGTATTTCTATATAAATTAACCGTTGTGTACAGGCGAAAAGCTTCTAATATGTAATAAAAGCCTTTGTGCGTATTTCTATATAAATTAACAGGAAGTATACAGGCGGAAAGGCTTCTAATATGTAATAAAAGCCTTTGTGCGTATTTCAATATAAATTTACAGGAAGTCTAGAGGCGGAAAAGCTTCTAATATGTAATAAAAGCCTTTGTACGTAGTTCTATATAAATTAACAGGTAGTGTACAGGCAAAAAGCTTCTAATATGTAATAAAAGCCTTTCTGCGTATTTCTATATAAATTAACAGGAAGTATACAGGCGGAAAAGCTTCTAAAATGTAATAAAAGCCTTAGTACGTATTTCTATATAAATTAACAGGAAGTATACAGGCGGAAAAGCTTCTAATATGTAATAAAAGCCTTTGTACGTATTTCAATATAAATTAACAGGAAGTATACAGGCGGAAAAGCTTCTAATATGTAATAAAAGCCTTTGTACGTATTTCTATATAAATTAACAGGAAGTATACAGGCGGACAAGCTTCTAATATGTAATAAAAGCCTTTGTACGTATTTCTATATAAATTAACAGGAAGTATACAGGCGGAAAAGCTTCTAATATGTAATAAAAGCCTTTGTACGTATTTCTATATCCATTAACAGGCAGTGTGCAGGCAAAAAAGCTTCTAATATGTAATAAAAGCCTTTGTGCGTATTTCTATATCCAATAACAGGTAGTGTACAGGCAAAAAAGCTTCTAATATGTATTAAAAGCCTTTGTGCGTATTTCTATATCCATTAACAGGTAGTGCATAGGCAAAAAGCTTCTAATATGTAATAAAAGCCTTTGTGCGTATTTCTATATGAATAAACAGGAAGTATACAGGCGGAAAAGCTTCTAATATGTAATAAAAGCCTTTGTACGTATTGCTATATAAATTAACAGGAAGTATACAGGCAAAAAAGCTTCTAATATGTAATAAAAGCCTTTGTGCGTATTTCTAAATCCATTAACAGGCAGTGTACAGGCAAAAAAGCTTCTAATATGTAATAAAAGCCTTTGTGCGTATTTCTATATCCATTAACAGGTAGTGTACAGGCAAAAAAGCTTCTAATATGTAATAAAAGCCTTTGTACGTATTTCTATATAAATTAACAGGTAGTGTACAGGCAAAAAAGCTTCTAATATGTAATAAAAGCCTTTGTGCGTATTTCTATATCCATTAACAGGTAGTGTACAGGCAAAAGAGCTTCTAATATGTAATAAAAGACTTTGTGCGTATTTCTATATCCATTAACAGATACTGTACAGGCAAAAAAGCTTCCAATATGTAATAAAAGCCTTTGTGCGTATTTCTATATAAATAAACAGGTAGTGTACAGGGGAAAAGCTTCTAATATGTAATAAAAGCCTTTGTACGTATTTCTATATAAATTAACAGGAAGTATAGAGGCGGAAAAGCTTCTAACATGTAATAAAAGCCTTTGTGCGTATTTCTATATCCATTAACAGGTAGTGTACGGGCGAAAAGCTTCTAATATGTAATAAAAGCCTTTGTGCGTATTTTTATATAAATAAACAGGAAGTATACAGGCGGAAACGCTTCTAATATGTAATAAAACCTTTGTGCGTATTTCTATATAAATTAACAGGAAGTATGCAGGCGGAAAAGCTCCTAATATATAATAAAAGCCTTTGTACGTATTTCTATATCCATTAACCGTTGTGTACAGGCAAAAAAGCTTCTAATTTGTAATAAAAGCCTTTGTACGTATTTGTATATCCATTAACAGGTAGTGTACAGGCGGAAAAGCTTCTAAAATGTAATAAAAGCCTTTGTACGTATTTCTATATCCATTAACAGGAAGTATACAGGCGGAAAAGCTTCTAGTATGTAGTAAAAGCCTTTGTACGTATTTCTATATCCATTAACAGGTAGTGTACAGGCAAAAAAGCTTCTAATATGTAAAAAAAGCCTTTGTACGTATTTCTATATCCATTAACAGGAAGTATACAGGCGAAAAAGCTTCTAATATGTAATAAAAGCCCTTGTACGTACTTCTATATCCATTAATAGGAAGTATACAGGCGAAAAAGCTTCTAATACGTAATAAAAGCCCTTGTACGTACTTCTATATCCATTAACAGGAAGTATACAGGCGAAAAGCTTCTAATGTGTAATAAAAGCCTTTGTGCGTATTTCTATATAAATTAACAGGAAGTATACAGGCGGAAAAGCTTATAATATGTAATAAAAGCCTTTGTACGTATTTCTGTATCCATTAACAGGCAGTGTACAGGCCAAAAAGCTTCTAATATGTAATAAAAGCTTTTGTACGTATTTCTATATCCATTAACAGGCAGTGTACAGGCAAAAAAGCCTCTAATATGTAATAAAAGCCTTTGTACGTATTTCTATATCCATTAACAGGGAGCTTACAGGCGGAAAAGCTTCTAATATGTAATAAAAGCCTTTGTGCATATTTCTATATGCATTAACAGGTAGTGTACAGGCAAAAAGCTTCTAATATGTAATAAAAGCCTTTGTGCGTATTTCTATATAAATTAACAGGAAGTATGCAGGCGGAAAAGCTTCTAATATGTAATAAAAGCCTTTGTTCGTATTTCTATATAAATTAACAGGAAGTATACAGGCGGAAAGGCTTCTAATATGTAATAAAAGCCTTTGTGCATATTTCTGTATAAATTAACGGGAAGTATACAGGCGGAAAAGCTTCTAATATGTAATAAAAGCCTTTGTACGTATTTCAATATAAATTTACAGGAAGTATACAGGCGGAAAAGCTTCTAATATGTAATAAAAGCCTTTGTACGTATTTCTATATCCATTAACAGGTAGTGTACAGGCAAAAAAGCTTCTAATATGTAATAAAATCCTTTGTACGTATTTCTATATCCATTAACAGGTACTGTACAGGCAAAAGAGCTTCTAATATGTAATAAAAGCCTTTGTGCGTATTTCTATATAAATTAACAGGAAGTATACAGGCGGAAAAGCTTCTAATATGTAATAAAAGCCTTTGTACGTATTTCTATATAAATTAACAGGAAGTATACAGGCGGAAAAGCTTCTAATATGTAATAAAAGTCTTTGTGCGTATTTCTATATAAATTAACAGGAAGTATAAAGGCGGAAGAGTTCTAATATGTAATAAAAGCCTTTGTACGTATTTCTATATAATTTAACAGCTAGTGTACAGGCAAAAAGCTTCTAATACGTAATAAAAGCCTTTGCACGTATTTCTATATCCATTAACAGGCAGTGTACAGGCAAAAAAGCTTCTAGTATGTAATAAAAACCATTGTACGTATTTCTATATCCATTAACAGGGAGCTTATAGGCGGAAAAGCTTCTAATATGTAATAAAAGCCTTTGTGTATATTTCTATATCCATTAACAGGTAGTGTACAGGCAAAAAAGCTTCTAATTTGTAATGAAAGCCTTTGTGCGTATTTCTATATAAATTAACAGGAAGTATACAGGCGGAAAAGCTTCTAATATGTAATAAAAGCCTTTGTGCGTATTTCTATTAAATTAACAGGAAGTATACAGGCGGAAAAGCTTCTAATATGTAATAAAAGCCTTTGTACGTATTTCTATATAAATTAACAGGAAGTATACAGGCGGAAAAGCTTCTAATATGTAATAAAAGCCTTTGTACGTATTTCTATATAAATTAACAGGAAGTATACAGGCGGAAAAGCTTCTAATATGTAATAAAAGCCTTTGTACGTATTTCTATATCCCTTAACAGGCAGTGTACAGGCAAAAAAGCTTCTAATATGTAATAAAAGCCTTTGTGCGTATTTCTATATCCAATAACAGGTAGTGTACAGGCAAAAAAGCTTCTAATATGTAATAAAAGCCTTTGTGCGTATTTCTATATCCATTAACAGGTAGTGTATAGGCAAATAAGCTTCTAATATGTAATAAAAGCCTTTGTGCGTATTTCTATATAAATTAACAGGAAGTATACAGGCGGAAAAGCTTCTAATATGTAATAAAAGCCTTTGTGCGTATTTCTATATCCATTAACAGGAAGTATACAGGCGGAAAAGCTTCTAATATGTAATAAAAGCCTTTGTACGTATTTCTATATAAATTAACAGGAAGTATACAGGCAAAAACGCTTCCAATATGTAATAAAAGCCTTTGTGCGTATTTCTATATCCATTAACAGGCACGTGTACAGGCAAAAAAGCTTCTAATATGTAATAAAAGCCTTTGTGCGTATTTCTATATCCATTAACAGGTAGTGTACAGGCAAAAAACTTCTAATATGAAATAAAAGCTTTTGTACGTATTTCTATATAAATTAATAGGTAGTGTACAGGCAAAAAAGCTTCTAATATGTAATAAAAGCCTTTGTGCGTATTTCTATATCCATTAACAGGTAGTGTACAGGCAAAAAAGCTTCTAATATGTAATAAAAGCCTTTGTGCGTATTTCTATATAAATTAACAGGAAGTATACAGGCGGAAAATCTTCTAATATGTAATAAAAGACTTTGTGCGTATTTCTATATCCATTAACTTCTAGTGTACAGGCGAAAAGCTTCTAATATGTAACAAAAGCCTTTGTACGTATTTCTATATAAATTAACAGGAAGTATACAGGCGGAGAAGCTTCTAACATGAAATAAAAGCCTTTGTGCGTATTTCTATATCCATTAACAGGTAGTGTACAGGCGAAAAGCTTCTAATATGTAATAAAAGCCTTTGTGAGTATTTCTATATAAATTAACAGGAAGTATACAGGCGGAAACGCTTCTAATATGTAATAAAACTTTGTGCGTATTTCTATATAAATTAACAGGAAGTATACAGGCGGAAAAGCTTCTAATATGTAATAAAAGCCTTTGTACGTGTTTCTGTATCCATTAACAGGTAGTGTACAGGCAAAAAAGCTTCTAATATGTAATAAAAGCCTTTGTGCGTATTTCTATGTCCATTAACAGGTAGTGTACAGGCAAAAAAGCTTCTAACATGTAATAAAAGCGTTTGTGCGTATTTCTATATAAATTAACAGGAAGTATACAGGCGGAAAAGCTTCTAATATGTAATAAAAGCCTTTGTACCTATTTCTATATCCATTAACAGGCAGTGTACAGGCAAAAAAGCTTCTAATATGTAATAAAAGCCTTTGTACGTATTTATATATCCATTAACAGGTAGTGTACAGGCGAAAAGCTTCTAATATGTAATAAAAGCGTTTGTGCGTATTTCTATATAAATTATCAGGAAGTATACAGGCGGAAAAGCTTCTAATATGTAGTAAAACCCTTTGTACGTATTTCTATATCCAAAGCAGGTAGTGTACAGGCAAAAAAGCTTCTAAAATGTAATAAAAGCCTTTGTACGTATTTCTATATCCATTAACAGGAAGTATACAGGCGAAAAAGCTTCTAATATGTGATAAAAGCCCTTGTACGTACTTCTATATCCATTAATAGGAAGTATGCAGGCGAAAAAGCTTCTAATATGTAATAAAAGCCCTTGTACGTACTTCTATATCCATTAACAGGTAGTATACAGGCGAAAAGCTTCTAATATGTAATAAAAGCCTTTGTGCGTATTTCTATATAAATTAACAGGAAGTATAAAGGCGGAAAAGCTTCTAATATGTAATAAAAGCCTTTGTACGTATTTCTATATAAATTAACAGGAAGTATACAGGCGGAAAAGCTTCTAATATGTAATAAAAGCCTTTGTACGTATTTCTATATAAATTAACAGGAAGTATACAGGCGGAAAAGCTTCTAATATGTAATAAAAGCATTTGTGCGTATTTCTAAATCCATTAACAGGTAGTGTACAGGCAAATAAGCTTCTGATATGTAATAAAAGCCTTTGTGCGTATTTCTATATAAATTAACAGGAAGTATACAGGCGGAAAAGCTTCTAATATGTAGTAAAAGCTTTGGTGCGTATTTCTATATAAACTAACAGGAAGTATACAGGCGGAAAAGCTTCTAATATGTAATAAAAGCCTTTGTACGTATTTCTATATAAATTTACAGGAAGTATACAGGCAGAAAAGCTTCTAATATGTAATAAAAGCCTTTGTACGTATTTCTATATCCATTAACAGGCAGTGTACAGGCAAAAAAGCTTCTAATATGTGATAAAAGCCTTTGTGCGTATTTCTATATCCAATAACAGGTAGTGTACAGGCAAAAAAGTTTCTAATATGTAATAAAAGCCTTTGTGCGTATTTCTATACCCATTAACAGGTAGTGTATAGGCAAAAAAGCTTCTAATATGTAATAAAAGCCTTTGTGCGTATTTCTATATAAATTAACAGGAAGTATACAGGCGGAAAAGCTTCTAATATGTAATAAAAGCATTTGTGCGTATTTCTATATCCATTAACAGGAAGTATACAGGCGGAAAAGCTTCTAATATGTAAGAAAAGCCTTTGTACGTATTTATATATAAATTAACAGGAAGTATACAGGCAAAAAAGCTTCTAATATGTAATAAAAGCCTTTGTGCGTATTTCTATATCCATTAACAGGCAGTGTACAGGCAAAAAAGCTTCTAATATGTAATAAAAGCCTCTGTGCGTATTTCTATATCCATTAACAGGTAGTGTACAGGCAAAAAAGCTTCTAATATGTAATAAAAGCCTTTGTACGTATTTCTATATAAATTAACAGGTAGTGTACAGGCAAAAAAGCTTCTAATATGTAATAAAAACCTTTGTGCGTATTTCTGTATCCATTAACAGGTAGTGTACAGGCAAAAAAGCTTCTAATATGTAATAAAAAACTTTGTGCGTATTTCTATATAAATTAACAGGAAGTATACAGGCGGAAAAGCTTCTAACATGTAATAAAAGCCTTTGTGCGTATTTCTATATCCATTAACAGGTAGTGTACAGGCGAAAAGCTTCTAATATGTAATAAAAGCGTTTGTGCGTATTTCTATATAAATTATCAGGAAGTATACAGGCAGAAAAGCTTCTAATATGTAATAAAAGCCTTTGTACGTATTTCTATATCCATTAACAGGCAGTGTACAGGCAAAAAAGCTTCTAATATGTAATAAAAGCCATCGTACGTATTTATATATCCATTAACAGGTAGTGTACAGGCAAAAAAGCTTCTAAAATGTAGTAAAAGCCTTTGTACGTATTTCTATATCCATTAACAGGAAGTATACAGGCGGAAAAGCTTCTAATATGTAGTAAAAGCCTTTGTACGTATTTCTATATCCATTAACAGGTAGTGTACAGGCAAAAAAGCTTCTAATATGTAATAAATGCCTTTGTACGTACTTCTATATCCATTAATAGGAAGTATACAGGCGAAAAAGCTTCTAATATGTAATAAAAGCCCTTGTACGTACTTCTATATCCATTAACAGGAAGTATACAGGCGAAAAGCTTCTAATATGTAATAAAAGCCTTTGTGCGTATTTCTATATAAATTAACACGAAGTATAAAGGCGGAAAAGCTTCTAATATGTAATAAAAGCCTTTGTGCGTATTTCTATATAAATTAACTGGAAGTATACAGGCGGAAAAGCTTCTAATATGTAATAAAAGCCTTTGTGCGTATTTCTATATAAATTAACAGGAAGTATACATGCGGAAACGCTTCTAATATGTAATAAAACCTTTGTGCGTATTTCTATATAAATTAACAGGAAGTATACAGGCGGAAAAGCTTCTAATATGTAATAAAAGCCTTTGTACGTGTTTCTATATCCATTAACAGGTAGTGTACAGGCAAAAAAGCTTCTAATATGTAATAAAAGCCTTTGTGCGTATTTCTATATCCATTAACAGGTAGTGTACAGGCAAAAAAGC
Organism: Mantis religiosa; assembly: GCA_030765055.1. Classification (NCBI taxonomy): domain Eukaryota; kingdom Metazoa; phylum Arthropoda; class Insecta; order Mantodea; family Mantidae; genus Mantis; species Mantis religiosa. The sequence continues at coordinate 340,613,115 of CM060950.1, read as the reverse complement.
TTCTAATATGTAATAAAAGCGTTTGTGCGTATTTCTATATAAATTAACAGGAAGTATACAGGCGGAAAAGCTTCTAATATGTAATCAAAGCCTTTGTACGTATTTCTATATCCATTATCAGGCAGTGTACAGGCAAAAAAGTTTCTAATATGTAATAAAAGCCTTTGTACGTATTTATATATCCATTAATAGGAAGTATACAGGCGAAAAAGCTTCTAAAATGTAATAAAAGCCTTTGTACGTATTTCTATATACATTAACAGGATGTATACAGGCGGAAAAGCTTCTAATATGTAGTAAAAGCCTTTGTACGTATTTCTATATCCATTAACAGGTAGTGTACAGGCAAAAAAGCTTCTAATATGTAATAAAAGCCTTTGTACGTATTTATATATAAACTAACAGGAAGTATACAGGCGGAAAAGCTTCTTATATGTAATAAAAGCCTTTGTACGTATTTCTATATCCATTAACAGGCTGTGTACAGGCAAAAAAGCTTCTAATATGTAATAAAAGCCTTTGTGCGTATTTCTATATCCATTAACAGGTAGTGTATAGGCAAAAAAGCTTCTAATATGTAATAAAAGCCTTTGTGCGTATTTCTATATAAATTAACAGGAAGTATACAGGCGGAAAAGTTTCTAATATGTAATAAAAGCCTTTGTGCGTATTTCTAAATCCATTAACAGGTAGTGTACAGGCAAAAAAGCCTCTAAAATGTAATAAAAGCCTTTGTGCGTATTTCTATATAAATTAACAGGAAGTATACAGGCGGAAAAGCTTCTAAGGTGTAATAAAAGCCTTTGTGCGTATTTCTATATCCATTAACTTGTAGTGTAGAGGCGAAAAGCTTCTAATATGTAACAAAAGCCTTTGTACGTATTTCTATATAAATTAACAGGAAGTATACAAGCGGAAAAGCTTCTAATATGTAATAAAAGCCTTTGTGCGTATTTGTATATAAATTAACAGGAAGTATACAGGCGGAAGAGCTTCTAATATGTAATGAAAGCCTTTGTACGTATTTCTATATAAATTAACAGGAAGTATACAGGCGGAAAAGCTTCTAATATGTAATAAAAGCCTTTGTGCGTATTTCTATATAAATTAACAGGAAGTATACAGGCGGAAAAGTTTCTAATATGTAATAAAAGCCTTTGTCCGTATTTCTATATAAATTAACAGGAAGTATACAGGCGGAAAAGCTTCTAGTATGTAATAAAAGCCTTTGTACGTATTTCTATATCCATTAACAGGCAGTGTACAGGCAAAAAAGCTTCTAATATGTAATAAAAGCCTTTGTGCGTATTTCTATATCCAATAACAGGTAGTGTACAGGCAAAAAAGCTTCTAATATGTAATAAAAGCCTTTGTGCGTATTTCTATATCCATTAACAGGTAGTGTATAGGCAAAAAAGCTTCTAATATGTAATAGAAAAACTTTGTGCGTATTTCTATATAAATTAACAGGAAGTATACAGGCGGAAAAGCTTCTAATATGTAATAAAAGCATTTGTGCGTATTTCTATATCCATTAACAGGAAGTATACAGGCGGAAAAACTTCTAATATGTAACTAAAGCCTTTGTACGTATTTCTATATCCATTAACAGGTAGTGTACAGGCAAAAAAGCTTCTAATATGTAATAAAAGCCTTTGTACGTATTTCTATATCCATTAACAGGAAGTATACAGGCGAAAAAGCTTCTAATATGTAATAAAAGCCCTTGTACGTACTTCTATATCCATTAATAGGAAGTATACAGGCGAAAAAGCTTCTAATATGTAACAAAAGCCCTTGTACGTACTTCTATACCCATTAACAGGAAGTATACCGGCGAAAGCTTCTAATATGTAATAAAAGCATTTGTGCGTATTTCTATATCCATTAACAGGAAGTATACAGGCGGAAAGGCTTGTAATATGTAATAAAAGCCTTTGTACGTATTTCTATATAAATTAACAGGAAGTATACAGGCAAAAAAGCTTCTAATATGTAATAAAAGCCTTTGCGCGTATTTCTATATCCATTAACAGTTAGTGTACAGGCAAAAAAGCTTCTAATATGTAATAAAAGCCTTTGTGCGTATTTCTATATAAATTAACAGGAAGTATACAGGCGAAAAAGCTTCTAATATGTAATAAAATCCCTTGTACGTACTTCTATATCCATTAATAGGAAGTATACAGGCGAAAAAGCTTCTAATATGTAATAAAAGCCCTGGCACGAACTTCTATATCCATTAACAGGTAGTATACAGGCAAAAAAGCTTCTAAAATGTAATAAAAGCCCTTGTACGTACTTCTATATCCATTAACAGGAAGTATACAGGCGAAAAGCCTCTAATATGTAATAAAACCTTTTTGCGTATTTCTATATAAATTAACAGGAAGTATACAGGCGGAAAAGCTTCTAATATGTAATAAAAGCCTTTGTGCGTATTTCTATATCCATTAACTTGTAGTGTACAGGCGAAAAGCTTCTAATATGTAACAAAAGCCTTTGTACGTATTTCTATATAAATTAACAGGAAGTATACAAGCGGAAAAGCTTCTAATATGTAATAAAAGCCTTTGTACGTATTTCTATATAAATTAACAGGAAGTATACAGGCGCGAAAAAAGCTTCTAATATGTAATAAAAGCCTTTGTGCATATTTCTATATCCATTAACAGGAAGTATACAGGCGGAAAAGCTTCTAATATGTAATAAAAGCCTTCGCGCGTATTTCTATATAAATTAACAGGAAGTATACAGGCGGAAGAGCTTCTAATATGTAATGAAAGCCTTTGTACGTATTTATATATAAATTAACAGGAAGTATACAGGCAAAAAAGTTTCTAATATGTAATAAAAGCCTTTGTGCGTATTTCTATATCCATTAACAGGCAGTGTACAGGCGGAAAAGCTTCTAATATGTAGTAAAAGCTTTTGTGCGTATTTCTATATAAATTAACAGGCAGTGTACAGGCGGAAAAGCTTCTAATATGTAATAAAAGCTTTTGTCCGTATTTCTGTATAAATTAACAGGAAGTATACAGGCGGAAAAGCTTCTAATATGTACTAAAAGCCTTTGTACGTATTTCTATATAAATTAACAGGAAGTATACAGGCGGAAAAGCTTCTAATATGTATTAAAAGCCTTTGTACGTATTTCTATATAAATTAACAGGAAGTATACAGGCGGAAAAGCTTCTAATATGTAATAAAAGCCTTTGTACGTATTTCTATATCCATTAACAGGCAGTGTACAGGCAAAAAAGCTTCTAATATGTAATAAAAGCCTTTGTGCGTATTTCTATATCCAATAACAGGTGGTGTACAGGCAAAAAAGCTTCTAATATGTAATAAAAGCCTTTGTGCGTATTTCTATATCCATTAACAGGTAGTGTATAGGCAAAAAAACCTTCTAATATGTAATAAAAAACCTTTGTGCGTATTTCTATATAAATTAACAGGAAGTATACAGGCGGAAAAGCTTCTAATATGTAATAAAAGCATTTGTGCGAATTTCTATATCCATTAACAGGAAGTATACAGGCGGAAAAGCTTCTAATATGTAATTAAAGCCTTTGTACGTATTTCTATATCCATTAACAGGTAGTGTACAGGCAAAAAAGCTTCTAATATGTAATAAAAGCCTTTGTACGTATTTCTATATCCATTAACAGGAAGTATACAGGCGAAAAAGCTTCTAATATGTAATAAAAGCCCTTGTACGTACTTCTATATCCATTAATAGGAAGTATACAGGCGAAAAAGCTTTTAATATGTAATAAAAGCCCTTGTACGTACTTCTATACCCATTAACAGGAAGTATACAGGCGAAAGCTTCTAATATGTAATAAAAGCATTTGTGCGTATTTCTATATCCATTAACAGGAAGTATACAGGCGGAAAAGCTTCTAAGGTGTAATAAAAGCCTTTGTGCGTATTTCTATAACCATTAACCTGTAGTGTAGAGGCGAAAAGCTTCTAATATGTAACAAAAGCCTTTGTACGTATTTCTATATAAATTAACAGGAAGTATACAAGCGGAAAAGCTTCTAATATGTAATAAAAGCCTTTGTGCGTATTTGTATATAAATTAACAGGATGTATACAGGCGGAAGAGCTTCTAATATGTAATGAAAGCCTTTGTACGTATTTCTATATAAATTAGCAGGAAGTATACAGGCGGAAAAGCTTCTAATATGTAATAAAAGCCTTTGTGCGTATTTCTATATAAATTAACAGGAAGTATACAGGCGGAAAAGCTTCTAATATGTAATAAAAGCCTTTGTCCGTATCTCTATATAAATTAACAGGAAGTATACAGGCGGAAAAGCTTCTAATATGTAATAAAAGCCTTTGTACGTATTTCTATATCCATTAACAGGCAGTGTACAGGCAAAAAAGCTTCTAATATGTAATAAAAGACTTTCTGCGTATTTCTATATCCAATAACAGGTAGTGTACAGGCAAAAAAGCTTCTAATATGTAATAAAAGCCTTTGTGCGTATTTCTATATCCATTAACAGGTAGTGTATAGGCAAAAAAGCTTCTAATATGTAATAAAAAACCTTTGTGCGTATTTCTATATAAATTAACAGGAAGTATACAGGCGGAAAAGCTTCTAATATGTAATAAAAGCATTTGTGCGTATTTCTATATCCATTAACAGGAAGTATACAGGCGGAAAAGCTTCTAATATGTAATTAAAGCCTTTGTACGTATTTCTATATCCATTAACAGGTAGTGTACAGGCAAAAAAGCTTCTAATATGTAATAAAAGCCTTTGTACGTATTTCTATATCCATTAACAGGAAGTATACAGGCGAAAAAGCTTCTAATATGTAATAAAAGCCCTTGTACGTACTTCTATATCCATTAATAGGAAGTATACAGGCGAAAAAGCTTCTAATATGTAACAAAAGCCCTTGTACGTACTTCTATACCCATTAACAGGAAGTATACAGGCGAAAGCTTCTAATATGTAATAAAAGCATTTGTGCGTATTTCTATATCCATTAACAGGAAGTATACAGGCGGAAAAGCTTGTAATATGTAATAAAAGCCTTTGTACGTATTTCTATATAAATTAACAGGAAGTATACAGGCAAAAAAGCTTCTAATATGTAATAAAAGCCTTTGCGCGTATTTCTATATCCATTAACAGGCAGTGTACAGGCAAAAAAGCTTCTAATATGTAATAAAAGCCTTTGTGCGTATTTCTATATCCATTAACAGTTAATGTACAGGCAAAAAAGCTTCTAATATGTAATAAAAGCCTTTGTGCGTATTTCTATATAAATTAACAGGAAGTATACAGGCGAAAAAGCTTCTAATATGTAATAAAATCCCTTGTACGTACTTCTATATCCATTAATAGGAAGTATACAGGCGAAAAAGCTTCTAATATGTAATAAAAGCCCTGGCACGAACTTCTATAACCATTAACAGGTAGTATACAGGCAAAAAAGCTTCTAAAATGTAATAAAAGCCCTTGTACGTACTTCTATATCCATTAACAGGAAGTATACAGGCGAAAAGCCTCTAATATGTAATAAAACTTTTTGCGTATTTCTATATAAATTAACAGGAAGTATACAGGCGGAAAAGCTTCTAATATGTAATAAAAGCCTTTGTGCGTATTTCTATATCCATTAACTTGTAGTGTACAGGCGAAAAGCTTCTAATATGTAACAAAAGCCTTTGTACGTATTTCTATATAAATTAACAGGAAGTATACAAGCGGAAAAGCTTCTAATATGTAATAAAAGCCTTTGTACGTATTTCTATATAAATTAACAGGAGGTATACAGGCGGAAAAGCTTCTAATATGCAATAAAAGCCTTTGTGCATATTTCTATATCCATTAACAGGAAGTATACAGGCGGAAAAGCTTCTAATATGTAATAAAAGCCTTTGTGCGTATTTCTATATAAATTAACAGGAAGTATACAGGCGGAAGAGCTTCTAATATGTAATGAAAGCCTTTGTACGTATTTCTATATAAATTAACAGGAAGTATACAGGCAAAAAAGCTTCTAATATGTAATAAAAGCCTTTGTGCGTATTTCTATATCCATTAACAGGCAGTGTACAGGCGGAAAAGCTTCTAATATGTAGTAAAAGCTTTTGTGCGTATTTCTATATAAATTAACAGGCAGTGTACAGGCGGAAAAGCTTCTAATATGTAATAAAAGTTTTTGTCCGTATTTCTGTATAAATTAACAGGAAGTATACAGGCGGAAAAGCTTCTAATATGTACTAAAAACCTTTGTACGTATTTCTATATAAATTAACAGGAAGTATACAGGCGGAAAAGCTTCTACGTATTTCTATATAAATTAACAGGAAGTATACAGGCGGAAAAGCTTCTAATATGTAATAAAAGCCTTTGTACGTATTTCTATATCCATTAACAGGCAGTGTACAGGCAAAAAAGCTTCTAATATGTAATAAAAGCCTTTGTGCGTATTTCTATATCCAATAACAGGTGGTGTACAGGCAAAAAAGCTTCTAATATGTAATAAAAGCCTTTGTGCGTATTTCTATATCCATTAACAGGTAGTGTATAGGCAAAAAAACCTTCTAATATGTAATAAAAAACCTTTGTGCGTATTTCTATATAAATTAACAGGAAGTATACAGGCGGAAAAGCTTCTAATATGTAATAAAAGCATTTGTGCGTATTTGTATATAAATTAACAGGATGTATACAGGCGGAAGAGCTTCTAATATGTAATGAAAGCCTTTGTACGTATTTCTATATAAATTAGCAGGAAGTATACAGGCGGAAAAGCTTCTAATATGTAATAAAAGCCTTTGTGCGTATTTCTATATAAATTAACAGGAAGTATACAGGCGGAAAAGCTTCTAATATGTAATAAAAGCCTTTGTCCGTATCTCTATATAAATTAACAGGAAGTATACAGGCGGAAAAGCTTCTAATATGTAATAAAAGCCTTTGTACGTATTTCTATATCCATTAACAGGCAGTGTACAGGCAAAAAAGCTTCTAATATGTAATAAAAGCCTTTGTGCGTATTTCTGTATCCATTAACAGGTAGTGTACAGGCAAAAAAGCTTCTAATATGTAATAAAAAACTTTGTGCGTATTTCTATATAAATTAACAGGAAGTATACAGGCGGAAAAGCTTCTAACATGTAATAAAAGCCTTTGTGCGTATTTCTATATCCATTAACAGGTATTGTACAGGCGAAAAGCTTCTAATATGTAATAAAAGCGTTTGTGCGTATTTCTATATAAATTATCAGGAAGTATACAGGCAGAAAAGCTTCTAATATGTAATAAAAGCCTTTGTACGTATTTCTATATCCATTAACAGGCAGTGTACAGGCAAAAAAGCTTCTAATATGTAATAAAAGCATTTGTGCGTATTTCTATATCCAATAACAGGTAGTGTACAGGCAAAAAAGCTTCTAAAATGTAGTAAAAGCCTTTGTACGTATTTCTATATCCATTAACAGGAAGTATACAGGCGAAAAAGCTTCTAATATGTAATAAAAGCCCTTGTACGTACTTCTATATCCATTAATAGGAAGTATACAGGCGAAAAAGCTTTTAATATGTAATAAAAGCCCTTGTACGTACTTCTATACCCATTAACAGGAAGTATACAGGCGAAAGCTTCTAATATGTAATAAAAGCATTTGTGCGTATTTCTATATCCATTAACAGGAAGTATACAGGCGGAAAAGCTTCTAAGGTGTAATAAAAGCCTTTGTGCGTATTTCTATATCCATTAACCTGTAGTGTAGAGGCGAAAAGCTTCTAATATGTAACAAAAGCCTTTGTACGTATTTCTATATAAATTAACAGGAAGTATACAAGCGGAAAAGCTTCTAATATGTAATAAAAGCCTTTGTGCGTATTTGTATATAAATTAACAGGATGTATACAGGCGGAAGAGCTTCTAATATGTAATGAAAGCCTTTGTACGTATTTCTATATAAATTAGCAGGAAGTATACAGGCGGAAAAGCTTCTAATATGTAATAAAAGCCTTTGTGCGTATTTCTATATAAATTAACAGGAAGTATACAGGCGGAAAAGCTTCTAATATGTAATAAAAGCCTTTGTCCGTATCTCTATAGAAATTAACAGGAAGTATACAGGCGGAAAAGCTTCTAATATGTAATAAAAGCCTTTGTACGTATTTCTATATCCATTAACAGGCAGTGTACAGGCAAAAAAGCTTCTAATATGTAATAAAAGACTTTGTGCGTATTTCTATATCCAATAACAGGTAGTGTACAGGCAAAAAAGCTTCTAATATGTAATAAAAGCCTTTGTGCGTATTTCTATATCCATTAACAGGTAGTGTATAGGCAAAAAAGCTTCTAATATGTAATAAAAAACCTTTGTGCGTATTTCTATATAAATTAACAGGAAGTATACAGGCGGAAAAGCTTCTAATATGTAATAAAAGCATTTGTGCGTATTTCTATATCCATTAACAGGAAGTATACAGGCGGAAAAGCTTCTAATATGTAATTAAAGCCTTTGTACGTATTTCTATATCCATTAACAGGTAGTGTACAGGCAAAAAAGCTTCTAATATGTAATAAAAGCCTTTGTACGTATTTCTATATCCATTAACAGGAAGTATACAGGCGAAAAAGCTTCTAATATGTAATAAAAGCCCTTGTACGTACTTCTATATCCATTAATAGGAAGTACACAGGCGAAAAAGCTTCTAATATGTAACAAAAGCCCTTGCACGTACTTCTATACCCATTAACAGGAAGTATACAGGCGAAAGCTTCTAATATGTAATAAAAGCATTTGTGCGTATTTCTATATCCATTAACAGGAAGTATACAGGCGGAAAAGCTTGTAATATGTAATAAAAGCCTTTGTACGTATTTCTATATAAATTAACAGGAAGTATACAGGCAAAAAAGCTTCTAATATGTAATAAAAGCCTTTGCGCGTATTTCTATATCCATTAACAGGCAGTGTACAGGCAAAAAAGCTTCTAATATGTAATAAAAGCCTTTGTGCGTATTTCTATATCCATTAACAGGTAGTGTACAGGCAAAAAAGCTTCTAATATGTAATAAAAGCCTTTGTACGTATTTCTATATAAATTAACAGGTAGTGTACAGGTAAAAAAGCTTCTAATATGTAATAAAAGCCTTTGTGCGTATTTCTATATCCATTAACAGTTAGTGTACAGGCAAAAAGCTTCTAATATGTAATAAAAGCCTTTGTGCGTATTTCTATATAAATTAACAGGAAGTATACAGGCGAAAAAGCTTCTAATATGTAATAAAATCCCTTGTACGTACTTCTATATCCATTAATAGGAAGTATACAGGCGAAAAAGCTTCTAATATGTAATAAAAGCCCTGGTACGAACTTCTATATCCATTAACAGGTAGTATACAGGCAAAAAAGCTTCTAAAATGTAATAAAAGCCCTTGTACGTACTTCTATATCCATTAACAGGAAGTATACAGGCGAAAAGCCTCTAATATGTAATAAAACCTTTTTGCGTATTTCTATATAAATTAACAGGAAGTATACAGGCGGAAAAGCTTCTAATATGTAATAAAAGCCTTTGTGCGTATTTCTATATCCATTAACTTGTAGTGTACAGGCGAAAAGCTTCTAATATGTAACAAAAGCTTTTGTACGTATTTCTATATAAATTAACAGGAAGTATACAAGCGGAAAAGCTTCTAATATGTAATAAAAGCCTTTGTACGTATTTCTATATAAATTAACAGGGAGTATACAGGCGGAAAAGCTTCTAATATGTAATAAAAGCCTTTGTGCATATTTCTATATCCATTAACAGGTAGTATACAGGCGGAAAAGCTTCTAATATGTAATAAAAGCCTTTGTGCGTATTTCTATATCCATTAACAGGAAGTATACAGGAGGAAAAGCTTCTAATATGTAGTAAAAGCTTTTGTGCGTATTTCTATATAAATTAACAGGCAGTGTACAGGCGGAAAAGCTTCTAATATGTAATAAAAGCCCTTGTACGTACTTCTATACCCATTAACAGGAAGTATACAGGCGAAAGCTTCTAATATGTAATAAAAGCATTTGTGCGTATTTCTATATCCATTAACCTGTAGTGTAGAGGCGAAAAGCTTCTAATATGTAACAAAAGCCTTTGTACGTATTTCTATATCAATTAACAGGAAGTATACAAGCGGAAAAGCTTCTAATATGTAATAAAAGCCTTTGTGCGTATTTGTATATAAATTAACAGGATGTATACAGGCGGAAGAGCTTCTAATATGTAATGAAAGCCTTTGTACGTATTTCTATATAAATTAGCAGGAAGTATACAGGCGGAAAAGCTTCTAATATGTAATAAAAGCCTTTGTGCGTATTTCTATATAAATTAACAGGAAGTATACAGGCGGAAAAGCTTCTAATATGTAATAAAAGCCTTTGTCCGTATCTCTATATAAATTAACAGGAAGTATACAGGCGGAAAAGCTTCTAATATGTAATAAAAGCCTTTGTACGTATTTCTATATCCATTAACAGGCAGTGTACAGGCAAAAAAGCTTCTAATATGTAATAAAAGACTTTGTGCGTATTTCTATATCCAATAACAGGTAGTGTACAGGCAAAAAAGCTTCTAATATGTAATAAAAGCCTTTGTGCGTATTTCTATATCCATTAACAGGTAGTGTATAGGCAAAAAAGCTTCTAATATGTAATAAAAAGCCTTTGTGCGTATTTCTATATCCAATAACAGGTGGTGTACAGGCAAAAAAGCTTCTAATATGTAATAAAAGCCTTTGTGCGTATTTCTATATCCATTAACAGGTAGTGTATAGGCAAAAAAACCTTCTAATATGTAATAAAAAACCTTTGTGCGTATTTCTATATAAATTAACAGGAAGTATACAGGCGGAAAAGCTTCTAATATGTAATAAAAGCATTTGTGCGTATTTCTATATCCATTAACAGGAAGTATACAGGCGGAAAAGCTTCTAATATGTAATTAAAGCCTTTGTACGTATTTCTATATCCATTAACAGGTAGTGTACAGGCAAAAAAGCTTCTAATATGTAATAAAAGCCTTTGTGCGTATTTCTATATCCATTAACAGGCAGTGTACAGGCAAAAAAGCTTCTAATATGTAATAAAAGCCTCTGTGCGTATTTCTATATCCATTAACAGGTAGTGTACAGGCAAAAAAGCTTCTAATATGTAATAAAAGCCTTTGTACGTATTTCTATATAAATTAACAGGTAGTGTACAGGCAAAAAAGCTTCTAATATGTAATAAAAGCCTTTGTGCGTATTTCTGTATCCATTAACAGGTAGTGTACAGGCAAAAAAGCTTCTAATATGTAATAAAAAACTTTGTGCGTATTTCTATATAAATTAACAGGAAGTATACAGGCGGAAAAGCTTCTAACATGTAATAAAAGCCTTTGTGCGTATTTCTATATCCATTAACAGGTAGTGTACAGGCGAAAAGCTTCTAATATGTAATAAAAGCGTTTGTGCGTATTTCTATATAAATTATCAGGAAGTATACAGGCAGAAAAGCTTCTAATATGTAATAAAAGCCTTTGTACGTATTTCTATATCCATTAACAGGCAGTGTACAGGCAAAAAAGCTTCTAATATGTAATAAAAGCATTTGTGCGTATTTCTATATCCAATAACAGGTAGTGTACAGGCAAAAAAGCTTCTAAAATGTAGTAAAAGCCTTTGTACGTATTTCTATATCCATTAACAGGAAGTATACAGGCGAAAAAGCTTCTAATATGTAATAAAAGCCCTTGTACGTACTTCTATATCCATTAATAGGAAGTATACAGGCGAAAAAGCTTTTAATATGTAATAAAAGCCCTTGTACGTACTTCTATACCCATTAACAGGAAGTATACAGGCGAAAGCTTCTAATATGTAATAAAAGCATTTGTGCGTATTTCTATATCCATTAACAGGAAGTATACAGGCGGAAAAGCTTCTAAGGTGTAATAAAAGCCTTTGTGCGTATTTCTATATCCATTAACCTGTAGTGTAGAGGCGAAAAGCTTCTAATATGTAACAAAAGCCTTTGTACGTATTTCTATATAAATTAACAGGAAGTATACAAGCGGAAAAGCTTCTAATATGTAATAAAAGCCTTTGTGCGTATTTGTATATAAATTAACAGGATGTATACAGGCGGAAGAGCTTCTAATATGTAATGAAAGCCTTTGTACGTATTTCTATATAAATTAGCAGGAAGTATACAGGCGGAAAAGCTTCTAATATGTAATAAAAAACCTTTGTGCGTATTTCTATATAAATTAACAGGAAGTATACAGGCGGAAAAGCTTCTAATATGTAATAAAAGCCTTTGTCCGTATCTCTATAGAAATTAACAGGAAGTATACAGGCGGAAAAGCTTCTAATATGTAATAAAAGCCTTTGTACGTATTTCTATATCCATTAACAGGCAGTGTACAGGCAAAAAAGCTTCTAATATGTAATAAAAGACTTTGTGCGTATTTCTATATCCAATAACAGGTAGTGTACAGGCAAAAAAGCTTCTAATATGTAATAAAAGCCTTTGTGCGTATTTCTATATCCATTAACAGGTAGTGTATAGGCAAAAAAGCTTCTAATATGTAATAAAAAACCTTTGGCGTATTTCTATATAAATTAACAGGAAGTATACAGGCGGAAAAGCTTCTAATATGTAATAAAAGCATTTGTGCGTATTTCTATATCCATTAACAGGAAGTATACAGGCGGAAAAGCTTCTAATATGTAATTAAAGCCTTTGTACGTATTTCTATATCCATTAACAGGTAGTGTACAGGCAAAAAAGCTTCTAATATGTAATAAAAGCCTTTGTACGTATTTCTATATCCATTAACAGGAAGTATACAGGCGAAAAAGCTTCTAATATGTAATAAAAGTCCTTGTACGTACTTCTATATCCATTAATAGGAAGTATACAGGCGAAAAAGCTTCTAATATGTAACAAAAGCCCTTGTACGTACTTCTATACCCATTAACAGGAAGTATACAGGCGAAAGCTTCTAATATGTAATAAAAGCATTTGTGCGTATTTCTATATCCATTAACAGGAAGTATACAGGCGGAAAAGCTTGTAATATGTAATAAAAGCCTTTGTACGTATTTCTATATAAATTAACAGGAAGTATACAGGCAAAAAAGCTTCTAATATGTAATAAAAGCCTTTGCGCGTATTTCTATATCCATTAACAGGCAGTGTACAGGCAAAAAAGCTTCTAATATGTAATAAAAGCCTTTGTGCGTATTTCTATATCCATTAACAGTTAGTGTACAGGCAAAAAAGCTTCTAATATGTAATAAAAGCCTTTGTGCGTATTTCTATATAAATTAACAGGAAGTATACAGGCGAAAAAGCTTCTAATATGTAATAAAATCCCTTGTACGTACTTCTATATCCATTAATAGGAAGTATACAGGCGAAAAAGCTTCTAATATGTAATAAAAGCCCTGGCACGAACTTCTATATCCATTAACAGGTAGTATACAGGCAAAAAAGCTTCTAAAATGTAATGAAAGCCCTTGTACGTACTTCTATATCCATTAACAGGAAGTATACAGGCGAAAAGCCTCTAATATGTAATAAAACCTTTTTGCGTATTTCTATATAAATTAACAGGAAGTATACAGGCGGAAAAGCTTCTAATATGTAATAAAAGCCTTTGTGCGTATTTCTATATCCATTAACTTGTAGTGTACAGGCGAAAAGCTTCTAATATGTAACAAAAGCCTTTGTACGTATTTCTATATAAATTAACAGGAAGTATACAAGCGGAAAAGCTTCTAATATGTAATAAAAGCCTTTGTACGTATTTCTATATAAATTAACAGGAGGTATACAGGCGGAAAAGCTTCTAATATGTAATAAAAGCCTTTGTGCATATTTCTATATCCATTAACAGGAAGTATACAGGCGGAAAAGCTTCTAATATGTAATAAAAGCCTTTGTGCGTATTTCTATATAAATTAACAGGAAGTATACAGGCGGAAGAGCTTCTAATATGTAATGAAAGCCTTTGTACGTATTTCTATATAAATTAACAGGAAGTATACAGGCAAAAAAGCTTCTAATATGTAATAAAAGCCTTTGTGCGTATTTCTATATCCATTAACAGGCAGTGTACAGGCGGAAAAGCTTCTAATATGTAGTAAAAGCTTTTGTGCGTATTTCTATATAAATTAACAGGCAGTGTACAGGCGGAAAAGCTTCTAATATGTAATAAAAGCTTTTGTCCGTATTTCTGTATAAATTAACAGGAAGTATACAGGCGGAAAAGCTTCTAATATGTACTAAAAACCTTTGTACGTATTTCTATATAAATTAACAGGAAGTATACAGGCGGAAAAGCTTCTAATATGTATTAAAAGCCTTTCTACGTATTTCTATATAAATTAACAGGAAGTATACAGGCGGAAAAGCTTCTAATATGTAATAAAAGCCTTTGTACGTATTTCTATATCCATTAACAGGCAGTGTACAGGCAAAAAAGCTTCTAATATGTAATAAAAGCCTTTGTGCGTATTTCTATATCCAATAACAGTTGGTGTTCAGGCAAAAAAGCTTCTAATATGTAATAAAAGCCTTTGTGCGTATTTCTATATCCATTAACAGGTAGTGTATAGGCAAAAAAACCTTCTAATATGTAATAAAAAACCTTTGTGCGTATTTCTATATAAATTAACAGGAAGTATACAGGCGGAAAAGCTTCTAATATGTAATAAAAGCATTTGTGCGTATTTCTATATCCATTAACAGGAAGTATACAGGCGGAAAAGCTTCTAATATGTAATTAAAGCCTTTGTACGTATTTCTATATCCATTAACAGGTAGTGTACAGGCAAAAAAGCTTCTAATATGTAATAAAAGCCTTTGTACGTATTTCTATATCCATTAACAGGAAGTATACAGGCGAAAAAGCTTCTAATATGTAATAAAAGCCCTTGTACGTACTTCTATATCCATTAATAGGAAGTATACAGGCGAAAAAGCTTTTAATATGTAATAAAAGCCCTTGTACGTACTTCTATACCCATTAACAGGAAGTATACAGGCGAAAGCTTCTAATATGTAATAAAAGCATTTGTGCGTATTTCTATATCCATTAACAGGAAGTATACAGGCGGAAAAGCTTCTAAGGTGTAATAAAAGCCTTTGTGCGTATTTCTATATCCATTAACCTGTAGTGTAGAGGCGAAAAGCTTCTAATATGTAACAAAAGCCTTTGTACGTATTTCTATATAAATTAACAGGAAGTATACAAGCGGAAAAGCTTCTAATATGTAATAAAAGCCTTTGTGCGTATTTGTATATAAATTAACAGGATGTATACAGGCGGAAGAGCTTCTAATATGTAATGAAAGCCTTTGTACGTATTTCTATATAAATAAGCAGGAAGTATACAGGCGGAAAAGCTTCTAATATGTAATAAAAGCCTTTGTGCGTATTTCTATATAAATTAACAGGAAGTATACAGGCGGAAAAGCTTCTAATATGTAATAAAAGCCTTTGTCCGTATCTCTATAGAAATTAACAGGAAGTATACAGGCGGAAAAGCTTCTAATATGTAATAAAAGCCTTTGTACGTATTTCTATATCCATTAACAGGCAGTGTACAGGCAAAAAAGCTTCTAATATGTAATAAAAGACTTTGTGCGTATTTCTATATCCAATAACAGGTAGTGTACAGGCAAAAAAGCTTCTAATATGTAATAAAAGCCTTTGTGCGTATTTCTATATCCATTAACAGGTAGTGTATAGGCAAAAAAGCTTCTAATATGTAATAAAAAACCTTTGTGCGTATTTCTATATAAATTAACAGGAAGTATACAGGCGGAAAAGCTTCTAATATGTAATAAAAGCATTTGTGCGTATTTCTATATCCATTAACAGGAAGTATACAGGCGGAAAAGCTTCTAATATGTAATTAAAGCCTTTGTACGTATTTCTATATCCATTAACAGGTAGTGTACAGGCAAAAAAGCTTCTAATATGTAATAAAAGCCTTTGTACGTATTTCTATATCCATTAACAGGAAGTATACAGGCGAAAAAGCTTCTAATATGTAATAAAAGCCCTTGTACGTACTTCTATATCCATTAATAGGAAGTATACAGGCGAAAAAGCTTCTAATATGTAACAAAAGCCCTTGCACGTACTTCTATACCCATTAACAGGAAGTATACAGGCGAAAGCTTCTAATATGTAATAAAAGCATTTGTGCGTATTTCTATATCCATTAACAGGAAGTATACAGGCGGAAAAGCTTGTAATATGTAATAAAAGCCTTTGTACGTATTTCTATATAAATTAACAGGAAGTATACAGGCAAAAAAGCTTCTAATATGTAATAAAAGCCTTTGCGCGTATTTCTATATCCATTAACAGGCAGTGTACAGGCAAAAAAGCTTCTAATATGTAATAAAAGCCTTTGTGCGTATTTCTATATCCATTAACAGGTAGTGTACAGGCAAAAAAGCTTCTAATATGTAATAAAAGCCTTTGTACGTATTTCTATATAAATTAACAGGTAGTGTACAGGTAAAAAAGCTTCTAATATGTAATAAAAGCCTTTGTGCGTATTTCTATATCCATTAACAGTTAGTGTACAGGCAAAAAAGCTTCTAATATGTAATAAAAGCCTTTGTGCGTATTTCTATATAAATTAACAGGAAGTATACAGGCGAAAAAGCTTCTAATATGTAATAAAATCCCTTGTACGTACTTCTATATCCATTAATAGGAAGTATACAGGCGAAAAAGCTTCTAATATGTAATAAAAGCCCTGGTACGAACTTCTATATCCATTAACAGGTAGTATACAGGCAAAAAAGCTTCTAAAATGTAATAAAAGCCCTTGTACGTACTTCTATATCCATTAACAGGAAGTATACAGGCGAAAAGCCTCTAATATGTAATAAAACATTTTTGCGTATTTCTATATAAATTAACAGGAAGTATACAGGCGGAAAAGCTTCTAATATGTAATAAAAGCCTTTGTGCGTATTTCTATATCCATTAACTTGTAGTGTACAGGCGAAAAGCTTCTAATATGTAACAAAAGCCTTTGTACGTATTTCTATATAAATTAACAGGGAGTATACAGGCGGAAAAGCTTCTAATATGTAATAAAAGCCTTTGTGCATATTTCTATATCCATTAACAGGTAGTATACAGGCGGAAAAGCTTCTAATATGTAATAAAAGCCTTTGTGCGTATTTCTATATCCATTAACAGGAAGTATACAGGAGGAAAAGCTTCTAATATGTAGTAAAAGCTTTTGTGCGTATTTCTATATAAATTAACAGGCAGTGTACAGGCGGAAAAGCTTCTAATATGTAATAAAAGCCCTTGTACGTACTTCTATACCCATTAACAGGAAGTATACAGGCGAAAGCTTCTAATATGTAATAAAAGCATTTGTGCGTATTTCTATATCCATTAACCTGTAGTGTAGAGGCGAAAAGCTTCTAATATGTAACAAAAGCCTTTGTACGTATTTCTATATCAATTAACAGGAAGTATACAAGCGGAAAAGCTTCTAATATGTAATAAAAGCCTTTGTGCGTATTTGTATATAAATTAACAGGATGTATACAGGCGGAAGAGCTTCTAATATGTAATGAAAGCCTTTGTACGTATTTCTATATAAATTAGCAGGAAGTATACAGGCGGAAAAGCTTCTAATATGTAATAAAAGCCTTTGTGCGTATTTCTATATAAATTAACAGGAAGTATACAGGCGGAAAAGCTTCTAATATGTAATAAAAGCCTTTGTCCGTATCTCTATATAAATTAACAGGAAGTATACAGGCGGAAAAGCTTCTAATATGTAATAAAAGCCTTTGTACGTATTTCTATATCCATTAACAGGCAGTGTACAGGCAAAAAAGCTTCTAATATGTAATAAAAGACTTTGTGCGTATTTCTATATCCAATAACAGGTAGTGTACAGGCAAAAAAGCTTCTAATATGTAATAAAAGCTTTTGTGCGTATTTCTATATCCATTAAATGGTAGTGTATAGGCAAAAAAGCTTCTAATATGTAATAAAAAACCTTTGTGCGTATTTCTATATAAATTAACAGGAAGTATACAGGCGGAAAAGCTTCTAATATGTAATAAAAGCATTTGTGCGTATTTCTATATCCATTAACAGGAAGTATACAGGCGGAAAAGCTTCTAATATGTAATTAAAGCCTTTGTACGTATTTCTATATCCATTAACAGGTAGTGTACAGGCAAAAAAGCTTCTAATATGTAATAAAAGCCTTTGTACGTATTTCTATATCCATTAACAGGAAGTATACAGGCGAAAAAGCTTCTAATATGTAATAAAAGCCCTTGTACGTACTTCTATATCCATTAATAGGAAGTATACAGGCGAAAAAGCTTCTAATATGTAACAAAAGCCCTTGTACGTACTTCTATACCCATTAACAGGAAGTATACAGGCGAAAGCTTCTAATATGTAATAAAAGCATTTGTGCGTATTTCTATATCCATTAACAGGAAGTATACAGGCGGAAAAGCTTGTAATATGTAATAAAAGCCTTTGTACGTATTTCTATATAAATTAACAGGAAGTATACAGGCAAAAAAGCTTCTAATATGTAATAAAAGCCTTTGCGCGTATTTCTATATCCATTAACAGGCAGTGTACAGGCAAAAAAGCTTCTAATATGTAATAAAAGCCTTTGTGCGTATTTCTATATCCATTAACAGTTAGTGTACAGGCAAAAAAGCTTCTAATATGTAATAAAAGCCTTTGTGCGTATTTCTATATAAATTAACAGGAAGTATACAGGCGAAAAAGCTTCTAATATGTAATAAAATCCCTTGTACGTACTTCTATATCCATTAATAGGAAGTATACAGGCGAAAAAGCTTCTAATATGTAATAAAAGCCCTGGCACGAACTTCTATATCCATTAACAGGTAGTATACAGGCAAAAAAGCTTCTAAAATGTAATAAAAGCCCTTGTACGTACTTCTATATCCATTAACAGGAAGTATACAGGCGAAAAGCCTCTAATATGTAATAAAACCTTTTTGCGTATTTCTATATAAATTAACAGGAAGTATACAGGCGGAAAAGCTTCTAATATGTAATAAAAGCCTTTGTGCGTATTTCTATATCCATTAACTTGTAGTGTACAGGCGAAAAGCTTCTAATATGTAACAAAAGCCTTTGTACGTATTTCTATATAAATTAACAGGAAGTATACAAGCGGAAAAGCTTCTAATATGTAATAAAAGCCTTTGTACGTATTTCTATATAAATTAGCAGGAAGTATACAGGCGGAAAAGCTTCTAATATGTAATAAAAGCCTTTGTGCATATTTCTATATCCATTAACAGGAAGTATACAGGCGGAAAAGCTTCTAATATGTAATAAAAGCCTTTGTGCGTATTTCTATATAAATTAACAGGAAGTATACAGGCGGAAGCGCTTCTAATATGTAATGAAAGCCTTTGTACGTATTTCTATATAAATTAACAGGAAGTATACAGGCAAAAAAGCTTCTAATATGTAATAAAAGCCTTTTTGCGTATTTCTATATCCATTAACAGGCAGTGTACAGGCGGAAAAGCTTCTAATATGTAGTAAAAGCTTTTGTGCGTATTTCTATATAAATTAACAGGCAGTGTACAGGCGGAAAAGCTTCTAACATGTAATAAAATCTTTTGTCCGTATTTCTGTATAAATTAACAGGAAGTATACAGGCGGAAAAGCTTCTAATATGTACTAAAAGCCTTTGTACGTATTTCTATATAAATTAACAGGAAGTATACAGGCGGAAAAGCTTCTAATATGTATTAAAAGCCTTTGTACGTATTTCTATATAAATTAACAGGAAGTATACAGGCGGAAAAGCTTCTAATATGTAATAAAAGCCTTTGTACGTATTTCTATATCCATTAACAGGCAGTGTACAGGCAAAAAAGCTTCTAATATGTAATAAAAGCCTTTGTGCGTATTTCTATATCCAATAACAGGTGGTGTACAGGCAAAAAAGCTTCTAATATGTAATAAAAGCCTTTGTGCGTATTTCTATATCCATTAACAGGTAGTGTATAGGCAAAAAAACCTTCTAATATGTAATAAAAAACCTTTGTGCGTATTTCTATATAAATTAACAGGAAGTATACAGGCGGAAAAGCTTCTAATATGTAATAAAAGCATTTGTGCGTATTTCTATATCCATTAACAGGAAGTATACAGGCGGAAAAGCTTCTAATATATAATTAAAGCCTTTGTACGTATTTCTATATCCATTAACAGGAAGTATACAGGCGGAAAAGCTTCTAATATGTAATAAAAGCCTTTGTACGTATTTCTATATAAATTTACAGGAAGTATACAGGCAATAAAGCTTCTAATATGTAATAAAAGCCTTTGTGCGTATTTCTATATCCATGAACAGGTAGTGTATAGGCAAAAAAGCTTCTAATATGTAATAAAAGCCTTTGTACGTATTTTTATATAAATTAACTGGAAGTATACATGCGGAAAAGCTTCTAATATGTAATAAAAGCATTTGTGCGTATTTCTATATCCATTAACAGGAAGTATACAGGCGGAAAAGCTTCTAATATGTAATAAAAGCCTTTGTACGTATTTCTATATAAATTAACAGGAAGTATACAGGCAAAAAAGCTTCTAATATATAATAAAAGCCTTTGTGCGTATTTCTATATCCATTAACAGGCAGTGTACAGGCAAAAAAACTTCTAATATGTAATAAAAGCCTTTGTGCGTATTTCTATATCCATTAACAGGTAGTGTACAGGCAAAAAAGCTTCTAATATGTAATAAAAGCCTTTGTACGTATTTCTATATAAATTAACAGGTAGTGTACAGGCAAAAAAGCTTCTAATATGTAATAAAAGCCTTTGTGCGTATTTCTATATCCATTAACAGGTAGTGTACAGGCAAAAAAGCTTCTAATATGTAATAAAAGCCTTTGTGCGTATTTCTATAAAAATTAACAGGAAGTATACAGGCGGAAAAGCTTCTAATATGTAATAAAAGCCTTTGTGCGTATTTCTATATCCATTAACAGGAAGTATACAGGAGGAAAAGCTTCTAATATGTAGTAAAAGCTTTTGTGCGTATTTCTATATAAATTAACAGGCAGTGTACAGGCGGAAAAGCTTCTAATATGTAATAAAAGCCCTTGTACGTACTTCTATACCCATTAACAGGAAGTATACAGGCGAAAGCTTCTAATATGTAATAAAAGCATTTGTGCGTATTTCTATATCCATTAACAGGAAGTATACAGGCGGAAAAGCTTCTAAGGTGTAATAAAAGCCTTTGTGCGTATTTCTATATCCATTAACCTGTAGTGTAGAGGCGAAAAGCTTCTAATATGTAACAAAAGCCTTTGTACGTATTTCTATATCAATTAACAGGAAGTATACAAGCGGAAAAGCTTCTAATATGTAATAAAAGCCTTTGTGCGTATTTGTATATAAATTAACAGGATGTATACAGGCGGAAGAGCTTCTAATATGTAATGAAAGCCTTTGTACGTATTTCTATATAAATTAGCAGGAAGTATACAGGCGGAAAAGCTTCTAATATGTAATAAAAGCCTTTGTGCGTATTTCTATATAAATTAACAGGAAGTATACAGGCGGAAAAGCTTCTAATATGTAATAAAAGCCTTTGTCCGTATCTCTATATAAATTAACAGGAAGTATACAGGCGGAAAAGCTTCTAATATGTAATAAAAGCCTTTGTACGTATTTCTATATCCATTACCAGGCAGTGTACAGGCAAAAAAGCTTCTAATATGTAATAAAAGACTTTGTGCGTATTTCTATATCCAATAACAGGTAGTGTACAGGCAAAAAAGCTTCTAATATGTAATAAAAGCCTTTGTGCGTATTTCTATATCCATTAACAGGTAGTGTATAGGCAAAAAAGCTTCTAATATGTAATAAAAAACCTTTGTGCGTATTTCTATATAAATTAACAGGAAGTATACAGGCGGAAAAGCTTCTAATATGTAATAAAAGCATTTGTGCGTATTTCTATATCCATTAACAGGAAGTATACAGGCGGAAAAGCTTCTAATATGTAATTAAAGCCTTTGTACGTATTTCTATATCCATTAACAGGTAGTGTACAGGCAAAAAAGCTTCTAATTTGTAATAAAAGCCTTTGTACGTATTTCTATATCCATTAACAGGAAGTATACAGGCGAAAAAGCTTCTAATATGTAATAAAAGCCCTTGTACGTACTTCTATATCCATTAATAGGAAGTATACAGGCGAAAAAGCTTCTAATATGTAACAAAAGCCCTTGTACGTACTTCTATACCCATTAAGAGGAAGTATACAGGCGAAAGCTTCTAATATGTAATAAAAGCATTTGTGCGTATTTCTATATCCATTAACAGGAAGTATACAGGCGGAAAAGCTTGTAATATGTAATAAAAGCCTTTGTACGTATTTCTATATAAATTAACAGGAAGTATACAGGCAAAAAAGCTTCTAATATGTAATAAAAGCCTTTGCGCGTATTTCTATATCCATTAACAGGCAGTGTACAGGCAAAAAAGCTTCTAATATGTAATAAAAGCCTTTGTGCGTATTTCTATATCCATTAACAGTTAGTGTACAGGCAAAAAAGCTTCTAATATGTAATAAAAGCCTTTGTGCGTATTTCTATATAAATTAACAGGAAGTATACAGGCGAAAAAGCTTCTAATCTGTAATAAAATCCCTTGTACGTACTTCTATATCCATTAATAGGAAGTATACAGGCGAAAAAGCTTCTAATATGTAATAAAAGCCCTGGCACGAACTTCTATATCCATTAACAGGTAGTATACAGGCAAAAAAGCTTCTAAAATGTAATAAAAGCCCTTGTACGTACTTCTATATCCATTAACAGGAAGTATACAGGCGAAAAGCCTCTAATATGTAATAAAACCTTTTTGCGTATTTCTATATAAATTAACAGGAAGTATACAGGCGGAAAAGCTTCTAATATGTAATAAAAGCCTTTGTGCGTATTTCTATATCCATTAACTTGTAGTGTACAGGCGAAAAGCTTCTAATATGTAACAAAAGCCTTTGTACGTATTTCTATATAAATTAACAGGAAGTATACAAGCGGAAAAGCTTCTAATATGTAATAAAAGCATTTGTACGTATTTCTATATAAATTAGCAGGAAGTATACAGGCGGAAAAGCTTCTAATATGTAATAAAAGCCTTTGTGCATATTTCTATATCCATTAACAGGAAGTATACAGGCGGAAAAGCTTCTAATATGTAATAAAAGCCTTTGTGCGTATTTCTATATAAATTAACAGGAAGTATACAGGCGGAAGCGCTTCTAATATGTAATGAAAGCCTTTGTACGTATTTCTATATAAATTAACAGGAAGTATACAGGCAAAAAAGCTTCTAATATGTAATAAAAGCCTTTGTGCGTATTTCTATATCCATTAACAGGCAGTGTACAGGCGGAAAAGCTTCTAATATGTAGTAAAAGCTTTTGTGCGTATTTCTATATAAATTAACAGGCAGTGTACAGGCGGAAAAGCTTCTAACATGTAATAAAAGCTTTTGTCCGTATTTCTGTATAAATTAACAGGAAGTATACAGGCGGAAAAGCTTCTAATATGTACTAAAAGCCTTTGTACGTATTTCTATATAAATTAACAGGAAGTATACAGGCGGAAAAGCTTCTAATATGTATTAAAAGCCTTTGTACGTATTTCTATATAAATTAACAGGAAGTATACAGGCGGAAAAGCTTCTAATATGTAATAAAAGCCTTTGTACGTATTTCTATATCCATTAACAGGCAGTGTACAGGCAAAAAAGCTTCTAATATGTAATAAAAGCCTTTGTGCGTATTTCTATATCCAATAACAGGTGGTGTACAGGCAAAAAAGCTTCTAATATGTAATAAAAGCCTTTGTGCGTATTTCTATATCCATTAACAGGTAGTGTATAGGCAAAAAAACCTTCTAATATGTAATAAAAAACCTTTGTGCGTATTTCTATATAAATTAACAGGAAGTATACAGGCGGAAAAGCTTCTAATATGTAATAAAAGCATTTGTGCGTATTTCTATATCCATTAACAGGAAGTATACAGGCGGAAAAGCTTCTAATATGTAATTAAAGCCTTTGTACGTATTTCTATATCCATTAACAGGTAGTGTACAGGCAAAAAAGCTTCTAATATGTAATAAAAGCCTTTGTACGTATTTCTATATCCATTAACAGGAAGTATACAGGCGAAAAAGCTTCTAATATGTAATAAAAGCCCTTGTACGTACTTCTATATCCATTAATAGGAAGTATACAGGTGAAAAAGCTTTTAATATGTAATAAAAGCCCTTGTACGTACTTCTATACCCATTAACAGGAAGTATACAGGCGAAAGCTTCTAATATGTAATAAAAGCATTTGTGCGTATTTCTATATCCATTAACAGGAAGTATACAGGCGGAAAAGCTTCTAAGGTGTAATAAAAGCCTTTGTGCGTATTTCTATATCCATTAACCTGTAGTGTAGAGGCGAAAAGCTTCTAATATGTAACAAAAGCATTTGTACGTATTTCTATATAAATTAACAGGAAGTATACAAGCGGAAAAGCTTCTAATATGTAATAAAAGCCTTTGTGCGTATTTGTATATAAATTAAAAGGATGTATACAGGCGGAAGAGCTTCTAATATGTAATGAAAGCCTTTGTACGTATTTCTATATAAATTAGCAGGAAGTATACAGGCGGAAAAGCTTCTAATATGTAATAAAAGCCTTTGTGCGTATTTCTATATAAATTAACAGGAAGTATACAGGCGGAAAAGCTTCTAATATGTAATAAAAGCCTTTGTCCGTATCTCTATATAAATTAACAGGAAGTATACAGGCGGAAAAGCTTCTAATATGTAATAAAAGCCTTTGTACGTATTTCTATATCCATTAACAGGCAGTGTACAGGCAAAAAAGCTTCTAATATGTAAAAAAAACTTTGTGCGTATTTCTATATCCAATAACAGGTAGTGTACAGGCAAAAAAGCTTCTAATATGTAATAAAAGCCTTTGTGCGTATTTCTATATCCATTAACAGGTAGTGTATAGGCAAAAAAGCTTCTAATATGTAATAAAAAACCTTTGTGCGTATTTCTATATAAATTAACAGGAAGTATACAGGCGGAAAAGCTTCTAATATGTAATAAAAGCATTTGTGCGTATTTCTATATCCATTAACAGGAAGTATACAGGCGGAAAAGCTTCTAATATGTAATTAAAGCCTTTGTACGTATTTCTATATCCATTAACAGGTAGTGTACAGGCAAAAAAGCTTCTAATATGTAATAAAAGCCTTTGTACGTATTTCTATATCCATTAACAGGAAGTATACAGGCGAAAAAGCTTCTAATATGTAATAAAAGCCCTTGTACGTACTTCTATATCCATTAATAGGAAGTATACAGGCGAAAAAGCTTCTAATATTAAACAAAAGCCCTTGTACGTACTTCTATACCCATTAACAGGAAGTATACAGGCGAAAGCTTCTAATATGTAATAAAAGCATTTGTGCGTATTTCCATATCCATTAACAGGAAGTATACAGGCGGAAAAGCTTGTAATATGTAATAAAAGCCTTTGTACGTATTTCTATATAAATTAACAGGAAGTATACAGGCAAAAAAGCTTCTAATATGTAATAAAAGCCTTTGCGCGTATTTCTATATCCATTAACAGGCAGTGTACAGGCAAAAAAGCTTCTAATATGTAATAAAAGCCTTTGTGCGTATTTCTATATCCATTAACAGGTAGTGTACAGGCAAAAAAGCTTCTAATATGTAATAAAAGCCTTTGTACGTATTTCTATATAAATTAACAGGTAGTGTACAGGTAAAAAAGCTTCTAATATGTAATAAAAGCCTTTGTGCGTATTTCTATATCCATTAACAGTTAGTGTACAGGCAAAAAAGCTTCTAATATGTAATAAAAGCCTTTGTGCGTATTTCTATATAAATTAACAGGAAGTATACAGGCGAAAAAGCTTCTAATATGTAATAAAATCCCTTGTACGTACTTCTATATCCATTAATAGGAAGTATACAGGCGAAAAAGCTTCTAATATGTAATAAAAGCCCTGGTACGAACTTCTATATCCATTAACAGGTAGTATACAGGCAAAAAAGCTTCTAAAATATAATAAAAGCCCTTGTACGTACTTCTATATCCATTAACAGGAAGTATACAGGCGAAAAGCCTCTAATATGTAATAAAACCTTTTTGCGTATTTCTATATAAATTAACAGGAAGTATACAGGCGGAAAAGCTTCTAATATGTAATAAAAGCCTTTGTGCGTATTTCTATATCCATTAACTTGTAGTGTACAGGCGAAAAGCTTCTAATATGTAACAAAAGCTTTTGTACGTATTTCTATATAAATTAACAGGAAGTATACAAGCGGGAAAGCTTCTAATAAGTAATAAAAGCCTTTGTACGTATTTCTATATAAATTAACAGGGAGTATACAGGCGGAAAAGCTTCTAATATGTAATAAAAGCCTTTGTGCATATTTCTATATCCATTAACAGGTAGTATACAGGCGGAAAAGCTTCTAATATGTAATAAAAGCCTTTGTGCGTATTTCTATATCCATTAACAGGAAGTATACAGGAGGAAAAGCTTCTAATATGTAGTAAAATCTTTTGTGCGTATTTCTATATAAATTAACAGGCAGTGTACAGGCGGAAAAGCTTCTAATATGTAATAAAAGCTTTTGTCCGTATTTCTGTATAAATTAACAGGAAGTATACAGGCGGAAAAGCTTCTAATATGTACTAAAAGCCTTTGTACGTATTTCTATATAAATTAACAGGAAGTATACAGGCGGAAAAGCTTCTAATATGTATTAAAAGCCTTTGTACGTATTTCTATATAAATTAACAGGAAGTATACAGGCGGAAAAGCTTCTAATATGTAATAAAAGCCTTTGTACGTATTTCTATATCCATTAACAGGCAGTGTACAGGCAAAAAAGCTTCTAATATGTAATAAAAGCCTTTGTGCGTATTTCTATATCCAATAACAGGTAGTGTACAGGCAAAAAAGCTTCTAATATGTAATAAAAGCCTTTGTGCGTATTTCTATATCCATTAACAGGTAGTGTACAGGCAAAAAAGCTTCTAATATGTAATAAAAAACCTTTGTGCGTATTTCTCTATAAATTAACAGGAAGTATACAGGCGGAAAAGCTTCTAATATGTAATAAAAGCATTTGTGCGTATTTCTATATCCATTAACAGGAAGTATACAGGCGGAAAAGCTTCTAATATGTAATTAAAGCCTTTGTACGTATTTCTATATCCATTAACAGGTAGTGTACAGGCAAAAAAGCTTCTAATATGTAATAAAAGCCTTTGTACGTATTTCTATATCCATTAACAGGAAGTATACAGGCGAAAAAGCTTCTAATATGTAATAAAAGCCCTTGTACGTACTTCTATATCCATTAATAGGAAGTATACAGGCGAAAAAGCTTTTAATATGTAATAAAAGCCCTTGTACGTACTTCTATACCCATTAACAGGAAGTATACAGGCGAAAGCTTCTAATATGTAATAAAAGCATTTGTGCGTATTTCTATATCCATTAACAGGAAGTATACAGGCGGAAAAGCTTCTAATATGTAATAAAAGCCTTTGTACGTATTTCTATATAAATTTACAGGAAGTATACAGGCAATAAAGCTTCTAATATGTAATAAAAGCCTTTGTGCGTATTTCTATATCCATTAACAGGTAGTGTATAGGCAAAAAAGCTTCTAATATGTAATAAAAGCCTTTGTACGTATTTTTATATAAATTAACTGGAAGTATACAGGCGGAAAAGCTTCTAATATGTAATAAAAGCATTTGTGCGTATTTCTATATCCATTAACAGGAAGTATACAGGCGGAAAAGCTTCTAATATGTAATAAAAGCCTTTGTACGTATTTCTATATAAATTAACAGGAAGTATACAGGCAAAAAAGCTTCTAATATATAATAAAAGCCTTTGTGCGTATTTCTATATCCATTAACAGGTAGTGTACAGGCAAAAAAGCTTCTAATATGTAATAAAAGCCTTTGTACGTATTTCTATATAAATTAACAGGTAGTGTACAGGCAAAAAAGCTTCTAATATGTAATAAAAGCCTTTGTGCGTATTTCTATATCCATTAACAGGTAGAGTACAGGCAAAAAAGCTTCTAATATGTAATAAAAGCCTTTGTGCGTATTTCTATAAAAATTAACAGGAAGTATACAGGCGGAAAAGCTTCTAATATGTAATAAAAGCCTTTGTGCGTATTTCTATATAAATTAACAGGTAGTGTACAGGGGAAAAGCTTCTAATATGTAATAAAAGCCTTTCTACGTATTTCTATATAAATTAACAGGAAGTATACAAACGGAAAAGCTTCTAACATGTAATAAAAGCCTTTGTGCGTATTTCTAAATCCATTAACAGGTAGTGTACAGGCGAAAAGCTTCTAATATGTAATAAAAGCCTTTGTGCGTATTTCTATATAAATTAACAGGAAGTATACAGGCGGAAACGCTTCTAATATGTAATAAAACCTTTGTGCGTATTTCTATATAAATTAACAGGAAGTATACAGGCGGAAAAGCTTCTAATATGTAATAAAAGGCTTGGTACGTACTTCTATATCCATTAACAGGCAGTGTACAGGCAAAAAAGCTTCTAATATGTAATAAACGCCTTTGTACGTATTTATATATCCATTAGCAGGTAGTGTACAGGCAAAAAAGATTTTAAAATGTAATAAAAGCCTTTGTACGTATTTTATATCCATTAACAGGAAGTATACACACGGAAAAGCTTCTAATATGTAGTAAAAGCCTTTGTACGTATTTCTATATCCATTAACAGGTAGTGTACAGGTAAAAAAGCTTCTAATACCTAATAAAAGCCTTTGTACGTATTTCTATATCCATTAACAGGAAGTATACAGGCGAAAAAGCTTCTAATATGTAATAAAAGCCCTTGTACGTACTTCTATATCCATTAATAGGAAGTATACAGGCGAAAAAGCTTCTAATATGTAATAAAAGCCTTTGTACGTATTTCTATATCCATTAACAGGCAGTGTACAGGCAAAAAAGCTTCTAATATGTAATGAAAGCCTTTGTGCGTATTTCTATATCCATTAACAGGTAGTGTATAGGCAAAAAATCTTCTAATATGTAATAAAAGCCTTTGTGCGTATTTCTAAATCCATTAACAGGTAGTGTACAGGCAAAAAAGCTTCTAATATGTAATAAAAGCCTTTGTGCGTATTTCTATATAAATTAACAGGAAGTATACAGGCGGAAAAGCTTCTAATATGTAATAAAAGCCTTTGTGCGTATTTCTATATCCATTAACTTGTAGTGTACAGGCGAAAAGCTTCTAATATGTAACAAAAGCATTTGTACGTATTTCTATATAAATTAACAGGAAGTATACAAGCGGAAAAGCTTCTAATATGTAATAAAAGCCTTTGTACGTATTTCTATATAAATTAACAGGAGGTATACAGGCGGAAAAGCTTCTAATATGTAATAAAAGCCTTTGTGCATATTTCTATATCCATTAACAGGAAGTATACAGGCGGAAAAGCTTCTAATATGTAATAAAAGCCTTTGTGCGTATTTCTATATAAATTAACAGGAAGTATACAGGCGGAAGAGCTTCTAATATGTAATGAAAGCCTTTGTACGTATTTCTATATAAATTAACAGGAAGTATACAGGCAAAAAAGCTTCTAATATGTAATAAAAGCCTTTGTGCGTATTTCTATATCCATTAACAGGCAGTGTACAGGCGGAAAAGCTTCTAATATGTAGTAAAAGCTTTTGTGCGTATTTCTATATAAATTAACAGGCAGTGTACAGGCGGAAAAGCTTCTAATATGTAATAAAAGCTTTTGTCCGTATTTCTGTATAAATTAACAGGAAGTATACAGGCGGAAAAGCTTCTAATATGTACTAAAAACCTTTGTACGTATTTCTATATAAATTAACAGGAAGTATACAGGCGGAAAAGCTTCTAATATGTATTAAAAGCCTTTCTACGTATTTCTATATAAATTAACAGGAAGTATACAGGCGGAAAAGCTTCTAATATGTAATAAAAGCCTTTGTACGTATTTCTATATCCATTAACAGGCAGTGTACAGGCAAAAAAGCTTCTAATATGTAATAAAAGCCTTTGTGCGTATTTCTATATCCAATAACAGGTGGTGTACAGGCAAAAAAGCTTCTAATATGTAATAAAAGCCTTTGTGCGTATTTCTATATCCATTAACAGGTAGTGTATAGGCAAAAAAAACTTCTAATATGTAATAAAAAACCTTTGTGCGTATTTCTATATAAATTAACAGGAAGTATACAGGCGGAAAAGCTTCTAATATGTAATAAAAGCATTTGTGCGTATTTCTATATCCATTAACAGGAAGTATACAGGCGGAAAAGCTTCTAATATGTAATTAAAGCCTTTGTACGTATTTCTATATCCATTAACAGGTAGTGTACAGGCAAAAAAGCTTCTAATATGTAATAAAAGCCTTTGTACGTATTTCTATATCCATTAACAGGAAGTATACAGGCGAAAAAGCTTCTAATATGTAATAAAAGCCCTTGTACGTACTTCTATATCCATTAATAGGAAGTATACAGGCGAAAAAGCTTTTAATATGTAATAAAAGCCCTTGTACGTACTTCTATACCCATTAACAGGAAGTATACAGGCGAAAGCTTCTAATATGTAATAAAAGCATTTGTGCGTATTTCTATATCCATTAACAGGAAGTATACAGGCGGAAAAGCTTCTAAGGTGTAATAAAAGCCTTTGTGCGTATTTCTATATCCATTAACCTGTAGTGTAGAGGCGAAAAGCTTCTAATATGTAACAAAAGCCTTTGTACGTATTTCTATATAAATTAACAGGAAGTATACAAGCGGAAAAGCTTCTAATATGTAATAAAAGCCTTTGTGCGTATTTGTATATAAATTAACAGGATGTATACAGGCGGAAGAGCTTCTAATATGTAATGAAAGCCTTTGTACGTATTTCTATATAAATTAGCAGGAAGTATACAGGCGGAAAAGCTTCTAATATGTAATAAAAGCCTTTGTGCGTATTTCTATATAAATTAACAGGAAGTATACAGGCGGAAAAGCTTCTAATATGTAATAAAAGCCTTTGTCCGTATCTCTATAGAAATTAACAGGAAGTATACAGGCGGAAAAGCTTCTAATATGTAATAAAAGCCTTTGTACGTATTTCTATATCCATTAACAGGCAGTGTACAGGCAAAAAAGCTTCTAATATGTAATAAAAGGCTTTGTGCGTATTTCTATATCCAATAACAGGTAGTGTACAGGCAAAAAAGCTTCTAATATGTAATAAAAGCCTTTGTGCGTATTTCTATATCCATTAACAGGTAGTGTATAGGCAAAAAAGCTTCTAATATGTAATAAAAAACCTTTGTGCGTATTTCTATATAAATTAACAGGAAGTATACAGGCGGAAAAGCTTCTAATATGTAATAAAAGCATTTGTGCGTATTTCTATATCCATTAACAGGAAGTATACAGGCGGAAAAGCTTCTAATATGTAATTAAAGCCTTTGTACGTATTTCTATATCCATTAACAGGTAGTGTACAGGCAAAAAAGCTTCTAATATGTAATAAAAGCCTTTGTACGTATTTCTATATCCATTAACAGGAAGTATACAGGCGAAAAAGCTTCTAATATGTAATAAAAGCCCTTGTACGTACTTCTATATCCATTAATAGGAAGTATACAGGCGAAAAAGCTTCTAATATGTAACAAAAGCCCTTGCACGTACTTCTATACCCATTAACAGGAAGTATACAGGCGAAAGCTTCTAATATGTAATAAAAGCATTTGTGCGTATTTCTATATCCATTAACAGGAAGTATACAGGCGGAAAAGCTTGTAATATGTAATAAAAGCCTTTGTACGTATTTCTATATAAATTAACAGGAAGTATACAGGCAAAAAAGCTTCTAATATGTAATAAAAGCCTTTGCGCGTATTTCTATATCCATTAACAGGCAGTGTACAGGCAAAAAAGCTTCTAATATGTAATAAAAGCCTTTGTGCGTATTTCTATATCCATTAACAGGTAGTGTACAGGCAAAAAAGCTTCTAATATGTAATAAAAGCCTTTGTACGTATTTCTATATAAATTAACAGGTAGTGTACAGGTAAAAAAGCTTCTAATATGTAATAAAAGCCTTTGTGCGTATTTCTATATCCATTAACAGTTAGTGTACAGGCAAAAAAGCTTCTAATATGTAATAAAAGCCTTTGTGCGTATTTCTATATAAATTAACAGGAAGTATACAGGCGAAAAAGCTTCTAATATGTAATAAAATCCCTTGTACGTACTTCTATATCCATTAATAGGAAGTATACAGGCGAAAAAGCTTCTAATATGTAATAAAAGCCCTGGTACGAACTTCTATATCCATTAACAGGTAGTATACAGGCAAAAAAGCTTCTAAAATGTAATAAAAGCCCTTGTACGTACTTCTATATCCATTAACAGGAAGTATACAGGCGAAAAGCCTCTAATATGTAATAAAACCTTTTTGCGTATTTCTATATAAATTAACAGGAAGTATACAGGCGGAAAAGCTTCTAATATGTAATAAAAGCCTTTGTGCGTATTTCTATATCCATTAACTTGTAGTGTACAGGCGAAAAGCTTCTAATATGTAACAAAAGCTTTTGTACGTATTTGTATATAAATTAACAGGAAGTATACAAGCGGAAAAGCTTCTAATATGTAATAAAAGCCTTTGTACGTATTTCTATATAAATTAACAGGGAGTATACAGGCGGAAAAGCTTCTAATATGTAATAAAAGCCTTTGTGCATATTTCTATATCCATTAACAGGTAGTATACAGGCGGAAAAGCTTCTAATATGTAATAAAAGCCTTTGTGCGTATTTCTATATCCATTAACAGGAAGTATACAGGAGGAAAAGCTTCTAATATGTAGTAAAAGCTTTTGTGCGTATTTCTATATAAATTAACAGGCAGTGTACAGGCGGAAAAGCTTCTAATATGTAATAAAAGCCCTTGTACGTACTTCTATACCCATTAACAGGAAGTATACAGGCGAAAGCTTCTAATATGTAATAAAAGCATTTGTGCGTATTTCTATATCCATTAACCTGTAGTGTAGAGGCGAAAAGCTTCTAATATGTAACAAAAGCCTTTGTACGTATTTCTATATCAATTAACAGGAAGTATACAAGCGGAAAAGCTTCTAATATGTAATAAAAGCCTTTGTGCGTATTTGTATATAAATTAACAGGATGTATACAGGCGGAAGAGCTTCTAATATGTAATGAAAGCCTTTGTACGTATTTCTATATAAATTAGCAGGAAGTATACAGGCGGAAAAGCTTCTAATATGTAATAAAAGCCTTTGTGCGTATTTCTATATAAATTAACAGGAAGTATACAGGCGGAAAAGCTTCTAATATGTAATAAAAGCCTTTGTCCGTATCTCTATATAAATTAACAGGAAGTATACAGGCGGAAAAGCTTCTAATATGTAATAAAAGCCTTTGTACGTATTTCTATATCCATTAACAGGCAGTGTACAGGCAAAAAAGCTTCTAATATGTAATAAAAGACTTTGTGCGTATTTCTATATCCAATAACAGGTAGTGTACAGGCAAAAAAGCTTCTAATATGTAATAAAAGCCTTTGTGCGTATTTCTATATCCATTAACAGGTAGTGTATAGGCAAAAAAGCTTCTAATATGTAATAAAAAACCTTTGTGCGTATTTCTATATAAATTAACAGGAAGTATACAGGCGGAAAAGCTTCTAATATGTAATAAAAGCATTTGTGCGTATTTCTATATCCATTAACAGGAAGTATACAGGCGGAAAAGCTTCTAATATGTAATTAAAGCCTTTGTACGTATTTCTATATCCATTAACAGGTAGTGTACAGGCAAAAAAGCTTCTAATATGTAATAAAAGCCTTTGTACGTATTTCTATATCCATTAACAGGAAGTATACAGGCGAAAAAGCTTCTAATATGTAATAAAAGCCCTTGTACGTACTTCTATATCCATTAATAGGAAGTATACAGGCGAAAAAGCTTCTAATATGTAACAAAAGCCCTTGTACGTACTTCTATACCCATTAACAGGAAGTATACAGGCGAAAGCTTCTAATATGTAATAAAAGCATTTGTGCGTATTTCTATATCCATTAACAGGAAGTATACAGGCGGAAAAGCTTGTAATATGTAATAAAAGCCTTTGTACGTATTTCTATATAAATTAACAGGAAGTATACAGGCAAAAAAGCTTCTAATATGTAATAAAAGCCTTTGCGCGTATTTCTATATCCATTAACAGGCAGTGTACAGGCAAAAAAGCTTCTAATATGTAATAAAAGCCTTTGTGCGTATTTCTATATCCATTAACAGTTAGTGTACAGGCAAAAAAGCTTCTAATATGTAATAAAAGCCTTTGTGCGTATTTCTATATAAATTAACAGGAAGTATACAGGCGAAAAAGCTTCTAATATGTAATAAAATCCCTTGTACGTACTTCTATATCCATTAATAGGAAGTATACAGGCGAAAAAGCTTCTAATATGTAATAAAAGCCCTGGCACGAACTTCTATATCCATTAACAGGTAGTATACAGGCAAAAAAGCTTCTAAAATGTAATAAAAGCCCTTGTACGTACTTCTATATCCATTAACAGGAAGTATACAGGCGAAAAGCCTCTAATATGTAATAAAACCTTTTTGCGTATTTCTATATAAATTAACAGGAAGTATACAGGCGGAAAAGCTTCTAATATGTAATAAAAGCCTTTGTGCGTATTTCTATATCCATTAACTTGTAGTGTACAGGCGAAAAGCTTCTAATATGTAACAAAAGCCTTTGTACGTATTTCTATATAAATTAACAGGAAGTATACAAGCGGAAAAGCTTCTAATATGTAATAAAAGCCTTTGTACGTATTTCTATATAAATTAGCAGGAAGTATACAGGCGGAAAAGCTTCTAATATGTAATAAAAGCCTTTGTGCATATTTCTATATCCATTAACAGGAAGTATACAGGCGGAAAAGCTTCTAATATGTAATAAAAGCCTTTGTGCGTATTTCTATATAAATTAACAGGAAGTATACAGGCGGAAGCGCTTCTAATATGTAATGAAAGCCTTTGTACGTATTTCTATATAAATTAACAGGAAGTATACAGGCAAAAAAGCTTCTAATATGTAATAAAAGCCTTTTTGCGTATTTCTATATCCATTAACAGGCAGTGTACAGGCGGAAAAGCTTCTAATATGTAGTAAAAGCTTTTGTGCGTATTTCTATATAAATTAACAGGCAGTGTACAGGCGGAAAAGCTTCTAACATGTAATAAAATCTTTTGTCCGTATTTCTGTATAAATTAACAGGAAGTATACAGGCGGAAAAGCTTCTAATATGTACTAAAAGACTTTGTACGTATTTCTATATAAATTAACAGGAAGTATACAGGCGGAAAAGCTTCTAATATGTATTAAAAGCCTTTGTACGTATTTCTATATAAATTAACAGGAAGTATACAGGCGGAAAAGCTTCTAATATGTAATAAAAGCCTTTGTACGTATTTCTATATCCATTAACAGGCAGTGTACAGGCAAAAAAGCTTCTAATATGTAATAAAAGCCTTTGTGCGTATTTCTATATCCAATAACAGGTGGTGTACAGGCAAAAAAGCTTCTAATATGTAATAAAAGCCTTTGTGCGTATTTCTATATCCATTAACAGGTAGTGTATAGGCAAAAAAACCTTCTAATATGTAATAAAAAACCTTTGTGCGTATTTCTATATAAATTAACAGGAAGTATACAGGCGGAAAAGCTTCTAATATGTAATAAAAGCATTTGTGCGTATTTCTATATCCATTAACAGGAAGTATACAGGCGGAAAAGCTTCTAATATGTAATTAAAGCCTTTGTACGTATTTCTATATCCATTAACAGGAAGTATACAGGCGGAAAAGCTTCTAATATGTAATAAAAGCCTTTGTACGTATTTCTATATAAATTTACAGGAAGTATACAGGCAATAAAGCTTCTAATATGTAATAAAAGCCTTTGTGCGTATTTCTATATCCATGAACAGGTAGTGTATAGGCAAAAAAGCTTCTAATATGTAATAAAAGCCTTTGTACGTATTTTTATATAAATTAACTGGAAGTATACAGGCGGAAAAGCTTCTAATATGTAATAAAAGCATTTGTGCGTATTTCTATATCCATTAACAGGAAGTATACAGGCGGAAAAGCTTCTAATATGTAATAAAAGCCTTTGTACGTATTTCTATATAAATTAACAGGAAGTATACAGGCAAAAAAGCTTCTAATATATAATAAAAGCCTTTGTGCGTATTTCTATATCCATTAACAGGCAGTGTACAGGCAAAAAAACTTCTAATATGTAATAAAAGCCTTTGTGCGTATTTCTATATCCATTAACAGGTAGTGTACAGGCAAAAAAGCTTCTAATATGTAATAAAAGCCTTTGTACGTATTTCTATATAAATTAACAGGTAGTGTACAGGCAAAAAAGCTTCTAATATGTAATAAAAGCCTTTGTGCGTATTTCTATATCCATTAACAGGTAGTGTACAGGCAAAAAAGCTTCTAATATGTAATAAAAGCCTTTGTGCGTATTTCTATAAAAATTAACAGGAAGTATACAGGCGGAAAAGCTTCTAATATGTAATAAAAGCCTTTGTGCGTATTTCTATATCCATTAACAGGAAGTATACAGGAGGAAAAGCTTCTAATATGTAGTAAAAGCTTTTGTGCGTATTTCTATATAAATTAACAGGCAGTGTACAGGCGGAAAAGCTTCTAATATGTAATAAAAGCCCTTGTACGTACTTCTATACCCATTAACAGGAAGTATACAGGCGAAAGCTTCTAATATGTAATAAAAGCATTTGTGCGTATTTCTATATCCATTAACAGGAAGTATACAGGCGGAAAAGCTTCTAAGGTGTAATAAAAGCCTTTGTGCGTATTTCTATATCCATTAACCTGTAGTGTAGAGGCGAAAAGCTTCTAATATGTAACAAAAGCCTTTGTACGTATTTCTATATCAATTAACAGGAAGTATACAAGCGGAAAAGCTTCTAATATGTAATAAAAGCCTTTGTGCGTATTTGTATATAAATTAACAGGATGTATACAGGCGGAAGAGCTTCTAATATGTAATGAAAGCCTTTGTACGTATTTCTATATAAATTAGCAGGAAGTATACAGGCGGAAAAGCTTCTAATATGTAATAAAAGCCTTTGTGCGTATTTCTATATAAATTAACAGGAAGTATACAGGCGGAAAAGCTTCTAATATGTAATAAAAGCCTTTGTCCGTATCTCTATATAAATTAACAGGAAGTATACAGGCGGAAAAGCTTCTAATATGTAATAAAAGCCTTTGTACGTATTTCTATATCCATTAACAGGCAGTGTACAGGCAAAAAAGCTTCTAATATGTAATAAAAGACTTTGTGCGTATTTCTATATCCAATAACAGGTAGTGTACAGGCAAAAAAGCTTCTAATATGTAATAAAAGCCTTTGTGCGTATTTCTATATCCATTAACAGGTAGTGTATAGGCAAAAAAGCTTCTAATATGTAATAAAAAACCTTTGTGCGTATTTCTATATAAATTAACAGGAAGTATACAGGCGGAAAAGCTTCTAATATGTAATAAAAGCATTTGTGCGTATTTCTATATCCATTAACAGGAAGTATACAGGCGGAAAAGCTTCTAATATGTAATTAAAGCCTTTGTACGTATTTCTATATCCATTAACAGGTAGTGTACAGGCAAAAAAGCTTCTAATATGTAATAAAAGCCTTTGTACGTATTTCTATATCCATTAACAGGAAGTATACAGGCGAAAAAGCTTCTAATATGTAATAAAAGCCCTTGTACGTACTTCTATATCCATTAATAGGAAGTATACAGGCGAAAAAGCTTCTAATATGTAACAAAAGCCCTTGTACGTACTTCTATACCCATTAAGAGGAAGTATACAGGCGAAAGCTTCTAATATGTAATAAAAGCATTTGTGCGTATTTCTATATCCATTAACAGGAAGTATACAGGCGGAAAAGCTTGTAATATGTAATAAAAGCCTTTGTACGTATTTCTATATAAATTAACAGGAAGTATACAGGCAAAAAAGCTTCTAATATGTAATAAAAGCCTTTGCGCGTATTTCTATATCCATTAACAGGCAGTGTACAGGCAAAAAAGCTTCTAATATGTAATAAAAGCCTTTGTGCGTATTTCTATATCCATTAACAGTTAGTGTACAGGCAAAAAAGCTTCTAATATGTAATAAAAGCCTTTGTGCGTATTTCTATATAAATTAACAGGAAGTATACAGGCGAAAAAGCTTCTAATATGTAATAAAATCCCTTGTACGTACTTCTATATCCATTAATAGGAAGTATACAGGCGAAAAAGCTTCTAATATGTAATAAAAGCCCTGGCACGAACTTCTATATCCATTAACAGGTAGTATACAGGCAAAAAAGCTTCTAAAATGTAATAAAAGCCCTTGTACGTACTTCTATATCCATTAACAGGAAGTATACAGGCGAAAAGCCTCTAATATGTAATAAAACCTTTTTGCGTATTTCTATATAAATTAACAGGAAGTATACAGGCGGAAAAGCTTCTAATATGTAATAAAAGCCTTTGTGCGTATTTCTATATCCATTAACTTGTAGTGTACAGGCAAAAAGCTTCTAATATGTAACAAAAGCCTTTGTACGTATTTCTATATAAATTAACAGGAAGTATACAAGCGGAAAAGCTTATAATATGTAATAAAAGCATTTGTACGTATTTCTATATAAATTAGCAGGAAGTATACAGGCGGAAAAGCTTCTAATATGTAATAAAAGCCTTTGTGCATATTTCTATATCCATTAACAGGAAGTATACAGGCGGAAAAGCTTCTAATATGTAATAAAAGCCTTTGTGCGTATTTCTATATAAATTAACAGGAAGTATACAGGCGGAAGCGCTTCTAATATGTAATGAAAGCCTTTGTACGTATTTCTATATAAATTAACAGGAAGTATACAGGCAAAAAAGCTTCTAATATGTAATAAAAGCCTTTGTGCGTATTTCTATATCCATTAACAGGCAGTGTACAGGCGGAAAAGCTTCTAATATGTAGTAAAAGCTTTTGTGCGTATTTCTATATAAATTAACAGGCAGTGTACAGGCGGAAAAGCTTCTAGCATGTAATAAAAGCTTTTGTCCGTATTTCTGTATAAATTAACAGGAAGTATACAGGCGGAAAAGCTTCTAATATGTACTAAAAGCCTTTGTACGTATTTCTATATAAATTAACAGGAAGTATACAGGCGGAAAAGCTTCTAATATGTATTAAAAGCCTTTGTACGTATTTCTATATAAATTAACAGGAAGTATACAGGCGGAAAAGCTTCTAATATGTAATAAAAGCCTTTGTACGTATTTCTATATCCATTAACAGGCAGTGTACAGGCAAAAAAGCTTCTAATATGTAATAAAAGCCTTTGTGCGTATTTCTATATCCAATAACAGGTGGTGTACAGCCAAAAAAGCTTCTAATATGTAATAAAAGCCTTTGTGCGTATTTCTATATCCATTAACAGGTAGTGTATAGGCAAAAAAACCTTCTAATATGTAATAAAAAACCTTTGTGCGTATTTCTATATAAATTAACAGGAAGTATACAGGCGGAAAAGCTTCTAATATGTAATAAAAGCATTTGTGCGTATTTCTATATCCATTAACAGGAAGTATACAGGCGGAAAAGCTTCTAATATGTAATTAAAGCCTTTGTACGTATTTCTATATCCATTAACAGGTAGTGTACAGGCAAAAAAGCTTCTAATATGTAATAAAAGCCTTTGTACGTATTTCTATATCCATTAACAGGAAGTATACAGGCGAAAAAGCTTCTAATATGTAATAAAAGCCCTTGTACGTACTTCTATATCCATTAATAGGAAGTATACAGGCGAAAAAGCTTTTAATATGTAATAAAAGCCCTTGTACGTACTTCTATACCCATTAACAGGAAGTATACAGGCGAAAGCTTCTAATATGTAATAAAAGCATTTGTGCGTATTTCTATATCCATTAACAGGAAGTATACAGGCGGAAAAGCTTCTAAGGTGTAATAAAAGCCTTTGTGCGTATTTCTATATCCATTAACCTGGAGTGTAGAGGCGAAAAGCTTCTAATATGTAACAAAAGCATTTGTACGTATTTCTATATAAATTAACAGGAAGTATACAAGCGGAAAAGCTTCTAATATGTAATAAAAGCCTTTGTGCGTATTTGTATATAAATTAAAAGGATGTATACAGGCGGAAGAGCTTCTAATATGTAATGAAAGCCTTTGTACGTATTTCTATATAAATTAGCAGGAAGTATACAGGCGGAAAAGCTTCTAATATGTAATAAAAGCCTTTGTGCGTATTTCTATATAAATTAACAGGAAGTATACAGGCGGAAAAGCTTCTAATATGTAATAAAAGCCTTTGTCCGTATCTCTATATAAATTAACAGGAAGTATACAGGCGGAAAAGCTTCTAATATGTAATAAAAGCCTTTGTACGTATTTCTATATCCATTAACAGGCAGTGTACAGGCAAAAAAGCTTCTAATATGTAAAAAAAACTTTGTGCGTATTTCTATATCCAATAACAGGTAGTGTACAGGCAAAAAAGCTTCTAATATGTAATAAAAGCCTTTGTGCGTATTTCTATATCCATTAACAGGTAGTGTATAGGCAAAAAAGCTTCTAATATGTAATAAAAAACCTTTGTGCGTATTTCTATATAAATTAACAGGAAGTATACAGGCGGAAAAGCTTCTAATATGTAATAAAAGCATTTGTGCGTATTTCTATATCCATTAACAGGAAGTATACAGGCGGAAAAGCTTCTAATATGTAATTAAAGCCTTTGTACGTATTTCTATATCCATTAACAGGTAGTGTACAGGCAAAAAAGCTTCTAATATGTAATAAAAGCCTTTGTACGTATTTCTATATCCATTAACAGGAAGTATACAGGCGAAAAAGCTTCTAATATGTAATAAAAGCCCTTGTACGTACTTCTATATCCATTAATAGGAAGTATACAGGCGAAAAAGCTTCTAATATGTAACAAAAGCCCTTGTACGTACTTCTATACCCATTAACAGGAAGTATACAGGCGAAAGCTT
This sequence comes from Mantis religiosa, assembly GCA_030765055.1. Taxonomy (NCBI): domain Eukaryota; kingdom Metazoa; phylum Arthropoda; class Insecta; order Mantodea; family Mantidae; genus Mantis; species Mantis religiosa. Next base: position 340,571,743 of record CM060950.1, on the reverse strand, counting down.
CTAATATGTAATAAAAGCATTTGTGCGTATTTCCATATCCATTAACAGGAAGTATACAGGCGGAAAAGCTTGTAATATGTAATAAAAGCCTTTGTACGTATTTCTATATAAATTAACAGGAAGTATACAGGCAAAAAAGCTTCTAATATGTAATAAAAGCCTTTGCGCGTATTTCTATATCCATTAACAGGCAGTGTACAGGCAAAAAAGCTTCTAATATGTAATAAAAGCCTTTGTGCGTATTTCTATATCCATTAACAGGTAGTGTACAGGCAAAAAAGCTTCTAATATGTAATAAAAGCCTTTGTACGTATTTCTATATAAATTAACAGGTAGTGTACAGGTAAAAAAGCTTCTAATATGTAATAAAAGCCTTTGTGCGTATTTCTATATCCATTAACAGTTAGTGTACAGGCAAAAAAGCTTCTAATATGTAATAAAAGCCTTTGTGCGTATTTCTATATAAATTAACAGGAAGTATACAGGCGAAAAAGCTTCTAATATGTAATAAAATCCCTTGTACGTACTTCTATATCCATTAATAGGAAGTATACAGGCGAAAAAGCTTCTAATATGTAATAAAAGCCCTGGTACGAACTTCTATATCCATTAACAGGTAGTATACAGGCAAAAAAGCTTCTAAAATATAATAAAAGCCCTTGTACGTACTTCTATATCCATTAACAGGAAGTATACAGGCGAAAAGCCTCTAATATGTAATAAAACCTTTTTGCGTATTTCTATATAAATTAACAGGAAGTATACAGGCGGAAAAGCTTCTAATATGTAATAAAAGCCTTTGTGCGTATTTCTATATCCATTAACTTGTAGTGTACAGGCGAAAAGCTTCTAATATGTAACAAAAGCTTTTGTACGTATTTCTATATAAATTAACAGGAAGTATACAAGCGGGAAAGCTTCTAATAAGTAATAAAAGCCTTTGTACGTATTTCTATATAAATTAACAGGGAGTATACAGGCGGAAAAGCTTCTAATATGTAATAAAAGCCTTTGTGCATATTTCTATATCCATTAACAGGTAGTATACAGGCGGAAAAGCTTCTAATATGTAATAAAAGCCTTTGTGCGTATTTCTATATCCATTAACAGGAAGTATACAGGAGGAAAAGCTTCTAATATGTAGTAAAATCTTTTGTGCGTATTTCTATATAAATTAACAGGCAGTGTACAGGCGGAAAAGCTTCTAATATGTAATAAAAGCTTTTGTCCGTATTTCTGTATAAATTAACAGGAAGTATACAGGCGGAAAAGCTTCTAATATGTACTAAAAGCCTTTGTACGTATTTCTATATAAATTAACAGGAAGTATACAGGCGGAAAAGCTTCTAATATGTATTAAAAGCCTTTGTACGTATTTCTATATAAATTAACAGGAAGTATACAGGCGGAAAAGCTTCTAATATGTAATAAAAGCCTTTGTACGTATTTCTATATCCATTAACAGGCAGTGTACAGGCAAAAAAGCTTCTAATATGTAATAAAAGCCTTTGTGCGTATTTCTATATCCAATAACAGGTAGTGTACAGGCAAAAAAGCTTCTAATATGTAATAAAAGCCTTTGTGCGTATTTCTATATCCATTAACAGGTAGTGTACAGGCAAAAAAGCTTCTAATATGTAATAAAAAACCTTTGTGCGTATTTCTCTATAAATTAACAGGAAGTATACAGGCGGAAAAGCTTCTAATATGTAATAAAAGCATTTGTGCGTATTTCTATATCCATTAACAGGAAGTATACAGGCGGAAAAGCTTCTAATATGTAATTAAAGCCTTTGTACGTATTTCTATATCCATTAACAGGTAGTGTACAGGCAAAAAAGCTTCTAATATGTAATAAAAGCCTTTGTACGTATTTCTATATCCATTAACAGGAAGTATACAGGCGAAAAAGCTTCTAATATGTAATAAAAGCCCTTGTACGTACTTCTATATCCATTAATAGGAAGTATACAGGCGAAAAAGCTTTTAATATGTAATAAAAGCCCTTGTACGTACTTCTATACCCATTAACAGGAAGTATACAGGCGAAAGCTTCTAATATGTAATAAAAGCATTTGTGCGTATTTCTATATCCATTAACAGGAAGTATACAGGCGGAAAAGCTTCTAATATGTAATAAAAGCCTTTGTACGTATTTCTATATAAATTTACAGGAAGTATACAGGCAATAAAGCTTCTAATATGTAATAAAAGCCTTTGTGCGTATTTCTATATCCATTAACAGGTAGTGTATAGGCAAAAAAGCTTCTAATATGTAATAAAAGCCTTTGTACGTATTTTTATATAAATTAACTGGAAGTATACAGGCGGAAAAGCTTCTAATATGTAATAAAAGCATTTGTGCGTATTTCTATATCCATTAACAGGAAGTATACAGGCGGAAAAGCTTCTAATATGTAATAAAAGCCTTTGTACGTATTTCTATATAAATTAACAGGAAGTATACAGGCAAAAAAGCTTCTAATATATAATAAAAGCCTTTGTGCGTATTTCTATATCCATTAACAGGTAGTGTAGAGGCAAAAAAAGCTTCTAATATGTAATAAAAGCCTTTGTACGTATTTCTATATAAATTAACAGGTAGTGTACAGGCAAAAAAGCTTCTAATATGTAATAAAAGCCTTTGTGCGTATTTCTATATCCATTAACAGGTAGTGTACAGGCAAAAAAGCTTCTAATATGTAATAAAAGCCTTTGTGCGTATTTCTATAAAAATTAACAGGAAGTATACAGGCGGAAAAGCTTCTAATATGTAATAAAAGCCTTTGTGCGTATTTCTATATAAATTAACAGGTAGTGTACAGGGGAAAAGCTTCTAATATGTAATAAAAGCCTTTCTACGTATTTCTATATAAATTAACAGGAAGTATACAAACGGAAAAGCTTCTAACATGTAATAAAAGCCTTTGTGCGTATTTCTAAATCCATTAACAGGTAGTGTACAGGCGAAAAGCTTCTAATATGTAATAAAAGCCTTTGTGCGTATTTCTATATAAATTAACAGGAAGTATACAGGCGGAAACGCTTCTAATATGTAATAAAACCTTTGTGCGTATTTCTATATAAATTAACAGGAAGTATACAGGCGGAAAAGCTTCTAATATGTAATAAAAGGCTTGGTACGTACTTCTATATCCATTAACAGGCAGTGTACAGGCAAAAAAGCTTCTAATATGTAATAAACGCCTTTGTACGTATTTATATATCCATTAACAGGTAGTGTACAGGCAAAAAAGATTTTAAAATGTAATAAAAGCCTTTGTACGTATTTTATATCCATTAACAGGAAGTATACACACGGAAAAGCTTCTAATATGTAGTAAAAGCCTTTGTACGTATTTCTATATCCATTAACAGGTAGTGTACAGGTAAAAAAGCTTCTAATACCTAATAAAAGCCTTTGTACGTATTTCTATATCCATTAACAGGAAGTATACAGGCGAAAAAGCTTCTAATATGTAATAAAAGCCCTTGTACGTACTTCTATATCCATTAATAGGAAGTATACAGGCGAAAAAGCTTCTAATATGTAATAAAAGCCTTTGTACGTATTTCTATATCCATTAACAGGCAGTGTACAGGCAAAAAAGCTTCTAATATGTAATGAAAGCCTTTGTGCGTATTTCTATATCCATTAACAGGTAGGGTATAGGCAAAAAATCTTCTAATATGTAATAAAAGCCTTTGTGCGTATTTCTAAATCCATTAACAGGTAGTGTACAGGCAAAAAAGCTTCTAATATGTAATAAAAGCCTTTGTGCGTATTTCTATATAAATTAACAGGAAGTATACAGGCGGAAAAGCTTCTAATATGTACTAAAAGCCTTTGTGCGTATTTCTATATCCATTAACTTGTAGTGTACAGGCGAAAAGCTTCTAATATGTAACAAAAGCATTTGTACGTATTTCTATATAAATTAACAGGAAGTATAGAAGCGGAAAAGCTTCTAATATGTAATAAAAGCCTTTGTACGTATTTCTATATAAATTAGCAGGAAGTATACAGGTAAAAAAGCTTCTAATATGTAATAAAAGCCTTTGTGCGTATTTCTATATCAATTAACAGGCAGTGTACAGGCAAAAAAGCTTCTAATATGTAATAAAAGCCTTTGTGCGTATTTCTATACCCATTAACAGGTAGTGTACAGGCAAAAAAGCTTCTAATATGTAATAAAAGCCTTTGTACGTATTTCTATATAAATTAACAGGTAGTGTACAGGCAAAAAAGCTTCTAATATGTAATAAAAGCCTTTGTGCGTATTTCTATATAAATTAACAGGAAGTATACGGGCGAAAAAGCTTCTAATATGTAATAAAAGCCCTTGTACGTACTTCTATATCCATTAATAAGAAGTATACAGGCGAAAAAGCTTCTAATATGTAATAAAAGCCCTTGTACGAACTTCTATATCCATTAACAGGTAGTATACAGGCGAAAAAGCTTCTAAATTGTAATAAAAGCCCTTGTACGTACATCGATATCCATTAACAGGAAGTATACAGGCGAAAAGCTTCTAATATATAATAAAACATTTTTGCGTATTTCTATATAAATTAACAGGAAGTATACAGGCGGAAAAGCTTCTAATATGTAATAAAAGCCTTTGTACGTATTTCTATATAAATTAACAGTAAGTATACAGGCGGAAAAGCTTCTAATATGTAATATAAGCCTTTGTACGTATTTCTATATAAATTAACAGGAAGTATACAGGCGGAAAAGCTTCTAATATGTAATAAAAGCCTTTGTGCGTATTTCTATATAAATTAACAGTAAGTATACAGGCGGAAAAGCTTCTAATATGTAATATAAGCCTTTGTACGTATTTCTATATAAATTAACAGGAAGTATACAGGCGGAAAAGCTTCTAATATGTAATAAAAGCCTTTGTACGTATTTCTATATCCATTAACAGGCAGTGTACAGGCAAAAAAGCTTCTAATATGTAATAAATGCCTTTGTGCGTATTTCTATATAAATTAACAGGTAGTGTACAGGGGAAAAGCTTCTAATATGTAATAAAAGTCTTTCTACGTATTTCTATATAAATTAACAGGAAGTATACAGCCGGAAAAGCTTCTAACATGTAATAAATGCCTTTGTGCGTATTTCTATATCCATTAACAGGTAGTGTACAGGCGAAAAGCTTCTAATATGTAATAAAAGCCTTTGTGCGTATTTCTATATAAATTAACAGGAAGTATACAGGCGGAAACGCTTCTAATATGTAATAAAACCTTTGTGCGTATTTCTATATAAATTAACAGGAAGTATACAGGCGGAAAAGATTCTAATATGTAATAAAAGCCTTTGTACGTGTTTCTATATCCATTAACAGGTAGTGTACAGGCAAAAAAGCCTCTAATATGTAATAAAAGCCTTTGTGCGTATTTCTATATCCATTAACAGGTAGTGTACAGGCAAAAAAGCTTCTAATATGTAATAGAAGCGTTTGTGCGTATTTCTATATAAATTAACAGGAAATATACAGGCGGAAAAGCTTCTAATATGTAATAAAAGCCTTTGCACTTACTTCTATATCCATTAACAGGCAGTGTACAGGCAAAAATCTTCTAATATGTAATAAACGCCTTTGTACGTATTTATATATCCATTAACAGGTAGTGTACAGGCAAAAAAGATTTTAAAATGTAATAAAAGCCTTTGTACGTATTTATATATCCCTTAACAGGAAGTATACAGGCGGAAAAGCTTCTAATATGTAATAAAAGCCTTTGTACGTATTTCTATATAAATTAACAGGAAGTATACAGGCAAAAAAGCTTCTAATATATAATAAAAGCCTTTGTGCGTATTTCTATATCCATTAACAGGCAGTGTACAGGCAAAAAAACTTCTAATATGTAATAAAAGCCTTTGTGCGTATTTCTATATCCATTAGCAGGTAGTGTACAGGCAAAAAAGCTTCTAATATGTAATAAAAGCCTTTGTACGTATTTCTATATAAATTAACAGGTAGTGTACAGGCAAAAAAGCTTCTAATATGTAATAAAAGCCTTTGTGCGTATTTCTATATCCATTAACAGGTAGTGTACAGGCAAAAAAGCTTCTAATATGTAATAAAAGCCTTTGTGCGTATTTCTATAAAAATTAACAGGAAGTATACAGGCGGAAAAGCTTCTAATATGTAATAAAAGCCTTTGTGCGTATTTCTATATAAATTAACAGGTAGTGTACAGGGGAAAAGCTTCTAATATGTAATAAAAGCCTTTCTACGTATTTCTATATAAATTAACAGGAAGTATACAAACGGAAAAGCTTCTAACATGTAATAAAAGCCTTTGTGCGTATTTCTAAATCCATTAACAGGTAGTGTACAGGCGAAAAGCTTCTAATATGTAATAAAAGCCTTTGTGCGTATTTCTATATAAATTAACAGGAAGTATACAGGCGGAAACGCTTCTAATATGTAATAAAACCTTTGTGCGTATTTCTATATAAATTAACAGGAAGTATACAGGCGGAAAAGGTTCTAATATGTAATAAAAGGCTTGGTACGTACTTCTATATCCATTAACAGGCAGTGTACAGGCAAAAAAGCTTCTAATATGTAATAAACGCCTTTGTACGTATTTATATATCCATTAACAGGTGGTGTACAGGCAAAAAAGATTTTAAAATGTAATAAAAGCCTTTGTACGTATTTTATATCCATTAACAGGAAGTATACAGGCGGAAAAGCTTCTAATATGTAGTAAAAGCCTTTGTACGTATTTCTATATCCATTAACAGGTAGTGTACAGGTAAAAAAGCTTCTAATACCTAATAAAAGCCTTTGTACGTATTTCTATATCCATTAACAGGAAGTATACAGGCGAAAAAGCTTCTAATATGTAATAAAAGCCCTTGTACGTACTTCTATATCCATTAATAGGAAGTATACAGGCGAAAAAGCTTCTAATATGTAATAAAAGCCTTTGTACGTATTTCTATATCCATTAACAGGCAGTGTACAGGCAAAAAAGCTTCTAATATGTAATGAAAGACTTTGTGCGTATTTCTATATCCATTAACAGGTAGTGTATAGGCAAAAAATCTTCTAATATGTAATAAAAGCCTTTGTGCGTATTTCTAAATCCATTAACAGGTAGTGTACAGGCAAAAAAGCTTCTAATATGTAATAAAAGCCTTTGTGCGTATTTCTATATAAATTAACAGGAAGTATACAGGCGGAAAAGCTTCTAATATGTAATAAAAGCCTTTGTGCGTATTTCTATATCCATTAACTTGTAGTGTACAGGCGAAAAGCTTCTAATATGTAACAAAAGCATTTGTACGTATTTCTATATAAATTAACAGGAAGTATACAAGCGGAAAAGCTTCTAATATGTAATAAAAGCCTTTGTACGTATTTCTATATAAATTAGCAGGAAGTATACAGGTAAAAAAGCTTCTAATATGTAATAAAAGCCTTTGTGCGTATTTCTATATCAATTAACAGGCAGTGTACAGGCAAAAAAGCTTCTAATATGTAATAAAAGCCTTTGTGCGTATTTCTATACCCATTAACAGGTAGTGTACAGGCAAAAAAGCTTCTAATATGTAATAAAAGCCTTTGTACGTATTTCTATATAAATTAACAGGTAGTGTACAGGCAAAAAAGCTTCTAATATGTAATAAAAGCCTTTGTGCGTATTTCTATATAAATTAACAGGAAGTATACGGGCGAAAAAGCTTCTAATATGTAATAAAAGCCCTTGTACGTACTTCTATATCCATTAATAAGAAGTATACAGGCGAAAAAGCTTCTAATATGTAATAAAAGCCCTTGTACGAACTTCTATATCCATTAACAGGTAGTATACAGGCGAAAAAGCTTCTAAAATGTAACAAAAGCCCTTGTACGTACATCGATATCCATTAACAGGAAGTATACAGGCGAAAAGCTTCTAATATGTAATAAAACATTTTTGCGTATTTCTATATAGATTAACAGGAAGTATACAGGCGGAAAAGCTTCTAATATGTAATAAAAGCCTTTGTAGGTATTTCTATATGAATTAACAGTAAGTATACAGGCGGAAAAGCTTCTAATATGTAATATAAGCCTTTGTACGTATTTCTATATAAATTAACAGGAAGTATACAGGCGGAAAAGCTTCTAATATGTACTAAAAGCCTTTGTGCGTATTTCTATATAAATTAACAGGAAGTATACAGGCGGAAAAGCTTCTAATATGTAATAAAAGCCTTTGTACGTATTTCTATATAAATTAACAGGAAGTATACAGGCGGAAAAGCTTCTAATATGTAATAAAAGCCTTTGTACGTATTTCTATATCCATTAACAGGCAGTGTACAGGCAAAAAAGCTTCTAATATGTAATAAAAGCCTTTGTGCGTATTTCTATATAAATTAACAGGTAGTGTACAGGGGAAAAGCTTCTAATATGTAATAAAAGTCTTTCTACGTATTTCTATATAAATTAACAGGAAGTATACAGGCGGAAAAGCTTCTAACATGTAATAAAAGCCTTTGTGCGTATTTCTATATCCATTAACAGGTAGTGTACAGGCGAAAAGCTTCTAATATGTAATAAAAGCCTTTGTGCGTATTTCTATATAAATTAACAGGAAGTATACAGGCGGAAACGCTTCTAATATGTAATAAAACCTTTGTGCGTATTTCTATATAAATTAACAGAAAGTATACAGGCGGAAAAGCTTCTAATATGTAATAAAAGCCTTTGTACGTGTTTCTATATCCATTAACAGGTAGTGTACAGGCAAAAAAGCCTCTAATATGTAATAAAAGCCTTTGTGCGTATTTCTATATCCATTAACAGGTAGTGTACAGGCAAAAAAGCTTCTAATATGTAATAAAAGCGTTTGTGCGTATTTCTATATAAATTAACAGGAAATATACAGGCGGAAAAGCTTCTAATATGTAATAAAAGCCTTTGCACGTACTTCTATATCCATTAACAGGCAGTGTACAGGCAAAAAAGCTTCTAATATGTAATAAACGCCTTTGTACGTATTTATATATCCATTAACAGGTAGTGTACAGGCAAAAAAGATTTTAAAATGTAATAAAAGCCTTTGTACGTATTTATATATCCCTTAACAGGAAGTATACAGGCGGAAAAGCTTCTAATATGTAGTAAAAGCCTTTGTACGTATTTCTATATCCATTAACAGGTAGTGTACAGGCAAAAAAGCTTCTAATATCTAATAAAAGCCTTTGTACGTATTTCTATATACATTAACAGGAAGTATACAGGCGAAAAAGCTTCTAATATGTAATAAAAGCCCTTGTACGTACTTCTATATCCATTAATAGGAAGTATACAGGCGAAAAAGCTTCTAATATGTAATAAAAGCCCTTGTATGTACTTCTATATCCATTAACAGGAAGTATACAGGCGAAAAGCTTCTAATATGTAATAAAAGCCTTTGTGCTTATTTCTATATAAATTAACAGGAAGTACACATGCGGAAAAGCTTCTAATATGTAATAAAAGCCTTTGTACGTATTTCTATATAAATTAACAGGAAGTATACAGGCGGAAAAGCTTCTAATATGTAATAAAAGCCTTTGTGCTTATTTCTATATAAATTAACAGGAAGTACACATGCGGAAAAGCTTCTAATATGTAATAAAAGCCTTTGTACGTATTTACATAGAAACTAACAGGAAGTATACAGGCGGAAAAGCTTCTAATATGTAATAAAAGCCTTTGTACGTATTTCTATATCCATTAACAGGCAGTGTACAGGCAAAAAAGCTTCTAATATGTAATAAAAGCCTTTGTGCGTATTTCTATATCCATTAACAGGTAGTGTATAAGCAAAAAAGCTTCTAATATGTAATAAAAGCCTTTGTGCGTATTTCTATATAAATTAACAGGAAGTATACAGGCGGAAAAGTTTCTAATATGTAATAAAAACCTTTGTGCGTATTTCTAAATCCATTAAGAGGTAGTGTACAGGCAAAAAAGCTTCTAATATGTAATAAAAGCCTTTGTGCGTATTTCTATATAAATTAACAGGAAGTATACAGGCGGAAAAGCTTCTAATATGTAATAAAAGCCTTTGTGCGTATTTCTATATCCATTAACTTGTAGTGTACAGGCGAAAAGCTTCTAATATGTAACAAAAGCCTTGTACGTATTTCTATATAAATTAACAGGAAGTATAAAAGCGGAAAATCTTCTAATATGTAATAAAAGCCTTTGTACGTATTTCTATATAAATTAACAGGAAGTATACAGGTAAAAAAGCTTCTAATATGTAATAAAAGCCTTTGTGCGTATTTCTATATCCATTAACAGGCAGTGTACAGGCAAAAAAAGCTTCTAATATGTAATAAAAGCCTTTGTGCGTATTACTATACCCATTAACAGGTAGTGTACAGGGAAAAAAGCTTCCAATATGTAATAAAAGCCTTTGTACGTATTTCTATATAAATTAACAGGTAGTGTACAGGCAAAAAAGCTTCCAATATGTAATAAAAGCCTTTGTGCGTATTTCTATATCCATTAACAGGTAGTGTACAGGCAAAAAAGCTTCTAATATGTAATAAAAGCTTTGTGCGTATTTCTATATAAATTAACAGGAAGTATACAGGCGAAAAAGCTTCAAATATGTAATAAAAGCCCTTGTACGTACTTCTATATCCATTAATAGGAAGTATACAGGCGAAAAAGCTTCTAATGTGTAATAAAAGCCCTTGTACGAACTTCTATATCCATTAACAGGTAGTATACAGGCGAAAAAGCTTCTAAAATGTAATAAAAGCCCTTGTACGTACTTCTATATCCATTAACAGGAAGTATACAGGCGAAAAGCTTCTAATATGTAATAAAACCTTTTTGCGTATTTCTATATAAATTAACAGGAAGTATACAGGCGGAAAAGCTTCTAATATGTAATAAAAGCCTTTGTACGTATTTCTATATAAATTAACAGAAAGTATACAGGCGGAAAAGCTTCTAATATGTAATAAAAGCCTTTGTACGTATTTCTATATAAATTAACAGGAAGTATACAGGCGGAAAAGCTTCTAATATGTAATAAAAGCCTTTGTGCGTATTTCTATATAAATTAACAGGAAGTATACAGGCGGAAAAGCTTCTAATATGTAATAAAGGCCTTTGTACGTATTTCTATATAAATTAACAGGAAGTATACAGGCGGAAAAGCTTCTAATATGTAATAAAAGCCTTTGTACGTATTTCTATATAAATTAACAGGAAGTATACAGGCAAAAAGCTTCTAATGTGTAATAAAAGCCTTTGTGCGTATTTCTATATCCATTAACAGGCAGTGTACAGGCAAAAAAGCTTCTAATATGTAATAAAAGCCTTTGTGCGTATTTCTATATAAATTAACAGGAAGTATACGGGCGAAAAAGCTTCTAATATGTAATAAAAGCCCTTGTACGTACTTCTATATCCATTAATAAGAAGTATACAGGCGAAAAAGCTTCTAATATGTAATAAAAGCCCTTGTACGAACTTCTATATCCATTAACAGGTAGTATACAGGCGAAAAAGCTTCTAAAATGTAACAAAAGCCCTTGTACGTACATCGATATCCATTAACAGGAAGTATACAGGCGAAAAGCTTCTAATATGTAATAAAACATTTTTGCGTATTTCTATATAGATTAACAGGAAGTATACAGGCGGAAAAGCTTCTAATATGTAATAAAAGCCTTTGTAGGTATTTCTATATAAATTAACAGTAAGTATACAGGCGGAAAAGCTTCTAATATGTAATATAAGCCTTTGTACGTATTTCTATATAAATTAACAGGAAGTATACAGGCGGAAAAGCTTCTAATATGTAATAAAAGCCTTTGTGCGTATTTCTATATAAATTAACAGGAAGTATACAGGCGGAAAAGCTTCTAATATGTAATAAAAGCCTTTGTACGTATTTCTATATAAATTAACAGGAAGTATACAGGCGGAAAAGCTTCTAATATGTAATAAAAGCCTTTGTACGTATTTCTATATCCATTAACAGGCAGTGTACAGGCAAAAAAGCTTCTAATATGTAATAAAAGCCTTTGTGCGTATTTCTATATAAATTAACAGGTAGTGTACAGGGGAAAAGCTTCTAATATGTAATAAAAGTCTTTCTACGTATTTCTATATAAATTAACAGGAAGTATACAGGCGGAAAAGCTTCTAACATGTAATAAAAGCCTTTGTGCGTATTTCTATATCCATTAACAGGTAGTGTACAGGCGAAAAGCTTCTAATATGTAATAAAAGCCTTTGTACGTGTTTCTATATCCATTAACAGGTAGTGTACAGGCAAAAAAGCCTCTAATATGTAATAAAAGCCTTTGTGCGTATTTCTATATCCATTAACAGGTAGTGTACAGGCAAAAAAGCTTCTAATATGTAATAAAAGCGTTTGTGCGTATTTCTATATAAATTAACAGGAAATATACAGGCGGAAAAGCTTCTAATATGTAATAAAAGCCTTTGCACGTACTTCTATATCCATTAACAGGCAGTGTACAGGCAAAAAAGCTTCTAATATGTAATAAACGCCTTTGTACGTATTTATATATCCATTAACAGGTAGTGTACAGGCAAAAAAGATTTTAAAATGTAATAAAAGCCTTTGTACGTATTTATATATCCCTTAACAGGAAGTATACAGGCGGAAAAGCTTCTAATATGTAGTAAAAGCCTTTGTACGTATTTCTATATCCATTAACAGGTAGTGTACAGGCGAAAAGCTTCTAATATCTAATAAAAGCCTTTGTACGTATTTCTATATACATTAACAGGAAGTATACAGGCGAAAAAGCTTCTAATATGTAATAAAAGCCCTTGTACGTACTTCTATATCCATTAATAGGAAGTATACAGGCGAAAAAGCTTCTAATATGTAATAAAAGCCCTTGTATGTACTTCTATATCCATTAACAGGAAGTATACAGGCGAAAAGCTTCTAATATGTAATAAAAGCCTTTGTGCTTATTTCTATATAAATTAACAGGAAGTACACATGCGGAAAAGCTTCTAATATGTAATAAAAGCCTTTGTACGTATTTCTATATAAATTAACAGGAAGTATACAGGCGGAAAAGCTTCTAATATGTAATAAAAGCCTTTGTGCTTATTTCTATATAAATTAACAGGAAGTACACATGCGGAAAAGCTTCTAATATGTAATAAAAGCCTTTGTACGTATTTACATAGAAACTAACAGGAAGTATACAGGCGGAAAAGCTTCTAATATGTAATAAAAGCCTTTGTACGTATTTCTATATCCATTAACAGGCAGTGTACAGGCAAAAAAGCTTCTAATATGTAATAAAAGCCTTTGTGCGTATTTCTATATCCATTAACAGGTAGTGTATAAGCAAAAAAGCTTCTAATATGTAATAAAAGCCTTTGTGCGTATTTCTATATAAATTAACAGGAAGTATACAGGCGGAAAAGTTTCTAATATGTAATAAAAACCTTTGTGCGTATTTCTAAATCCATTAAGAGGTAGTGTACAGCCAAAAAAGCTTCTAATATGTAATAAAAGCCTTTGTGCGTATTTCTATATAAATTAACAGGAAGTATACAGGCGGAAAAGCTTCTAATATGTAATAAAAGCCTTTGTGCGTATTTCTATATCCATTAACTTGTAGTGTACAGGCGAAAAGCTTCTAATATGTAACAAAAGCCTTGTACGTATTTCTATATAAATTAACAGGAAGTATAAAAGCGGAAAATCTTCTAATATGTAATAAAAGCCTTTGTACGTATTTCTATATAAATTAACAGGAAGTATACAGGTAAAAAAGCTTCTAATATGTAATAAAAGCCTTTGTGCGTATTTCTATATCCATTAACAGGCAGTGTACAGGCAAAAAAAGCTTCTAATATGTAATAAAAGCCTTTGTGCGTATTACTATACCCATTAACAGGTAGTGTACAGGGAAAAAAGCTTCCAATATGTAATAAAAGCCTTTGTACGTATTTCTATATAAATTAACAGGTAGTGTACAGGCAAAAAAGCTTCCAATATGTAATAAAAGCCTTTGTGCGTATTTCTATATCCATTAACAGGTAGTGTACAGGCAAAAAAGCTTCTAATATGTAATAAAAGCTTTGTGCGTATTTCTATATAAATTAACAGGAAGTATACAGGCGAAAAAGCTTCAAATATGTAATAAAAGCCCTTGTACGTACTTCTATATCCATTAATAGGAAGTATACAGGCGAAAAAGCTTCTAATGTGTAATAAAAGCCCTTGTACGAACTTCTATATCCATTAACAGGTAGTATACAGGCGAAAAAGCTTCTAAAATGTAATAAAAGCCCTTGTACGTACTTCTATATCCATTAACAGGAAGTATACAGGCGAAAAGCTTCTAATATGTAATAAAACCTTTTTGCGTATTTCTATATAAATTAACAGGAAGTATACAGGCGGAAAAGCTTCTAATATGTAATAAAAGCCTTTGTACGTATTTCTATATAAATTAACAGAAAGTATACAGGCGGAAAAGCTTCTAATATGTAATAAAAGCCTTTGTACGTATTTCTATATAAATTAACAGGAAGTATACAGGCGGAAAAGCTTCTAATATGTAATAAAAGCCTTTGTGCGTATTTCTATATAAATTAACAGGAAGTATACAGGCGGAAAAGCTTCTAATATGTAATAAAGGCCTTTGTACGTATTTCTATATAAATTAACAGGAAGTATACAGGCGGAAAAGCTTCTAATATGTAATAAAAGCCTTTGTACGTATTTCTATATAAATTAACAGGAAGTATACAGGCAAAAAGCTTCTAATGTGTAATAAAAGCCTTTGTGCGTATTTCTATATCCATTAACAGGCAGTGTACAGGCAAAAAAGCTTCTAATATGTAATAAAAGCCTTTGTGCGTATTTCTATACCCATTAACAGGTAGTGTAAAGGCAAAAAAGCTTCTAATATGTAACAAAAGGCTTTGTACGAATTTCTATATAAATTAACAGGTAGTGTACAGGCAAAAAAGCTTCTAATATGTAATAAAAGCCTTTGTGCGTATTTCTATATCCATTAACAGGTAGTGTACAGGCCAAAAGGCTTCTAATATGTAATAAAAGCCTTTGTGCGTATTTCTATATAAATTAACAGGAAGTATACAGGCGGAAAAGCTTCTAATATGTAATAAAAGCCTTTGTGCGTATTTCTATATAAATTAACAGGTAGTGTACAGGCGAAAAGCTTCTAATATGTAATAAAAGCCTTTGTACGTATTTCTATATAAATTAACAGGAAGTATACAGGCGGAAAAGCTTCTAACATGTAATAAAAGCCTTTGTGCGTATTTCTATATCCATTAACAGGTAGTGTACAGGCGAAAAGCTTCTAATATGTAATAAAAGCCTTTGTGCGTATTTCTACATAAATTAACAGGAAGTATACAGGCGGAAAAGCTTCTAATACGTAATAAAAGCCTTTGTACGTATTTCTATATCCATTAGCAGGCAGTGTACAGGCAAAAAAGCTTCTAATATGTAATAAAACCTTTATGCGTATTTCTATATCCATTAACAGGTAGTGTACAGGCAAAAAAGCTTCTAATATGTAATAAAAGCTTTTGTGCGTATTTCTATATAAATTAGCAGGAAGTATACCGGCGGAA
Organism: Mantis religiosa; assembly: GCA_030765055.1. NCBI lineage: Eukaryota > Metazoa > Arthropoda > Insecta > Mantodea > Mantidae > Mantis > Mantis religiosa. Next base: position 340,556,102 of record CM060950.1, on the reverse strand, counting down.
AAGCTTCTAATATGTAATAAAAGCCTTTGTACGTATTTCTATATCCATTAACAGGCAGTGTACAGGCAAAAAAGCTTCTAATATGTAATAAAAGCCTTTGTACGTGTTTCTATATCCATTAACAGGTAGTGTACAGGGAAAAAAGCTTCTAATATGTAATAAAAGCCTTTGTACGTATTTCTATATCCATTAACAGGTAGTGTACAGGCAAAAGAGCTTCTAATATGTAATAAAAGCGTTTGTGCGTATTTCTATATCCATTAACAGGTAGTATACAGGCGGAAAAGGTTCTAATATGTAATTAAAGCCTTTGTACGTACTTCTATATCCATTAACAGGAAGTATACAGGCGAAAAAGCTCGTAATATATAATAAAGGCCTCTACCAACTTGTATGTATGTATGTATGTATGTATGTATGTATGTATGTATGTATGTATGTATGTATGTATGTATGTATGTATGTATGTATGTATGTATGTATGTATGTATGTATGTATGTATGTATGTATGTATGTATGTATGTATGTATGTATGTATGTATGTATGTATGTATGTATGTATGTATGTATGTATGTATGTATGTATGTATGTATGTATGTATGTATGTATGTATGTATGTATGTATGTATGTATGTATGTATGTATGTATGTATGTATGTATGTATGTATGTATGTATGTATGTATGTATGTATGTATGTATTTATTTATTTATTCACTGCAATTGGTTACTACCCGGTGGCAGAGTTAAGAATACAGATCAAATTACAATACTAGATTTACAACAATAAGACAATAAACAATACAAACATGATATTATTTAAATTTCTTCAGCGACAGGGGACAGCCCTGAAAGACTGCTACAGGCAATTCATTCCATTTTTCAATGGTTCTATTAACAAAAGAAAATTTTCCTACGTCGGTTCTGTATCTTCTACCCTTAATTTTATACCTATGATCGTTTCGTCCATAATAATCCGGATTGTCTAACCTTACACTAACGTCCACCCATGCCTTTACACCAGCATTAGCTTTGAATAATGCTACCAACCTATGTTTTTTACGCCTAATTCTTAATTCCTCCCATTTAGTCTCATCTCCTTTTATAGACCCAAAATACTTGCCTCTTTTTATGAATTTTATTGCCCTCTTCTGTATTTTTTCTAACGGATCGATTTGGTTAGCTCTATACTGGTCCCAGCATGCTACTCCATATTCCATAATCGGCCGCACTAAGGCCTTGTAGGCAATTTTCCTGGACCTAGCGCTCCCCTTTTTCAATATTCTCATTACGAAATGTAATGCTTTCCACGCATTCCTAGATGTGGAATTTACTTGTTCGTCCCATCCAGCATTACTTGCCAGGTACACTACCAAGTATTTGCAGCTGTCCACCTGTGGAATTTGCACCCATCCCATGTGATAGTTAACAATAATTTTGCCCTTAGTTCTACTAAAAACAATGGATTTACTTTTCTTGGCATTAATTGACATTTTGTTAGCTGCAGCCCAATTACAGATTTCATTTAAATAATCCTGAAGAGCGGTTTCATGCACTGTATTCCGAATTTTATTATAAATGATACAATCGTCTGCAAACAACCTTATCTGGCAGTTAATATTAACAGCAATGTCATTAACAAAAACGAGAAACAGTAAAGGTCCTAGTACTGAGCCTTGCGGCACACCCAAACTTACGGTTCCCCTATCGGACAGCTCTTTACATACTTTAACTTTTTGAGTTCTCCCTTTCAAAAAATGTTTAACCCATAATACTATGCGTTTGTCAATTTCTGTATTAGCTAGCTTACAAATAAGTAAACTATGTGGCACTACATCAAAAGCTTTAGAAAAGTCAATTACTACTGCATCAGTTCTTCCCCCTGCATCTACCTCATCTGCCAAATCTTGAAATAATGAAGTAATTTGACTTTCGCATGAATACCCAGGTCTAAATCCATGTTGCGCTTCATTAAACCACTTTTTATTTTCTAACTCCTCTCGTATATATTCTGCAATTAAATGTTCCATTAATTTACATACTACTGAAGTTAGACTAACTGGCCGATAATTATTTATTTCTGTTTTATTACCCCCTTTATAAATCGGAACTATAATAGCTGTTTTCCAGTCTTCCGGTAAGGTACAGTTGTTAATTGAGATGTTGAACAAGAGCATAAGATAGGGAATCATGGCTTCACACCCAAGCTTTAATATTTCAGTAGGTATATTGTCTGTTCCCCTTGATTTTCGGTTTTGAGCATCTTAATCTTTTGCGTAATTTGGCCACCATTATTTGAAAAATCGTTTCTCCACTCTCCCCAATTTCCTGTTCGGAACTATCGTCGGATTTAAGAAAAACCGATACAAAATGCGAATTTAATATATTAGCTTTGTCCCTATCACTTAATACATCTATCCCATTAACGTTAAAATCTGGCATGCTCTCTTTATTTCCCCTGTGTCTTTTTACATAATTGTAAAATGATCTCCAACAATTATTTGTCCCGCTAAAAATGTTATCTAAGAATCGTTCCTGCGCTTGCAACTTTTCGTCTTGTAATTGTTTAGCTAATTCTTTAAATTTGTTAAGCAGCCATTCTGATATCTTCCTCTTATTATAAGCGTGCCTAGTCTTTCTTTTAAGTGTCCTAATACATTTTGTATAAAATTCTGGATCCGCGTTATGTTTAATAACTTTAAAAGTACGTGTTCTCTAATTGTTTCCAGGATAAGTGTTTTGAAATTAACACAAGCTTCATTTATACTAGTGGCAGATTTTACAAATAACCCATATTTTTCCCGGAGAAATGTTTGGATAGCCTCCCCGTTCACCCTATGGAAATCCCAACTATTACTTGTTCCGTTTCAAACCGGTTTGTCTGCCCTTTCCAGTTTAGGTCTAATTGCACACACTGATGGTCACTTATACCTGGCAAGACATCGCATGCAGAAAGCAATGACTCAGGTTTGCATAAAAATACGTCCAGTAATGCTGATTGTCGAGTAACAGTTTTCACGACTTGAAATAACCCCTGCTCCCAAACTAGAAAGTTAACGAGCTTATGAGCTTCACCTCCTATTAACTGTCCGTCCCTGTTTACATTTGGCAGATTTAGATCCCCTGCTAATATAACATTATTTTCCCCTTCGGAAGAGATTTTCTCCACTAGTTTATGAAGTGTAGCATAATCAGTTTCTCCAGGTGGTCTATAGCAAGCTATTATTGTTAAATTATTCCCTTTGTTTGCTTGATCAATAATATCGATTGCCATAATCTCAACCTCTTCTTCTACCCATAATGCTTTGCTGTTTAGCTCTGATTTAGCGCAAATAAAGATTCCCCCTCCCCTTCCAATCCTGTCCCTCCTAAACATCCTGTAATCTGTTCTGAATACTTCTGAATCATTAATGTCAACATTCAGCCATGATTCCGTACCTATAATGACACTTGGATTGCATATTTCTACTAAATTCCAAAACTCAACAATTTTATTCATAATACTACGGCAATTTACCTGTAGCAGCCTTAAGGAATCAGCCCCTACCTGAAAATCTACGTTTTCCTGAAGTTGGTGTCATTGCTGCCCTTGCTGCTCGTTGTCGTCAGCCCACTTCGTCACCCTCGCGAACAAAGTTGCCAGCTTTGACGATCCTCTTCGGTTCAAGTGTACCCCATCCCGTCCGTAGTCCCAGTCTTCAATCCACGAATTCGGGTCAAGAAACTGAGCACCCAGTCGCTCCGCTACCCACGAAAAAGCTTCATTTACCTGCATCACCTTTCTCCAGCTGGAGTCGCGTCGTCTTAGTACTCCACTGACGACTATTTTTGCTGAAGGAAACAGCTGTTTTGTCCTGTTAACTAAGTCGTACATGTCACCCAACACATAGTTAACACTTCTCCTCAAGTCATTGCTCCCGACATGTAATACGATTGTCCGATAGTTGCCTTCCATCTCCTCTTGCTTTCTCTCGATTTCCCTCAGCAGACCGTCAACTCTTATGCCAGGATAGCAAACTACCTCCGCCGTTGGATTTCCAGCATGTCTCACAATAGAGTCACCGACTATTAGGCAAGATTTCTCCTCTACTTTTACTCTTTCTTCCCCATGCTCCCTCAGTTGACGGTTTTCATCTTCGAGCCTCCGAATGATATCTTCCGCCTGTTGTAGCTTAATGCGTAGTTCCCGTGCTTCTTCTTGAAGCTGCTCCGGTTTCCTCTCATTTGCGGTGACGGTCTCGGCTCCCCTGCATTCCTTACATACCCAGGTTTCCTCGAAGTCCATGTCCCTCTTCACTTTCTGGCAGCCAAAGTGGAACCACATCGAGCAATTACTGCACATAAGTCCGGTCCTCAGAACTTTAAAACAGCTCCCAGATCGTTCGTCCGCTACAGGTCCAGGATTAATCTCAATTACCCCTATCACTAGTAAAGTTACTAATACAAAAATTACAAAATAACTCTGTGAAGTTTCCGTAGTACCTTCACGCTGACTACCTGCTCCCCGTGAGCGCTGACCCGACCACATTCCGATCCTCGCCCGGAAATTCACCAAGTCAACACCCATTGTCTGAGCTTACTAATACAAAAATTACAAAATAACTCTGTGAAGTTTCCGTAGTACCTTCACGCTGACTACCTGCTCCCCGTGAGCGCTGACCCGACCACATTCCGATCCTCGCCCGGAAAATCACCAAGTCAACACCCATTGTCTGAGCTTACTAATACAAAAATTACAAAATAACTCTGTGAAGTTTCCGTAGTACCTTCACGCTGACTACCTGCTCCACGTGAGCGCTGACCCGACCACATTCCGATCCTCGCCCGGAAAATCACCAAGTCAACACCCATTGTCTGAGCTTACTAATAAAAAAATTACAAAATAACTCTGTGAAGTTTCCGTAGTACCTTCACGCTGACTATCTGCTCCCCGTGAGCGCTGACCCGACCACATTCCGATCCTCGCCCGGTAAATCACCAAGTCAACACACATTGTCTGAGCTTACTAATACAATAATTACAAAATAACTCTGTGAAGCTTCCGTAGTACCTTCACGCTGACTACCTGCTCCCCGTGAGCGCTGACCCGACCACATTCGGATTCTCGCCCGGTAAATCACTAAGTCAACACACATTGTCTGAGCTCGTTTCTACCTGCCTCTCTACCTGGCACGTCCGATATCCTCAAGCTCCAGACACCGAATGTATATGGTATATAGATTAACAGGAAGTATACTGGCAAAAAAGCTCCCAACATATAATAAAGGCCTCTCTACCAACTTGTATATGGATTAACGGGAGGTATACATGCAAAAAAGCTCCTAATATATAAGAAAGGCCTTTCTGCGAACTTCTGCATCGATTAACAGAAAGTATGCAGGCGAAAAAGCTCCTGATATAGAAGAAAGGCCTCTCTACCACCTTGTATATAGATTAACAGGAAGTATACAGGCGAAAAAGCTCCTGATATAGAAGAAAGGCCTCTCTACCAACTTGTATATAGATTAACAGGAAGTATACAGGCGAAAAAGCTCCTGATATATAAGAAAGGCCTCTCTACCAACTTGTATATCGATTAACAGGAAGTATACAGGCGAAAAAGCTCCTGATATATAAGAAAGGCCTCTCTACCAACTTGTATATAGATTAACAGGAAGTATACAGGTGATAACGCTCCTAATATATAATAAAAGCACCTCTACCAACTTGTATATAGATTAACAGGAAGTATACAGGCGAAAGAGCTCCTAATATATAAGAAAGGCCTCTCTACCAACTTCTATATCGATTAACAGGAAGTATACAGGCGATAACGCTCCTAATATATAATAAAGGCCCCTCTACCAACTTGTATATAGATTAACAGGAAGTATACAGGCGATAATGCTCCTAATATATAATAAAGGCCTCTCTACCAACTTGTATATAGATTAACAGGAAGTATACAGGCGATAACGCTCCTAATATATAATAAAGGCCTCTCTACCAACTTGTATATAGATTAACAGGAAGTATAGAGGCAAAAACGCTCCAAATATATAAGAAAGGCCTCTCTACCAACTTGTATATAGATTAACAGGAAGTATACAGGCGAAAAAGCTCCTAATATATAAGAAAGGCCTCTCTACCAACTTGTATATAGATTAACAGGAAGTATACAGGCGAAAAAGCTCCTGATATATAAGAAAGGCCTCTCTACCAACTTGTATATAGATTAACAGGAAGTATACAGGCGATAATGCTCCTAATATATAAAAAAAGCACCTCTACCAACTTGTATATAGATTAACAGGAAGTATACAGGCGATAATGCTCCTAATATATAATAAAAGCACCTCTACCAACTTGTATATCGATTAACAGGAAGTATATAGGCGATAATGCTCCTAATATATAATAAAAGCACCTCTACCAACTTGTATATAGATTAACAGGAAGTATACAGGCGATAATGCTCCTAATATATAATAAAAGCACCTCTACCAACTTGTATATAGATTAACAGGAAGTATACAGGCGATAATGCTCCTAATATATAATAAAAGCACCTCTACCAACTTGTATATAGATTAACAGGAAGTATACAGGCGATAATGCTCCTAATATATAATAAAAGCACCTCTACCAACTTGTATATAGATTAACAGGAAGTATACAGGCGAAAACGCTCCTAATATATAATAAAGGCCTCTCTACCAACTTGTATATAGATTAACAGGAAGTATACAGGCGAAAACGCTCCTAATATATAATAAAAGCACCTCTACCAACTTGTATATAGATTAACAGGAAGTATACAGGCGAAAACGCTCCTAATATATAATAAAGGCCTCTCTACCAACTTGTATATAGATTAACAGGAAGTATACGGGCGATAATGCTCCTAATATATAATAAAGGCCTCTCTACCAACTTGTATATAGATTAACAGGAAGTATACAGGCGATAATGCTCCTAATATATACTAAAGGCCTCTCTACCAACTTGTATATCGATTAACAGGAAGTCTACTGGCGATAACGCTCCTAATATATAATAAAAGCACCTCTACCAACTTGTATATAGATTAACAGGAAGTATATAGGCGAAAACGCTCCTAATATATAATAAAAGCCTCTCTACCAACTTGTATATCGATTAACAGGAAGTATATAGGCGAAAACGCTCCTAATATATAATAAAAGCCTCTCTACCAACTTGTATATCGATTAACAGGAAGTATATAGGCGAAAACGCTCCTAATATATAATAAAAGCCCCTCTACCAACTTGTATATAGATTAACAGGAAGTATATAGGCGAAAACGCTCCTAATATATAATAAAAGCCTCTCTACCAACTTGTATATCGATTAACAGGAAGTATATAGGCGAAAACGCTCCTAATATATAATAAAAGCCTCTCTACCAACTTGTATATCGATTAACAGGAAGTCTACTGGCGATAATGCTCCTAATGTATAATAAAAGCCTCTCTACCAACTTGTATATAGATTAACAGGAAGTATATAGGCGCAAACGCTCCTAATATATAAAAAAAGCACCTCTACCAACTTGTATATCGATTAACAGGAAGTATATAGGCGAAAACGCTCCTAATATATAATAAAAGCCTCTCTACCAACTTGTATATCGATTAACAGGAAGTATATAGGCGAAAACGCTCCTAATATATAATAAAAGCCTCTCTACCAACTTGTATATTAATTAACAGGAAGTATATAGGCGAAAACGCTCCTAATATATAATAAAAGCCTCTCTACCAACTTGTATATCGATTAACAGGAAGTATATAGGCGAAAACGCTCCTAATATATAATAAAAGCCTCTCTACCAACTTGTATATCGATTAACAGGAAGTATATAGGCGAAAACGCTCCTAATATATAATAAAAGCCTCTCTACCAACTTGTATATAGATTAACAGGAAGTATACAGGCGAAAACGCTCCTAATATATAATAAAAGCACCTCTACCAACTTGTATATCGATTAACAGGAAGTATATAGGCGAAAACGCTCCTAATATATAATAAAGTCCTCTCTACCAACTTGTATATCGATTAACAGGAAGTATATAGGCGAAAACGCTCCTAATATATAATAAAAGCCTCTCTACCAACTTGTATATCGATTAACAGGAAGTATATAGGCGAAAACGCTCCTAATATATAATAAAGTCCTCTCTACCAACTTGTATATCGATTAACAGGAAGTATATAGGCGAAAACGCTCCTAATATATAATAAAAGCCTCTCTACCAACTTGTATATCGATTAACAGGAAGTATATAGGCGAAAACGCTCCTAATATATAATAAAGTCCTCTCTACCAACTTGTATATCGATTAACAGGAAGTATATAGGCGAAAACGCTCCTAATATATAATAAAGTCCTCTCTACCAACTTGTATATCGATTAACAGGAAGTATATAGGCGAAAACGTTCCTAATATATAATAAAAGCACCTCTACCAACTTGTATATCGATTAACAGGAAGTATACTGGCGATAACGCTCCTAATATATAATAAAGTCCTCTCTACCAACTTGTATATAGATTAACAGGAAGTATACAAGAGAAAACGTTCCTAATATATAATAAAGTCCTCTCTACCAACTTGTATATCGATTAACAGGAAGTATATAGGCGAAAACGTTCCTAATATATAATAAAGTCCTCTCTACCAACTTGTATATCGATTAACAGGGAGTATACTGGCGATAACGCTCCTAATATATAATAAAGTCCTCTCTACCAACTTGTATATAGATAAACAGGAAGTATACAGGCGAAAACGTTCCTAATATATAATAAAGTCCTCTCTACCAACTTGTATATCGATCAACAGGAAGTATACTGGCGATAACGCTCCTAATATATAATAAAGTCCTCTCTACCAACTTGTATATAGATTAACAGGAAGTATACAGGCGAAAACGCTCCTAATATATAATAAAGTCCTCTCTACCAACTTGTATATCGATTAACAGGAAGTATACAGGCGAAAACGCTCCTAATATATTGTAACAAGACCGCTAGAACACCCTGTACCAGCTGGGAACGGAAGGCAGGGGGGAGGACCGCGTTAGCCACACCTTCTCCTCGTTTGTCTTGTACTGGTGACAGGCTTGTGGTTAGGGGAAAACATGACTGGTCGTCTGTTTTCCTTCTACCTGTTTCTCGATTTTTCTGTTACCAGAACAATCGTGTAAACACCAGAAACCGGCGATATTCCTATAAAGAGGGTTACAGACAGACAGTGTGAGTCAGTTGTTGAGTTGGTTTTGGTGTAGTCAGTCAGTTGTTGGTTTGAGTTGGTCAATCAGTTGGTTAGTGAATGAGGACAGTTCTTGGTGTAAGAAGAGTTAGTCAGTGACGTGTTAATGAACGAAAGGATTGTGAATGAGAAGACTGTGCGTGCATCGGAGTTTATGTAATCGCGAGTACAAGTGAAGTTGTAACGGACGAACTGGTAAATTGTAATTGTGTGCAGCAAGTAATTTTGTGTAATTGGCAAGTGTTAAACTGTAAGTCGGTGGAAATAAAGAACATTGTTGAGTTTGTGTAATTGGACTTTTTATTCCACGAACCCACAAAGTCACACTGGCGTCAGAAGTGGGATATAACACAAAGTCACACTGGTGTCAGGAAGCGGGAAAAGAACATCACCGAACATTACAACGATGGAGGCAGCATTAGAAAAGATTTTAGCGGAACTGAAAGAAATGAAGACGGCTAAAGACAACATCATCAGGAAGATGGAAGAAATGCGGGCCGAATTAACAGAGACGCTGGAGACTAGAAATAACCTGGCCGCGGAACTGAAACTAATCAGGACGGCTAGGGAGAACATCGCCGCAGAGTTGAAACAAATGAAGACGGCAAACAACATCGCCGAGAAGATGGAACAAGTGAAGGCCGAGTTAACCACGGAAATGAGAGCAGCGAATGACGGTCCGGCTACCGAAATGAAGGTGGCGAACGAGGCTCTCGCCGCCAAGTTTGAAGAACAGTTGGCCGGTGTGAGGGATGACGTGACGGAGCTGGGCGAGCGGAAGGGTCAAGTAGACGACCGCCTTAATGATTTAGAGGAAAAGGCCGACAACATCGCAAAACCCCTCACCCGCCTGACGGAGGAAAACCGGCCTTATGTGTGGACGGAGGACGCCGAAGACGCTTTCCAGCACCCGAAGGGGACCCTGTGCAGTGCTTCAATTTTGGGTTTCCCACAACCGGGTGGCGCCTCCATTGTGGACACCGACGCCAGCGACCATTGCATTGGTGGTGTCCTATCGCAGATCCAGGACGGCCACGAGCGCACAAGAGTGGAAGAGAAGGAGCGTGCCGCAGCAGTCCGAGTAGTTGTGGCAGTGCCTGCTGAAGGCTGGGATAGCGCAGGCCTGAGGAGGGAGCAGCTGGCGGACGCAGACTTGGGGCCACTCTTGAGGGAAGTGGACGCAGGGACGAGACCAACCTGGGAGGACATCGCACCGAGGAGCGCCACCTACAAGTCGCACTGGGCAAAATGGGACTCGTTGAAGACGAGAGAGGGCGTGCTGTTCCGGGTATGGGAGTCACCCGATGGGAAGGCGCAGAGAGGACAGTTGGTACTTCCCCGGAGTAAGGTCCCGGAAATCTTGGAGGAAGTGCACGCCGGTACTTCAGGAGGACACCTGGGAGCGAACCGAATGATTCACAAACTACGGCAGCGCTACTTCTGGCTCAGACTCCGGGCAGATCCTGGTGGTACACCTGGACCGCCTCGCACGCTACGATGGGGCTGTTCGAGGACGAACAGCTTTGAGGAGGGAGCAGTGTAACAAGACCGCTAGAACACCCTGTACCAGCTGCGAACGGAAGGCAGGGGGGAGGACCGCGTTAGCCACACCTTCTCCTCGTTTGTCTTGTACTGGTGACAGGCTTGTGGTTAGGGGAAAACATGACTGGTCGTCTGTTTTCCTTCTACCTGTTTCTCGATTTTTCTGTTACCAGAACAATCGTGTAAACACCAGAAACCGGCGATATTCCTATAAAGAGGGTTACAGACAGACAGTGTGAGTCAGTTGTTGAGTTGGTTTTGGTGTAGTCAGTCAGTTGTTGGTTTGAGTTGGTCAATCAGTTGGTTAGTGAATGAGGACAGTTCTTGGTGTAAGAAGAGTTAGTCAGTGACGTGTTAATGAACGAAAGGATTGTGAATGAGAAGACTGTGCGTGCATCGGAGTTTATGTAATCGCGAGTACAAGTGAAGTTGTAACGGACGAACTGGTAAATTGTAATTGTGTGCAGCAAGTAATTTTGTGTAATTGGCAAGTGTTAAACTGTAAGTCGGTGGAAATAAAGAACATTGTTGAGTTTGTGTAATTGGACTTTTTATTCCACGAACCCACAAAGTCACACTGGCGTCAGAAGTGGGATATAACACAAAGTCACAATATAATAAAAGCCTCTCTACCAACTTGTATATCGATTAAGAGGAAGTATATAGGCGAAAACGCTCCTAATATATAAAAAAGTCCTCTCTACCAACTTGTATATCAATTAACAGGAAGTATACAGGCGAAAACGTTCCTAATATATAATAAAAGCCTCTCTACCAACTTGTATATAGATTAACAGGAAGTATACAGGCGAAAACGCTCCTAATATATAATAAAGTCCTCTCTACCAACTTGTATATAGATTAACAGGAAGTATACAGGCGAAAACGTTCCTAATATATAATAAAGTCCTCTCTACCAACTTGTATATAGATTAACAGGAAGTATATAGGCGATAATGCTCCTAATATATAATAAAAGCACCTCTACCAACTTGTATATAGATTAACAGGAAGTATACAGGCGATAATGCTCCTAATATATAATAAAAGCACCTCTACCAACTTGTATATAGATTAACAGGAAGTATACAGGCGATAATGCTCCTAATATATAATAAAAGCACCTCTACCAACTTGTATATAGATTAACAGGAAGTATACAGGCGAAAACGCTCCTAATATATAATAAAGGCCTCTCTACCAACTTGTATATAGATTAACAGGAAGTATACAGGCGATAATGCTCCTAATATATAATAAAAGCACCTCTACCAACTTGTATATAGATTAACAGGAAGTATACAGGCGATAATGCTCCTAATATATAATAAAGGCCTCTCTACCAACTTGTATATAGATTAACAGGAAGTATACAGGCGATAATGCTCCTAATATATAATAAAAGCACCTCTACCAACTTGTATATAGATTAACAGGAAGTATACAGGCGATAATGCTCCTAATATATAATAAAAGCACCTCTACCAACTTGTATATAGATTAACAGGAAGTATACAGGCGAAAACGCTCCTAATATATAATAAAGGCCTCTCTACCAACTTGTATATCGATTAACAGGAAGTCTACTGGCGATAACGCTCCTAATATATAATAAAAGCACCTCTACCAACTTGTATATAGATTAACAGGAAGTATACAGGCGAAAACGCTCCTAATATATAATAAAGGCCTCTCTACCAACTTGTATATCGATTAACAGGAAGTCTACTGGCGATAACGCTCCTAATATATAATAAAAGCACCTCTACCAACTTGTATATAGATTAACAGGAAGTATACAGGCGAAAACGCTCCTAATATATAATAAAGGCCTCTCTACCAACTTGTATATCGATTAACAGGAAGTATACAGGCGAAAACGCTCCTAATATATAATAAAGGCCTCTCTACCAACTTGTATATCGATTAACAGGAAGTATACAGGCGAAAACGCTCCTAAAATGTAATAAAAGCACCTCTACCAACTTGTATATCGATTAACAGGAAGTATCTAGGCGAAAACTCTCCTAATATATAATAAAGTCCTCTCTACCAACTTGTATATCGATTAACAGGAAGTATATAGGCGAAAACGCTCCTAATATATAATAAAAGCCTCTCTACCAACTTGTATATCGATTAACAGGAAGTATATAGGTGAAAACGCTCCTAATATATAATAAAGTCCTCTCTACCAACTTGTATATCGATTAACAGGAAGTATATAGGCGAAAACGCTCCTAATATATAATAAAAGCCTCTCTACCAACTTGTATATCGATTAACAGGAAGTATACAGGCGAAAACGTTCCTAATATATAATAAAGTCCTCTCTACCAACTTGTATATAGATTAACAGGAGGTATATAGGCGAAAACGCTCCTAATATATAATAAAAGCCTCTCTACCAACTTGTATATCGATTAACAGGAAGTATACAGGCGAAAACGCTCCTAATATATAATAAAAGCACCTCTACCAACTTGTATATCGATTAACAGGAAGTATATAGGCGAAAACGCTCCTAATATATAATAAAAGCCTCTCTACCAACTTGTATATCGATTAACAGGAAGTATATAGGCGAAAACGCTCCTAATATATAATAAAAGCACCTCTACCAACTTGTATATCGATCAACAGGAAGTATACAGGCGAAAACGCTCCTAATATATAATAAAAGCACCTCTACCAACTTGTATATAGATTAACAGGAAGTATACAGGCGAAAACGCTCCTAATATATAATAAAGGCACCTCTACCAACTTGTATATAGATTAACAGGAAGTATACAGGCGAAAACGCTCCTAATATATAATAAAAGCACCTCTACCAACTTGTATATAGATTAACAGGAAGACTACTGGCGATAACGCTCCTAATATATAATAAAAGCACCTCTACCAACTTGTATATAGATTAACAGGAAGTATACTGGCGATAACGCTCCTAATATATAATAAAGGCACCTCTACCAACTTGTATATAGATTAACAGGAAGTATACTGGCGATAACGCTCCTAATATATAATAAAGGCCTCTCTACCAACTTGTATATAGATTAACAGGAAGTATACTGGCGATAACGCTCCTAATATATAATAAAAGCACCTCTACCAACTTGTATATAGATTAACAGGAAGTATACTGGCGATAACGCTCCTAATATATAATAAAGTCCTCTCTACCAACTTGTATATAGATTAACAGGAAGTATATAGGCGATAATGCTCCTAATATATAATAAAAGCACCTCTACCAACTTGTATATAGATTAACAGGAAGTATACAGGCGATAATGCTCCTAATATATAATAAAAGCACCTCTACCAACTTGTATATAGATTAACAGGAAGTATACAGGCGATAATGCTCCTAATATATAATAAAAGCACCTCTACCAACTTGTATATAGATTAACAGGAAGTATACAGGCGAAAACGCTCCTAATATATAATAAAGGCCTCTCTACCAACTTGTATATAGATTAACAGGAAGTATACAGGCGATAATGCTCCTAATATATAATAAAAGCACCTCTACCAACTTGTATATAGATTAACAGGAAGTATACAGGCGATAATGCTCCTAATATATAATAAAGGCCTCTCTACCAACTTGTATATAGATTAACAGGAAGTATACAGGCGATAATGCTCCTAATATATAATAAAAGCACCTCTACCAACTTGTATATAGATTAACAGGAAGTATACAGGCGATAATGCTCCTAATATATAATAAAAGCACCTCTACCAACTTGTATATAGATTAACAGGATGTATACAGGCGAAAACGCTCCTAATATATAATAAAAGCACCTCTACCAACTTGTATATAGATTAACAGGAAGTATACAGGCGAAAACGCTCCTAATATATAATAAAGGCCTCTCTACCAACTTGTATATCGATTAACAGGAAGTCTACTGGCGATAACGCTCCTAATATATAATAAAAGCACCTCTACCAACTTGTATATAGATTAACAGGAAGTATACAGGCGAAAACGCTCCTAATATATAATAAAGGCCTCTCTACCAACTTGTATATCGATTAACAGGAAGTCTACTGGCGATAACGCTCCTAATATATAATAAAAGCACCTCTACCAACTTGTATATAGATTAACAGGAAGTATACAGGCGAAAACGCTCCTAATATATAATAAAGGCCTCTCTACCAACTTGTATATCGATTAACAGGAAGTATACAGGCGAAAACGCTCCTAATATATAATAAAGGCCTCTCTACCAACTTGTATATCGATTAACAGGAAGTATACAGGCGAAAACGCTCCTAAAATGTAATAAAAGCACCTCTACCAACTTGTATATCGATTAACAGGAAGTATATAGGCGAAAACGCTCCTAATATATAATAAAGTCCTCTCTACCAACTTGTATATCGATTAACAGGAAGTATATAGGCGAAAACGCTCCTAATATATAATAAAAGCCTCTCTACCAACTTGTATATCGATTAACAGGAAGTATATAGGTGAAAACGCTCCTAATATATAATAAAGTCGTCTCTACCAACTTGTATATCGATTAACAGGAAGTATATAGGCGAAAACGCTCCTAATATATAATAAAAGCCTCTCTACCAACTTGTATATCGATTAACAGGAAGTATACAGGCGAAAACGTTCCTAATATATAATAAAGTCCTCTCTACCAACTTGTATATAGATTAACAGGAAGTATATAGGCGAAAACGCTCCTAATATATAATAAAAGCCTCTCTACCAACTTGTATATCGATTAACAGGAAGTATACAGGCGAAAACGCTCCTAATATATAATAAAAGCACCTCTACCAACTTGTATATCGATTAACAGGAAGTATATAGGCGAAAACGCTCCTAATATATAATAAAAGCCTCTCTACCAACTTGTATATCGATTAACAGGAAGTATATAGGCGAAAACGCTCCTAATATATAATAAAAGCACCTCTACCAACTTGTATATCGATTAACAGGAAGTATACAGGCGAAAACGCTCCTAATATATAATAAAAGCACCTCTACCAACTTGTATATAGATTAACAGGAAGTATACAGGCGAAAACGCTCCTAATATATAATAAAGGCACCTCTACCAACTTGTATATAGATTAACAGGAAGTATACAGGCGAAAACGCTCCTAATATATAATAAAAGCACCTCTACCAACTTGTATATAGATTAACAGGAAGACTACTGGCGATAACGCTCCTAATATATAATAAAAGCACCTCTACCAACTTGTATATAGATTAACAGGAAGTATACTGGCGATAACGCTCCTAATATATAATAAAGGCACCTCTACCAACTTGTATATAGATTAACAGGAAGTATACTGGCGATAACGCTCCTAATATATAATAAAGGCCTCTCTACCAACTTGTATATAGATTAACAGGAAGTATACTGGCGATAACGCTCCTAATATATAATAAAAGCACCTCTACCAACTTGTATATAGATTAACAGGAAGTATACTGGCGATAACGCTCCTAATATATAATAAAGGCCTCTCTACCAACTTGTATATCGATTAACAGGAAGTATACAGCCGAAAACGCTCCTAATATATAATAAAGGCCTCTCTACCAACTTGTATATCGATTAACAGGAAGTATATAGGCGAAAACGCTCCTAATATATAATAAAGTCCTCTCTACCAACTTGTATATAGATTAACAGGAAGTATACAGGCGAAAACGCTCCTAATATATAATAAAGTCCTCTCTACCAACTTGTATACAGATTAACAGGAAGTATACAGGCGAAAACGCTCCTAATATATAATAAACTCCTCTCTACCTATTTGTATATATATTAACAGGAAGTATACAGGCGAAAACGCTCCTAATATATAATAAACTCCTCTCTACCTATTTGTATATATATTAACAGGAAGTATACAGGCGAAAACGCTCCTAATATATAATAAAGTCCTCTCTACCAACTTGTGTATAGATTAACAGGAAGTATACAGGCGAAAACGCTCCTAATATATACTAAAGGCCTCTCTACCAACTTGTATATCGATTAACAGGAAGTATACAGGCGAAAAAGCGTCTAATATGTAATAAAGGGCTCTCTACCAACTTGTATATCAATTAAGAGGAAGTATACGAGAGAAAAAGCTTCAATGAATAATAGATTCGAACTCGAGACCTCTTGAACGTGAGGCTATACCACTACCACCACGCTACCGAGGCGGGCTCAGCTATTGAATGACGTCGAAGAGGCAAGTGGTAAGTCTACTATACCTTGAAATAATAAGAAGAGACTGATGTCTGTGTTTGGGTTGTCATTTAGTAATCTATTTCGAAATTATTTTAATTAAGCGGCGCTACTCAGTAAGATTTTCTACATAAGTATATTTTTGATTTTTAGGAAACATTTTCTAAGAAATTAAATTTGTATAGATCTGGGAGTTTGGTGATTAAGATCAAAGTAAATATTTCAAGGTAAATAGTAATTGCAAATTTGCCTTAAAGACCCCACCCTTTTTAATTCTTTGTTTCATTTAAAATCGAATTATTTAGTTTTAAATGGAATGTGAAAACAATTGCACTAATGCTTGTTACCTATAAGTAGGGCCCGGAGGTTTTTGACCTAAATATTGTCTAAAAGTGAGCTATAAAATGTGCTTAAAATATAAAAATGTGCACGTAAAATGTAAAAAAAGGACCTAATAAAAATTAAGAATGTCATTCATAATAATAAGGTAATAACTCACAGACAAATAATGAATATATGGTTCGAATAACCACATGCTAAAATTAACATTCTTAGTAAATAATGCAATTATTACTACTAAATAATAACTAAATTCAAAATGCATCAGGATATTTTCAGTTTTATAAAATATGAAAAAATAAGTTACCGTACCCATTAGCGAAAGCATATCTTAATTAGCCCGTCAGTACATCACCATGGTCATCTTTAAGTTATCGAAAGTAAAGGAACTGCGGTTGTCAGCTAAAACTGTTTTATACTTTGAGGAATTTCTCTCCACTTCCACAGATGTTATAGGTGCATATTTGAAAACACTATGTCACTGCCTGTTAAATCCTGTTTAAAAAATCAGTTTTGAAGTTTTCTCCTGACAAGATATCGGCAATCTGACAAACTGGTATCCTTTATTTTTGTCCAACACATATTTTAGTTTCGGTCTAATTCTGTCCCCAATCTCACTGTTTACATTTTGTATCCTCTCTTCCGCAATGCTCACTAACTCAATCGACTTATCCATTGAGATGCCACTTTCTTCAAGGAGGGTTATGGTATCCGTCAAGAATGCAAAATTTGGTTTAATACAAGCTAATTTACCTTGGATTTGAGTATCAGAAAACAGACCCTGTGCGCTCTCAATTGCCTTAGAATCTACCCTGTCAAAGCTATTCAGCACTTCTCTCACTATTTGAAAATTGTCACAGTGGTAGATACATGCAGTTAACCATGTACTCCAGCGTGTTAAAATTGTTGCTGGGGCAAAGCTATATTTGGGGCCTTTTGTTTGAAATACATAGTTCGGGTTGGCGCTTTCAAAAATATTTTCTTTACTGTGGAAATTAGTGTATCTGCTTCTAGAAATGTTAATCTGACCTGTTCCTCAATTCGATAAAAAGCATGAGCCAAACACGTAACATGCACCATCTTACTGTAAAATGATTGGATGGATTTTGCCGCTTTTACCATAATAAGGCGCCGCGTCTGTTAGGAAGAGGAGCACGTTGTCATTCTGTATGAGACGCTTGTCTATATTTCACATTTTGAAGAGTTCGCAGATGTTTTTCCCGCCCAACTTGTACGGTGAACCATTTGTTTGCAGCGTCTTTAATTTCGCACAGTTCACAGAACAATACAATTCCATTAGTAGAGAATATGTTTCCGCCAAACTTTGAAACATACTGTTTCAAACGGGACGCAGTTGACTGTTTTTGTTTCGGCATTTCAATTCCACAACACAACAAACTTACACACCTCACAAACTACTCTCCTTACTCCGACACTTCTAGCTCCTGAGATCCTGACTGAAGCAATCCACACGTATTGCATGATGTAATCGGCAATTCCTCGAATTGGTGCGTCATAAATTCATCAAAACTGTTAGGACGCTTACCTGTGTTAATTGCATGTTTACCACACTTACACAGTTACTATTTCATTAAATATTATGATATAAATGAACTTTTAATCACAGATTATTTAAAATAAAACCCAAAAATCCCATGGATCAGGGTCAGGTCGGGCACGGGAATGGAACCCGGGCCTCCCGAATGCGGGCTACAGATGAAAATGCCCAATAAATTCGTGAAAAAGAAATAAAATGACCGGAAAATGCATTAAAATGTTAAAAAATCACTTTATTATAAAAATGTG
Organism: Mantis religiosa; assembly: GCA_030765055.1. Taxonomy (NCBI): domain Eukaryota; kingdom Metazoa; phylum Arthropoda; class Insecta; order Mantodea; family Mantidae; genus Mantis; species Mantis religiosa. The sequence continues at coordinate 340,536,895 of CM060950.1, read as the reverse complement.
GACAAAATGCATTTTGATGACCTATGAAAACTATATATAACTAAGGTATTTGTTCCAGAATGCAATTAATTTCCAATAAGCATCGTCTGTGACTACTCAGAAAAAAGATGACTTTTCATCAAAATCCGGGTCCTATTTATAAGTGGATCCGTTCGTTTATCACAATCACCGGGTGTTGCTTTTTGCAGTGGGAATAATCGGGACGTACAGTTGTGTTTGAAACAGAAATGTGAGAGAGATACTTTTGTGTGATTGATGGAGTAGACCACGCCACACCCAACCAATGTAAACATCCTACTGTTAACTTTTCCCTGGTGGTTTATGCGTTTTATAATCGTAGAGGCTCATCGAAACTTTCTAGTGCCAATTTCTGTCTTCTGTTTCCACAGTAAAATGGAACGATTGTTTTCTCTCGTAAGATATAAATGGGTTAATTTATACTTATTTTCATATTTTGGCTTTAACTGTGTTTTATTAATATTTCATACAGCTCAAGCCAAAAGCTGTATATATAGAGCATACATGTATATATCTGTATATATATGCTCTAATCGCGTTTGAAAGTTACACGAATGCTAGTATTAGATATGAATTCTAATTCTTTATACCTGTTTTCCGGCTACTGAAATGTTCAGCATTTTCCTTCATTTAAAATGCCCCTTGCATCACAGTTCTGATGTTAAACTAATGACATTTGTTACACACATTCACAGAGACACAGTAAATGGAAATTACTCTGGATTTTATTGTGAAATGCATTTAAGCACACTTTCTTTACTTCAAACACAAAAATTTTAACTTTTTGTTTTTGTTTTTGGAAAAAGAGCCATATTCATAGCTTTAAAATTTTCTGCAGCTTTAAGTTATTTCTGATACAGAGAAACCTAGGGAAAATTCAGAAAAGTGGATATTTTGTGAAACTGTTGTTGAAATATTAGACCAACATTTAAGTTACTTTGTCCCAAGGGACCTTCTTGATAACGTAACAAACATAAATAAATTTGCCAATAATTTCCAAACTATCAAAGTGAAATTTATAAAATTTGGAGTGTATCTCATTTGTACTGTGTTACATCTATGATATAAATCTTAAACATTTGGCTTTATTAGTTTGGGATTTCAAAATTTCAGCCATACATATCTCTAAGAGTGTGAGCTATATAGTAGTTTTAAAATGCTGTACTTTTTATACTTTTTATACTTTTTTATTTTTAAGAAGCAATCATTTCTCAAATCTGAATTTAAATTTAAATTGAGTCTTTATTTGTGGATGCTTTATTTATTATATTTGAAGATCTGTATTACAATATGAAAGATCTTATTCAACATATTTCATATTGTAATACAGATCTTCAAACACCGTTGTTCAATGTACTCCTTAAAAAATGTTGCACTTCAGCCTTTTAGCACTTGATTGGCCATATTTTTAAAACGTTATAATTATTATCATATTCTGTTATTTTGATCTTTGTATTTATGTGTTTATGAAAATAGAGCCCTAACATGCCTTACTGGTAAAATAGGATTACTTCTTTTGGATAATAATAATAATAATAATAATAATAATAATAATAATAATAATAATAATAATAATAATAATAATAATAATAATAATAATAATAATAATAATAATAATAATAATAATAATAATAATAATAATAATAATAATAATAATAATAATAATAATAATAATAATAATAATAATAATAATAATAATAATAATAATAATAATAATAATAATAATAATAATAATAATAATAATAATAATAATAATAATAATAATAATAATAATAATAATAATAATAATAATAATAATAATAATAATAATAATAATAATAATAATAATAATAATAATAATAATAATAATAATAATAATAATAATAATAATAATAATAATAATAATAATAATAATAATAATAATAATAATAATAATAATAATAATAATAATAATAATAATAATAATAATAATAATAATAATAATAATAATAATAATAATAATAATAATAATAATAATAATAATAATAATAATAATAATAATAATAATAATAATAATAATAATAATAATAATAATAATAATAATAATAATAATAATAATAATAATAATAATAATAATAATAATAATAATAATAATAATAATAATAATAATAATAATAATAATAATAATAATAATAATAATAATAATAATAATAATAATAATAATAATAATAATAATAATAATAATAATAATAATAATAATAATAATAATAATAATAATAATAATAATAATAATAATAATAATAATAATAATAATAATAATAATAATAATAATAATAATAATAATAATAATAATAATAATAATAATAATAATAATAATAATAATAATAATAATAATAATAATAATAATAATAATAATAATAATAATAATAATAATAATAATAATAATAATAATAATAATAATAATAATAATAATAATAATAATAATAATAATAATAATAATAATAATAATAATAATAATAATAATAATAATAATAATAATAATAATAATAATAATAATAATAATAATAATAATAATAATAATAATAATAATAATAATTTAGTTACGCTGTTTATCTGCTGTGACTCAGCGTACCATTCTACATTAGGCGTGAAAGATTGGTTAATTTTGCTCAGAGGTATCCTTATTAAGCTTGAGGTTATTTTATATGCATAAATCTACGACATGTGAGTGCCGGCTTTTATTTCTGGAACGAAGCAATGCTGATGTATTTTAGTTTAAAAAGAAAGAAAAAAACTCCGCAGGGTTTAAAGCGCAATCTCGGGAAACAGAGGCTAACATTTTACCACAAAATCATGGAGAATGACTATACAAACCTGATGTAATACATGCACGTGACTTTCTATTAATGGCTAATTCACACATATCTCTGACAGTTATTTACATAAAAACTTATGCTCTAATCATATTACGCTATTAAAATTGATTTCAAATTATGCAACAAGGAGGATATGGAAATCGAAGGGATATTTAAGTGTTTAAAAGCGGGTAGCTGTATTCTGGGCAAGAAACTCCATACTTTCTCCATGACATCGCTAGAAGCATTTGAAAGGTCACCACTTAAAAGCATGACGAAGTATTTAAAAAATCATGCAAATAACGAATATATGTAAATGACTAATTGCTCTAAAAACATTATTTGAATTAAATTGTGTGCTTCAAACAGCTCTACTTGCTTTTGTGCAGTAACTTTTCTCTATATTTTATGGTTTACAGCTATAAAAATATATTGCGACCAAGTCGCCAAACGTTCGCCTTAAAACTTCTTTATTTGTCACTAAAATAGTTAAATCAGTGCTAACGTACAATCAGCCTTTCTTTTACACAAATGCAATACGTTTTCGTTTGCTTTTGTGATTTAAGTGTTTGTAGAAATAGTACGATACATAGGTATCCGTAATAGCTGTAAAACTAAATGTGGCAGCGGACTGTAGAACGAACAGCAAACAGTGTGACCGCAACAATCACATCGCATGCATAAATGTACCCCCCAAAATGTGCCGCATCACGTCATTCTTTATTCCACGACACGAAATCGCTTGCATAAATGAGGACTTGCGCGTTGCACTTATGTACTGTACTAAACAAAATGAGCTTCGTTATTAACGCACAACCCAGAAGACTTCGCAAACCAAATGAGGCATTAAACTTAACGACAGTAAATAGTGATGTACAAGAGTGCGTTTTGTATACATTTGAGCTGCCACAGAATAGGCTTTACAATCAGGTACTCTGACATAATGTATTTAGGGTTGACAAATGTATGTGGTAACAAGGCCTCTGGGATTCCTCGTTCTTATCTTCAAAATGCTTATTTTTGTATTGTCTTTCTATTCTAGCTCATCGTTTGCTCGCATCCAGTGTTCGCCCATTGTTGTAAAAGATAACGAAGTGTTTATGACGAGCCAGTTTTGTCTATTATAAACAACTAGCATAGACGTGGCATTTCTAACCATGTCTGAATCATTTCCCAAGTTTGTAAGAGCTGTAAGACCAGTATTTTTTATGTAGATCAGGAATGTAATGTACCTATTATCGCAACTTCTACAATTTGTAACCCAGAGGAGTTCGTTGATCCGAAGATGAACAATTCGAACTATCAAACGGTTGAATCCCAACCCCATTTTATAGTTTTTGACAAAATATAGATAATGCGTAAAATATGAGAATTTCAATTAAGTCATTACCCAGGATATCTATCTTTCTAAAGCTTTCAATACTAATCTACAGGATGTCCTTAAAGTCCCGGTCCATAGGAACATAATTTTTTTTCAGGCACACAATGTTGACTACTGAAGAAAGTGTGGAACTTATTCGTGGAAGATATTCACAGAGAGATATTGCAGCTGAATTTCATCGGAGGCACCCTGAGCGAGAGCCAGTGTCGCACAACACAGTTGGGAGACTGCTCTAAGTGTGAAAGATGCTTCCCGATCTGGGCGCCCATCCACTTCAGCAGAAACGGAAGAAATGACTTTGGCGAAAGCAGCAGCAAGTTCCAAGAAATGAACTCGCAGAACAAGTTGTACACTTGGTGTTCCTCGCACAACAATTGAGCGTGTCTTGAAAAAGTAAGCGTGTCACCCGTCCAAGTTGCAGTTATGTTGCACATGACAGAAGACGATCCGGAGCGTCGTATGGAAATGTGTGAGTGGTTTCTACGAAAAAATTGAAGATAATTCACAGTTTTTATCAAAAGTTATGTGTTCTGACGAAGGAAATTTTTATGTGAATGGTGAAGTTATCAGACAAAATTTTCGTTACTGGTCTAACAGTAATCCTCATTGGTTTTGTAGCAACAAAGAACAAGGAGCTCCCCGTGTAATTGTGTGGTGTGGTTTGTGGGTAAACCGTCATATCATTGGCCCGTACTTTTTTGACACAAATATCAACAGTGATACTTACCTGACAATGTTGGGAGATTCATTAAAGCCTGATTTGAATGTCATTGGTTCCCACACTGAGTGGTTCATGTAGGATGGTGCCCCACCACATTACGCCATTCAAGTATGAACTTGGCTAGACAACTTCCCGCAGTTGATTAGTCGTAGAGGACGAGTGGAGTGGGTTCCTCAATTCCCTGACTTAAATCCAGTGGATTTTTTGATATGGGGGTACCTGAAGTCAAAAGTGTACGAGGTGAAGATCAGGGATACAAATCATCTTCTAAGGCGAATAGTAGTAGAGTGCCATGCTATCACGCCAAACTTGGTAACCAATGTTTTATGGAACGTGGTCGACTGTTTACAGATGTATTGTGAGTTTAACGGTTCTCATATTGTATATATAAAATAGTATAGTCCCTATGGTGTGGAACTTTTGGGCCACTCTGTATTGTGGTCAAGGACTCGCCAATAGTACCGTACAAAGCAGAAGTCTTTAAACGCGTACAACCATTATTCGAAATGTTGGCTGATCCAGACCTGCTTTCGCACAAAACTTCCGACTGATAGGCCCCTACATATCTCACAAGCTTAACAGATGACATTGTAAAACTGGCAATTAGGTTAATATTTTTCCAGTACTTACTTTTTTAAGCCATATATATCCATGTCTTGTCTTGTTGACCCTGGTTACATTATACTATTCACATCAGTCAGTGCTACAGTATACCAGACTTTGTACATATATAGGATTCGGGAATTGTGTGCGGAATCTCCAACAGGGCAGTGGGACCAGTGTTCTGGATAAAAGGAAATCAAGCAAACAAGTAACACCATTAAAATAAAATACATTCTGTGTTTGTTAACCACGCCCCCATATCATCAATATTTTGCTCTGTTAAGATGTTACGTTTTGAACTTCTGTTTACAGTCTAGCGCTGATCCTACACTTGGGAATTTCTTGACTATTTTATGAGCTATGGTTCTGTTAGGCAGATCGGTATCAGAAAAACTTTTCCGAAATGTTTTACGACACAAGACGTAGATTCATTTTTCTATAATGCTCTAACAAATAAAACTTCTTTATTGTGTAGTAAATTTGAGAGTAAAAGGACTAACATATGACCGAAAAGCATCAAAGAACGTATCCATTGTCTACGTTTGTCAAACGTGCCGTGAGTCAGGTCACGTTATATGAGGGAACAGAGACCTCAGCAGAAGAGTATTGCATGACCGAGACCAGATGTCAAAACGAGCCTAGTCGCTGAAGAGCCTGTATTCACAAGCAAACATGTAATAAAATCATTTCTACAAAATATACCTATCTCGATTAATACAAGATAACCGAGCGGTGTGGCTCAGGAGATTTCGTCTGTGGCCCGCATTTCGGAGGCCCGGGTTCGGTTCCCATGGTCGACCTACGTGACCCATGGTTTTTCGGGGGTTTTCCTGGGTCGCCAGGCGAATACTGAGTAGGTTAATTACATCCCCCGAATTTTCTGTCCTTCCATTTTATGTTCATTATCATTTCACATCATCAGTGGTCTCTTTCAGAAGTGTCGGCGGATGTTTTGGCGCTGTCGTGACTACTTGATTCGGCCGCCCTCTTTCTCCTCTCGCCTAATCCTTCCTCCCGGAGATACCCCACTTGGGACTTAGGTACAATAAACCACAGGATTGGTGCGGAATCCCTTCCGTAGTAATCGTACAATAAACCACAGGATTGGTGCGGAATCCCATCCGTAGTAATCGTACAATAAACCACAGGATTGGTGCGGAATCCCTTCCGTAGTAATCGTACAATAAACCACAGGATTGGTGCGGAATCCCTTCGGTAGTAATCGTACAATAAACCACAGGATTATGGCGGAATCCCCTCCGTAGTAATCGTACAATAAACCACAGGATTGGTGCGGAATCCCTTCCGTAGTAATCGTACAATAAACCACAGGATTGGTGCGGAATCCCCTCCGTAGTAATCGTACAATAAACCACAGGATTGGTGCGGAATCCCATCCGTAGTAATCGTACAATAATCCACAGGATTGGTGCGGAATCCCTTCCGTAGTAATCGTACAATAAACCACAGGATTGGTGCGGAATCCCATCCGTAGTAATCGTACAATAAACCACAGGATTGGTGCGGAATCCCTTCCGTAGTAATCGTACAATAAACCACAGGATTGGTGCGGAATCCCTTCCGTAGTAATCGTACAATAAACCACAGGATTGGTGCGGAATCCCCTCCGTAGTAATCGTACAATAAACCACAGGATTGGTGCGGAATCCCTTCCGTAGTAACCGTACAATAAACCACAGAATTGGTGCGGAATGCCTTCCATAGTAATCGTACAATAAACCACAGGATTGGTGCGGAATCCCTTCCGTAGTAATCGTACAATAAACCACAGGATTGGTGCGGAATCCCTTCCGTAGTAATCGTACAATAAACCACAGGATTGGTGCGAAATCTCCTCCGTAGTAATCGTACAATAAACCACAGGATTGGTGCGGAATCCCCTCCGTAGTAATCATACAATAAACCACAGGATTGGTGCGAAATCTCCTCCGTAGTAATCGTACAATAAACCACAGGATTGGTGCGGAAACCCTCCGTAGTAATCGTACAATAAACCACAGGATTGGTGCGGAATCCCTTCCGTAGTAATCGTACAATAAACCACAGGATTGGTGCGGAATCCCTTCCGTAGTAATCGTACAATAAACCACAGGATTGGTGCGGAATCCCTTCCGTAGTAATCGTACAATAAACCACAGGATTGGTGCGGAATCCCATCCGTAGTAATCGTACAATAAACCACAGGATTGGTGCGGAATCCCTTCCGTAGTAATCGTACAATAAACCACAGGATTGGTGCGGAATCCCTTCCGTAGTAATCGTACAATAAACCACAGGATTGGTGCGGAATCCCCTCCGTAGTAATCGTACAATAAACCACAGGATTGGTGCGGAATCCCTTCCGTAGTAACCGTACAATAAACCACAGAATTGGTGCGGAATGCCTTCCATAGTAATCGTACAATAAACCACAGGATTGGTGCGGAATCCCTTCCGTAGTAATCGTACAATAAACCACAGGATTGGTGCGGAATCCCTTCCGTAGTAATCGTACAATAAACCACAGGATTGGTGCGAAATCTCCTCCGTAGTAATCGTACAATAAACCACAGGATTGGTGCGGAATCCCCTCCGTAGTAATCATACAATAAACCACAGGATTGGTGCGAAATCTCCTCCGTAGTAATCGTACAATAAACCACAGGATTGGTGCGGAATATCCTCCGTAGTAATCGTACAATAAACCACAGGATTGGTGCGGAAACCCTCCGTAGTAATCGTACAATAAACCACAGGATTGGTGCGGAATCCCTTCCGTAGTAATCGTACAATAAACCACAGGATTGGTGCGGAATCCCTTCCGTAGTAATCATACAATAAACCACAGGATTGGTGCGGAATCCCTTCCGTAGTAATCGTACAATAAACCACAGGATTGGTGCGGAATCCCTTCCGTAGTAATCGTACAATAAACCACAGGATTGGTGCGGAATCCCTTCGTAGTAATCGTACAATAAACCACAGGATTGGTGCGGAACTCCTCCGTAGTAATCGTACAATAAACCACAGGATTGGTGCGGAATCCCTTCCGTAGTAATCGTACAATAAACCACAGGATTGGTGCGGAATCCCTTCCGTAGTAATCGTACAATAAACCACAGGATTGGTGCGGAATCCCTTCCGTAGTAATCGTACAATAAACCACAGGATTGGTGCGGAATCTCATCCGTAGTAATCGTACGATAAACCACGGGATTGGTGCAGGATCCCTTCCGTAGTAATCGTACAATAAACCACAGGATTGGTGCGGAATCTCCTCCGTAGTAATCGTACAATAAACCACAGGATTGGTGCGGAAACCCTCCGTAGTAATCGTACAATAAACCACAGGATTGGTGCGGAATCCCTTCCGTAGTAATCGTACAATAAACCACAGGATTGGTGCGGAATCTCCTCCGTAGTAATCGTAAAATAAACCACAGGATTGGTGCGGAATCTCCTCCGTAGTAATCGTACAATAAACCACAGGATTGGTGCGGAAACCCTCCGTAGTAATCGTACAATAAACCACAGGATTGGTGCGGAATCCCTTCCGTAGTAATCGTACAATAAACCACAGGATTGGTGCGGAATCTCCTCCGTAGTAATCGTACAATAAACCACAGGATTGGTGCGGAAACCCTCCGTAGTAATCGTACAATAAACCACAGGATTGGTGCGGAATCCCTTCCGTAGTAATCGTACAATAAACCACAGGATTGGTGCGGAATCCCTTCCGTAGTAATCGTACAATAAACCACAGGATTGTTGCGGAACTCCTCCGTAGTAATCGTACGATAAACCACAGGATTGGTGCAGGATCCCTTCCGTAGTAATCGTACAATAAACCACAGAATTGGTGCGGAACCCCTCCATAGTAATCGTACAATAAACCACAGGATTGGTGCGGAATCTCCTCCGTAGTAATCGTACAATAAACCACAGGACTGGTGCGGAACCCCTCCGTAGTAATCGTACAATAAACCACAGGATTGGTGCGGAACTCCTCCGTAGTAATCGTACAATAAACCACAGGATTGGTGCGGAACTCCTCCGTAGTAATCGTACAATAAACCACAGGATTGGTGCGGAACCCCTCCGTAGTAATCGTACGATAAACCACAGGATTGGTGCGGAACCCCTCCATAGTAATCGTACAATAAACCACAGGATTGGTGCGGAACCCCTCCGTAGTAATTGTACAATAAACCACAGGATTGGTGTGGAACTCCTCCGTATTAATCGTACAATAAACCACAGGATTGGTGCGGAATCTCCTCCGTAGTAATTGTACAATAAACCACAGGATTGGTGCGGAACCCCTCCGTAGTAATTGTACAATAAACCACAGGATTGGTGTGGAACTCCTCCGTATTAATCGTACAATAAACCACAGGATTGGTGCGGAATCTCCTCCGTAGTAATCGTACAATAAACCACAGGATTGGTGCGGAACCCCTCCGTAGTAATTGTACAATAAACCACAGGATTGGTGTGGAACTCCTCCGTATTAATCGTACAATAAACCACAGGATTGGTGCGGAATCTCCTCCGTAGTAATTGTACAATAAACCACAGGATTGGTGCGGAACCCCTCCGTAGTAATCTTACAATAAACCACAGGATTGGTGCGGAAACCCTTCCGTAGTAATCGTACAATAAACCACAGAATTAGTGCGGAATCCCTTCCGTAGTAATCGTACAATAAACCACAGGATTGGTGCGGAATCCCTTCCGTAGTAATCGTACAATAAACCACAGGATTGGTGCGGAATCCCTTCCGTAGTAATCGTACAATAAACCACAGGATTGGTGCGGAATCCCTTCCGTAGTAATCGTACAATAAACCACAGGATTGGTGCGGAATCCCTTCCGTAGTAATCGTACAATAAACCACAGGATTGGTGCGGGATCCATTCCGTAGTAATCGTACAATAAACCACAGGATTGGTGCGGAATCTCCTCCGTAGTAATCGTACAATAAACCACAGGATTGGTGCGGAATCCCCTCCGTAGTAATCGTACAATAAACCACAGGATTGGTGCGGAATATCCTCCGTAGTAATCGTACAATAAACCACAGGATTGGTGCGGAATCCCTTCCGTAGTAATCGTACAATATACCACAGGATTGGTGCGGAATCCCTTCCGTAGTAATCGTACAATAAACCACAGGATTGGTGCGGAATCCCCTCCGTAGTAATCATACAATAAACCACAGGATTGGTGCGGAATCCCTTCCGTAGTAATCATACAATGAACCACAGGATTGGTGCGGAATCCCCTCCGTAGTAATCATACAATAAACCACAGGATTGGTGCGGAATCCCCTCCGTAGTAATCATACAATAAACCACAGGATTGGTGCGGAATATCCTCCGTAGTAATCGTACAATAAACCACAGGATTGGTGCGGAATCCCTTCCGTAGTAATCGTACAATATACCACAGGATTGGTGCGGAATCCCTTCCGTAGTAATCGTACAATAAACCACAGGATTGGTGCGGAACTCCTCCGTAGTAATCGTACAATAAACCACAGGATTGGTGCGGAACTCCTCCGTAGTAATCGTACAATAAACCACAGGATTGGTGCGGAACCCCTCCGTAGTAATCGTACGATAAACCACAGGATTGGTGCGGAACCCCTCCATAGTAATCGTACAATAAACCACAGGATTGGTGCGGAACCCCTCCGTAGTAATTGTACAATAAACCACAGGATTGGTGTGGAACTCCTCCGTATTAATCGTACAATAAACCACAGGATTGGTGCGGAATCTCCTCCGTAGTAATTGTACAATAAACCACAGGATTGGTGCGGAACCCCTCCGTAGTAATTGTACAATAAACCACAGGATTGGTGTGGAACTCCTCCGTATTAATCGTACAATAAACCACAGGATTGGTGCGGAATCTCCTTCGTAGTAATCGTACAATAAACCACAGGATTGGTGCGGAACCCCTCCGTAGTAATTGTACAATAAACCACAGGATTGGTGTGGAACTCCTCCGTATTAATCGTACAATAAACCACAGGATTGGTGCGGAATCTCCTCCGTAGTAATTGTACAATAAACCACAGGATTGGTGCGGAACCCCTCCGTAGTAATCTTACAATAAACCACAGGATTGGTGCGGAAACCCTTCCGTAGTAATCGTACAATAAACCACAGAATTAGTGCGGAATCCCTTCCGTAGTAATCGTACAATAAACCACAGGATTGGTGCGGAATCCCCTCCGTAGTAATCGTACAATAAACCACAGGATTGGTGCGGAATCCCTTCCGTAGTAACCGTACAATAAACCACAGAATTGGTGCGGAATGCCTTCCATAGTAATCGTACAATAAACCACAGGATTGGTGCGGAATCCCTTCCGTAGTAATCGTACAATAAACCACAGGATTGGTGCGGAATCCCTTCCGTAGTAATCGTACAATAAACCACAGGATTGGTGCGAAATCTCCTCCGTAGTAATCGTACAATAAACCACAGGATTGGTGCGGAATCCCCTCCGTAGTAATCATACAGTAAACCACAGGATTGGTGCGAAATCTCCTCCGTAGTAATCGTACAATAAACCACAGGATTGGTGCGGAAACCCTCCGTAGTAATCGTACAATAAACCACAGGATTGGTGCGGAATCCCTTCCGTAGTAATCGTACAATAAACCACAGGATTGGTGCGGAATCCCTTCCGTAGTAATCGTACAATAAACCACAGGATTGGTGCGGAATCCCTTCCGTAGTAATCGTACAATAAACCACAGGATTGGTGCGGAATCCCATCCGTAGTAATCGTACAATAAACCACAGGATTGGTGCGGAATCCCTTCCGTAGTAATCGTACAATAAACCACAGGATTGGTGCGGAATCCCTTCCGTAGTAATCGTACAATAAACCACAGGATTGGTGCGGAATCCCCTCCGTAGTAATCGTACAATAAACCACAGGATTGGTGCGGAATCCCTTCCGTAGTAACCGTACAATAAACCACAGAATTGGTGCGGAATGCCTTCCATAGTAATCGTACAATAAACCACAGGATTGGTGCGGAATCCCTTCCGTAGTAATCGTACAATAAACCACAGGATTGGTGCGGAATCCCTTCCGTAGTAATCGTACAATAAACCACAGGATTGGTGCGAAATCTCCTCCGTAGTAATCGTACAATAAACCACAGGATTGGTGCGGAATCCCCTCCGTAGTAATCATACAATAAACCACAGGATTGGTGCGAAATCTCCTCCGTAGTAATCGTACAATAAACCACAGGATTGGTGCGGAATATCCTCCGTAGTAATCGTACAATAAACCACAGGATTGGTGCGGAAACCCTCCGTAGTAATCGTACAATAAACCACAGGATTGGTGCGGAATCCCTTCCGTAGTAATCGTACAATAAACCACAGGATTGGTGCGGAATCCCTTCCGTAGTAATCGTACAATAAACCACAGGATTGGTGCGGAATCCCTTCCGTAGTAATCGTACAATAAACCACAGGATTGGTGCGGAATCCCTTCGTAGTAATCGTACAATAAACCACAGGATTGGTGCGGAACTCCTGCGTAGTAATCGTACAATAAACCACAGGATTGGTGCGGAATCCCTTCCGTAGTAATCGTACAATAAACCACAGGATTGGTGCGGAATCCCTTCCGTAGTAATCGTACAATAAACCACAGGATTGGTGCGGAATCCCTTCCGTAGTAATCGTACAATAAACCACAGGATTGGTGCGGAATCTCATCCGTAGTAATCGTACGATAAACCACGGGATTGGTGCAGGATCCCTTCCGTAGTAATCGTACAATAAACCACAGGATTGGTGCGGAATCTCCTCCGTAGTAATCGTACAATAAACCACAGGATTGGTGCGGAAACCCTCCGTAGTAATCGTACAATAAACCACAGGATTGGTGCGGAATCCCTTCCGTAGTAATCGTACAATAAACCACAGGATTGGTGCGGAATCTCCTCCGTAGTAATCGTACAATAAACCACAGGATTGGTGCGGAATCTCCTCCGTAGTAATCGTACAATAAACCACAGGATTGGTGCGGAAACCCTCCGTAGTAATCGTACAATAAACCACAGGATTGGTGCGGAATCCCTTCCGTAGTAATCGTACAATAAACCACAGGATTGGTGCGGAATCTCCTCCGTAGTAATCGTACAATAAACCACAGGATTGGTGCGGAAACCCTCCGTAGTAATCGTACAATAAACCACAGGATTGGTGCGGAATCCCTTCCGTAGTAATCGTACAATAAACCACAGGATTGGTGCGGAATCCCTTCCGTAGTAATCGTACAATAAACCACAGGATTGTTGCGGAACTCCTCCGTAGTAATCGTACGATAAACCACAGGATTGGTGCAGGATCCCTTCCGTAGTAATCGTACAATAAACCACAGAATTGGTGCGGAACCCCTCCATAGTAATCGTACAATAAACCACAGGATTGGTGCGGAATCTCCTCCGTAGTAATCGTACAATAAACCACAGGACTGGTGCGGAACCCCTCCGTAGTAATCGTACAATAAACCACAGGATTGGTGCGGAACTCCTCCGTAGTAATCGTACAATAAACCACAGGATTGGTGCGGAACTCCTCCGTAGTAATCGTACAATAAACCACAGGATTGGTGCGGAACCCCTCCGTAGTAATCGTACGATAAACCACAGGATTGGTGCGGAACCCCTCCATAGTAATCGTACAATAAACCACAGGATTGGTGCGGAACCCCTCCGTAGTAATTGTACAATAAACCACAGGATTGGTGTGGAACTCCTCCGTATTAATCGTACAATAAACCACAGGATTGGTGCGGAATCTCCTCCGTAGTAATTGTACAATAAACCACAGGATTGGTGCGGAACCCCTCCGTAGTAATTGTACAATAAACCACAGGATTGGTGTGGAACTCCTCCGTATTAATCGTACAATAAACCACAGGATTGGTGCGGAATCTCCTCCGTAGTAATCGTACAATAAACCACAGGATTGGTGCGGAACCCCTCCGTAGTAATTGTACAATAAACCACAGGATTGGTGTGGAACTCCTCCGTATTAATCGTACAATAAACCACAGGATTGGTGCGGAATCTCCTCCGTAGTAATTGTACAATAAACCACAGGATTGGTGCGGAACCCCTCCGTAGTAATCTAACAATAAACCACAGGATTGGTGCGGAAACCCTTCCGTAGTAATCGTACAATAAACCACAGAATTAGTGCGGAATCCCTTCCGTAGTAATCGTACAATAAACCACAGGATTGGTGCGGAATCCCTTCCGTAGTAATCGTACAATAAACCACAGGATTGGTGCGGAATCCCTTCCGTAGTAATCGTACAATAAACCACAGGATTGGTGCGGAATCCCTTCCGTAGTAATCGTACAATAAACCACAGGATTGGTGCGGAATCCCTTCCGTAGTAATCGTACAATAAACCACAGGATTGGTGCGGAATCCATTCCGTAGTAATCGTACAATAAACCACAGGATTGGTGCGGAATCTCCTCCGTAGTAATCGTACAATAAACCACAGGATTGGTGCGGAATCCCCTCCGTAGTAATCGTACAATAAACCACAGGATTGGTGCGGAATATCCTCCGTAGTAATCGTACAATAAACCACAGGATTGGTGCGGAATCCCTTCCGTAGTAATCGTACAATATACCACAGGATTGGTGCGGAATCCCTTCCGTAGTAATCGTACAATAAACCACAGGATTGGTGCGGAATCCCCTCCGTAGTAATCATACAATAAACCACAGGATTGGTGCGGAATCCCTTCCGTAGTAATCATACAATAAACCACAGGATTGGTGCGGAATCCCCTCCGTATTAATCATACAATAAACCACAGGATTGGTGCGGAATCCCCTCCGTAGTAATCATACAATAAACCACAGGATTGGTGCGGAATATCCTCCGTAGTAATCGTACAATAAACCACAGGATTGGTGCGGAATCCCTTCCGTAGAAATCGTACAATATACCACAGGATTGGTGCGGAATCCCTTCCGTAGTAATCGTACAATAAACCACAGGATTGGTGCGGAATCCTCTCCGTAGTAATCGTACAATAAACCACAGGATTGGTGCGGAATCCTCTCCGTTGTAATCGTACAATAAACCACAGGATTGGTGCGGAATCTCCTCCGTAGTAATCGTACAATAAACCGCAGGATTGGTGCGGAATCCCTTACGTAGTAATCGTACAATAAACCACAGGATTGGTGCGGAATCCCTTCCGTAGTAATCGTACAATAAAGCACAGGATTGGTGCGGACTTTCCTCCGTAGTAATCGTACAATAAACCACAGGATATACGCGAAATCCCTTCCATAATAATCGTAAAATAAACCACAGGATTGGTGCGGAATCCCTTCCGTAGTAATCGTACAATAAACCACAGGATTGGTGCGGAGTCCCTTACGTAGTAATCGTACAATAAACCACAGGATTGGTGCGGAATCCCTTCCGTAGTAATCTTACAATAAACCACAGGATCGGTGCGGAATCCCTTCCGTAATAATCGTACAATAAACCACAGGATTGGTGCGGAATCCCTTCCGTAGTAATCGTACAATAAACCACAGGATTGGTGCAGAATGCCTTCCGTAATAATCGTACAATAAACCACAGGATTGGTGCGGAATCTCTTCCGTAGTAATCGTACAATAAACCACTGGATTGGTGCAGAATGCCTTCCGTAATAATCGTAAAATAAACCACAGGATCGGTGCGGAATCTCTTCCGTAATAATCGTACAATAAACCACAGGATTGGTGCGGAATCTCTTCCGTAGTAATCGTACAATAAACCACAGGATTGGTGCAGAATGCCTTCCGTAATAATCGTACAATAAACCACAGGATTGGTGCGGAATCCCTTCCGTAGTAATCGTACAATAAACCACAGGATTGGTGCAGAATGCCTTCCGTAATAATCGTACAATAAACCACAGGATTGGTGCGGAATCTCTTCCGTAGTAATCGTACAATAAACCACAGGATTGGTGCAGAATGCCTTCCGTAATAATCGTACAATAAACCACAGGATTGGTGCGGAATCCCTTCCGTAGTAATCGTACAATAAACCACAGGATTGGTGCAGAATGCCTTCCGTAATAATCGTACAATAAAGCACAGGATCGGTGCGGAATCTCTTCCGTAATAATCGTACAATAAACCACAGGATTGGTGCGGAATCTCTTCCGTAGTAATCGTACAATAAACCACAGGATTGGTGCAGAATGCCTTCCGTAATAATCGTACAATAAACCACAGGATTGGTGCGGAATCTCTTCCGTAGTAATCGTACAATAAACCACAGGATTGGTGCAGAATGCCTTCCGTAATAATCGTACAATAAACCACAGGATTGGTGCGGAATCTCTTCCGTAGTAATCGTACAATAAACCACAGGATTGGTGCAGAATGCCTTCCGTAATAATCGTACAATAAACCACAGGATTGGTGCGGAATCCCTTCCGTAGTAATCGTACAATAAACCACAGGATTGGTGCGGAATCCCTTCCGTAGTAATCGTACAATAAACCACAGGATTGGTGCGGAATCTCCTCCGTAGTAATCGTACAATAAACCACAGGATTGGTGCGGAATCTCCTCCGTAGTAATCGTACAATAAACCACAGGATTGGTGCGGAAACCCTCCGTAGTAATCGTACAATAAACCACAGGATTGGTGCGGAATCCCTTCCGTAGTAATCGTACAATAAACCACAGGATTGGTGCGGAATCTCCTCCGTAGTAATCGTACAATAAACCACAGGATTGGTGCGGAAACCCTCCGTAGTAATCGTACAATAAACCACAGGATTGGTGCGGAATCCCTTCCGTAGTAATCGTACAATAAACCACAGGATTGGTGCGGAATCCCTTCCGTAGTAATCGTACAATAAACCACAGGATTGTTGCGGAACTCCTCCGTAGTAATCGTACGATAAACCACAGGATTGGTGCAGGATCCCTTCCGTAGTAATCGTACAATAAACCACAGAATTGGTGCGGAACCCCTCCATAGTAATCGTACAATAAACCACAGGATTGGTGCGGAATCTCCTCCGTAGTAATCGTACAATAAACCACAGGACTGGTGCGGAACCCCTCCGTAGTAATCGTACAATAAACCACAGGATTGGTGCGGAACTCCTCCGTAGTAATCGTACAATAAACCACAGGATTGGTGCGGAACTCCTCCGTAGTAATCGTACAATAAACCACAGGATTGGTGCGGAACCCCTCCGTAGTAATCGTACGATAAACCACAGGATTGGTGCGGAACCCCTCCATAGTAATCGTACAATAAACCACAGGATTGGTGCGGAACCCCTCCGTAGTAATTGTACAATAAACCACAGGATTGGTGTGGAACTCCTCCGTATTAATCGTACAATAAACCACAGGATTGGTGCGGAATCTCCTCCGTAGTAATTGTACAATAAACCACAGGATTGGTGCGGAACCCCTCCGTAGTAATTGTACAATAAACCACAGGATTGGTGTGGAACTCCTCCGTATTAATCGTACAATAAACCACAGGATTGGTGCGGAATCTCCTCCGTAGTAATCGTACAATTAACCACAGGATTGGTGCGGAACCCCTCCGTAGTAATTGTACAATAAACCACAGGATTGGTGTGGAACTCCTCCGTATTAATCGTACAATAAACCACAGGATTGGTGCGGAATCTCCTCCGTAGTAATTGTACAATAAACCACAGGATTGGTGCGGAACCCCTCCGTAGAAATCTTACAATAAACCACAGGATTGGTGCGGAAACCCTTCCGTAGTAATCGTACAATAAACCACAGAATTAGTGCGGAATCCCTTCCGTAGTAATCGTACAATAAACCACAGGATTGGTGCGGAATCCCTTCCGTAGTAATCGTACAATAAACCACAGGATTGGTGCGGAATCCCTTCCGTAGTAATCGTACAATAAACCACAGGATTGGTGCGGAATCCCTTCCGTAGTAATCGTACAATAAACCACAGGATTGGTGCGGAATCCCTTCCGTAGTAATCGTACAATAAACCACAGGATTGGTGCGGAATCCATTCCGTAGTAATCGTACAATAAACCACAGGATTGGTGCGGAATCTCCTCCGTAGTAATCGTACAATAAACCACAGGATTGGTGCGGAATCCCCTCCGTAGTAATCGTACAATAAACCACAGGATTGGTGCGGAATATCCTCCGTAGTAATCGTACAATAAACCACAGGATTGGTGCGGAATCCCTTCCGTAGTAATCGTACAATATACCACAGGATTGGTGCGGAATCCCTTCCGTAGTAATCGTACAATAAACCACAGGATTGGTGCGGAATCCCCTCCGTAGTAATCATACAATAAACCACAGGATTGGTGCGGAATCCCTTCCGTAGTAATCATACAATAAACCACAGGATTGGTGCGGAATCCCCTCCGTAGTAATCATACAATAAACCACAGGATTGGTGCGGAATCCCCTCCGTAGTAATCATACAATAAACCACAGGATTGGTGCGGAATATCCTCCGTAGTAATCGTACAATAAACCACAGGATTGGTGCGGAATCCCTTCCGTAGTAATCGTACAATATACCACAGGATTGGTGCGGAATCCCTTCCGTAGTAATCGTACAATAAACCACAGGATTGGTGCGGAACTCCTCCGTAGTAATCGAACAATAAACCACAGGATTGGTGCGGAACTCCTCCGTAGTAATCGTACAATAAACCACAGGATTGGTGCGGAACCCCTCCGTAGTAATCGTACGATAAACCACAGGATTGGTGCGGAACCCCTCCATAGTAATCGTACAATAAACCACAGGATTGGTGCGGAACCCCTCCGTAGTAATTGTACAATAAACCACAGGATTGGTGTGGAACTCCTCCGTATTAATCGTACAATAAACCACAGGATTGGTGCGGAATCTCCTCCGTAGTAATTGTACAATAAACCACAGGATTGGTGCGGAACCCCTCCGTAGTAATTGTACAATAAACCACAGGATTGGTGTGGAACTCCTCCGTATTAATCGTACAATAAACCACAGGATTGGTGCGGAATCTCCTCCGTAGTAATCGTACAATAAACCACAGGATTGGTGCGGAACCCCTCCGTAGTAATTGTACAATAAACCACAGGATTGGTGTGGAACTCCTCCGTATTAATCGTACAATAAACCACAGGATTGGTGCGGAATCTCCTCCGTAGTAATTGTACAATAAACCACAGGATTGGTGCGGAACCCCTCCGTAGTAATCTTACAATAAACCACAGGATTGGTGCGGAAACCCTTCCGTAGTAATCGTACAATAAACCACAGAATTAGTGCGGAATCCCTTCCGTAGTAATCGTACAATAAACCACAGGATTGGTGCGGAATCCCCTCCGTAGTAATCGTACAATAAACCACAGGATTGGTGCGGAATCCCTTCCGTAGTAACCGTACAATAAACCACAGAATTGGTGCGGAATGCCTTCCATAGTAATCGTACAATAAACCACAGGATTGGTGCGGTATCCCTTCCGTAGTAATCGTACAATAAACCACAGGATTGGTGCGGTATCCCTTCCGTAGTAATCGTACAATAAACCACAGGATTGGTGCGAAATCTCCTCCGTAGTAATCGTACAATAAACCACAGGATTGGTGCGGAATCCCCTCCGTAGTAATCATACAATAAACCACAGGATTGGTGCGAAATCTCCTCCGTAGTAATCGTACAATAAACCACAGGATTGGTGCGGAAACCCTCCGTAGTAATCGTACAATAAACCACAGGATTGGTGCGGAATCCCTTCCGTAGTAATCGTACAATAAACCACAGGATTGGTGCGGAATCCCTTCCGTAGTAATCGTACAATAAACCACAGGATTGGTGCGGAATCCCATCCGTAGTAATCGTACAATAAACCACAGGATTGGTGCGGAATCCCATCCGTAGTAATCGTACAATAAACCACAGGATTGGTGCGGAATCCCTTCCGTAGTAATCGTACAATAAACCACAGGATTGGTGCGGAATCCCTTCCGTAGTAATCGTACAATAAACCACAGGATTGGTGCGGAATCCCCTCCGTAGTAATCGTACAATAAACCACAGGATTGGTGCGGAATCCCTTCCGTAGTAACCGTACAATAAACCACAGAATTGGTGCGGAATGCCTTCCATAGTAATCGTACAATAAACCACAGGATTGGTGCGGAATCCCTTCCGTAGTAATCGTACAATAAACCACAGGATTGGTGCGGAATCCCTTCCGTAGTAATCGTACAATAAACCACAGGATTGGTGCGAAATCTCCTCCGTAGTAATCGTACAATAAACCACAGGATTGGTGCGGAATCCCCTCCGTAGTAATCATACAATAAACCACAGGATTGGTGCGAAATCTCCTCCGTAGTAATCGTACAATAAACCACAGGATTGGTGCGGAATATCCTCCGTAGTAATCGTACAATAAACCACAGGATTGGTGCGGAAACCCTCCGTAGTAATCGTACAATAAACCACAGGATTGGTGCGGAATCCCTTCCGTAGTAATCGTACAATAAACCACAGGATTGGTGCGGAATCCCTTCCGTAGTAATCGTACAATAAACCACAGGATTGGTGCGGAATCCCTTCCGTAGTAATCGTACAATAAACCACAGGATTGGTGCGGAATCCCTTCGTAGTAATCGTACAATAAACCACAGGATTGGTGCGGAACTCCTCCGTAGTAATCGTACAATAAACCACAGGATTGGTGCGGAATCCCTTC
Source organism: Mantis religiosa (assembly GCA_030765055.1). Taxonomy (NCBI): domain Eukaryota; kingdom Metazoa; phylum Arthropoda; class Insecta; order Mantodea; family Mantidae; genus Mantis; species Mantis religiosa. The sequence continues at coordinate 340,515,555 of CM060950.1, read as the reverse complement.
CGTAGTAATCGTACAATAAACCACAGGATTGGTGCGGAATCCCTTCCGTAGTAATCGTACAATAAACCACAGGATTGGTGCGGAATCCCTTCCGTAGTAATCGTACAATAAACCACAGGATTGGTGCGGAATCTCATCCGTAGTAATCGTACGATAAACCACGGGATTGGTGCAGGATCCCTTCCGTAGTAATCGTACAATAAACCACAGGATTGGTGCGGAATCTCCTCCGTAGTAATCGTACAATAAACCACAGGATTGGTGCGGAAACCCTCCGTAGTAATCGTACAATAAACCACAGGATTGGTGCGGAATCCCTTCCGTAGTAATCGTACAATAAACCACAGGATTGGTGCGGAATCTCCTCCGTAGTAATCGTACAATAAACCACAGGATTGGTGCGGAATCTCCTCCGTAGTAATCGTACAATAAACCACAGGATTGGTGCGGAAACCCTCCGTAGTAATCGTACAATAAACCACAGGATTGGTGCGGAATCCCTTCCGTAGTAATCGTACAATAAACCACAGGATTGGTGCGGAATCTCCTCCGTAGTAATCGTACAATAAACCACAGGATTGGTGCGGAAACCCTCCGTAGTAATCGTACAATAAACCACAGGATTGGTGCGGAATCCCTTCCGTAGTAATCGTACAATAAACCACAGGATTGGTGCGGAATCCCTTCCGTAGTAATCGTACAATAAACCACAGGATTGTTGCGGAACTCCTCCGTAGTAATCGTACGATAAACCACAGGATTGGTGCAGGATCCCTTCCGTAGTAATCGTACAATAAACCACAGAATTGGTGCGGAACCCCTCCATAGTAATCGTACAATAAACCACAGGATTGGTGCGGAATCTCCTCCGTAGTAATCGTACAATAAACCACAGGACTGGTGCGGAACCCCTCCGTAGTAATCGTACAATAAACCACAGGATTGGTGCGGAACTCCTCCGTAGTAATCGTACAATAAACCACAGGATTGGTGCGGAACTCCTCCGTAGTAATCGTACAATAAACCACAGGATTGGTGCGGAACCCCTCCGTAGTAATCGTACGATAAACCACAGGATTGGTGCGGAACCCCTCCATAGTAATCGTACAATAAACCACAGGATTGGTGCGGAACCCCTCCGTAGTAATTGTACAATAAACCACAGGATTGGTGTGGAACTCCTCCGTATTAATCGTACAATAAACCACAGGATTGGTGCGGAATCTCCTCCGTAGTAATTGTACAATAAACCACAGGATTGGTGCGGAACCCCTCCGTAGTAATTGTACAATAAACCACAGGATTGGTGTGGAACTCCTCCGTATTAATCGTACAATAAACCACAGGATTGGTGCGGAATCTCCTCCGTAGTAATCGTACAATAAACCACAGGATTGGTGCGGAACCCCTCCGTAGTAATTGTACAATAAACCACAGGATTGGTGTGGAACTCCTCCGTATTAATCGTACAATAAACCACAGGATTGGTGCGGAATCTCCTCCGTAGTAATTGTACAATAAACCACAGGATTGGTGCGGAACCCCTCCGTAGTAATCTTACAATAAACCACAGGATTGGTGCGGAAACCCTTCCGTAGTAATCGTACAATAAACCACAGAATTAGTGCGGAATCCCTTCCGTAGTAATCGTACAATAAACCACAGGATTGGTGCGGAATCCCTTCCGTAGTAATCGTACAATAAACCACAGGATTGGTGCGGAATCCCTTCCGTAGTAATCGTACAATAAACCACAGGATTGGTGCGGAATCCCTTCCGTAGTAATCGTACAATAAACCACAGGATTGGTGCGGAATCCCTTCCGTAGTAATCGTACAATAAACCACAGGATTGGTGCGGAATCCATTCCGTAGTAATCGTACAATAAACCACAGGATTGGTGCGGAATCTCCTCCGTAGTAATCGTACAATAAACCACAGGATTGGTGCGGAATCCCCTCCGTAGTAATCGTACAATAAACCACAGGATTGGTGCGGAATATCCTCCGTAGTAATCGTACAATAAACCACAGGATTGGTGCGGAATCCCTTCCGTAGTAATCGTACAATATACCACAGGATTGGTGCGGAATCCCTTCCGTAGTAATCGTACAATAAACCACAGGATTGGTGCGGAATCCCCTCCGTAGTAATCATACAATAAACCACAGGATTGGTGCGGAATCCCTTCCGTAGTAATCATACAATAAACCACAGGATTGGTGCGGAATCCCCTCCGTAGTAATCATACAATAAACCACAGGATTGGTGCGGACCCCCTCCGTAGTAATCATACAATAAACCACAGGATTGGTGCGGAATATCCTCCGTAGTAATCGTACAATAAACCACAGGATTGGTGCGGAATCCCTTCCGTAGAAATCGTACAATATACCACAGGATTGGTGCGGAATCCCTTCCGTAGTAATCGTACAATAAACCACAGGATTGGTGCGGAATCCTCTCCGTAGTAATCGTACAATAAACCACAGGATTGGTGCGGAATCCTCTCCGTTGTAATCGTACAATAAACCACAGGATTGGTGCGGAATCTCCTCCGTAGTAATCGTACAATAAACCGCAGGATTGGTGCGGAATCCCTTACGTAGTAATCGTACAATAAACCACAGGATTGGTGCGGAATCCCTTCCGTAGTAATCGTACAATAAAGCACAGGATTGGTGCGGACTTTCCTCCGTAGTAATCGTACAATAAACCACAGGATATACGCGAAATCCCTTCCATAATAATCGTAAAATAAACCACAGGATTGGTGCGGAATCCCTTCCGTAGTAATCGTACAATAAACCACAGGATTGGTGCGGAGTCCCTTACGTAGTAATCGTACAATAAACCACAGGATTGGTGCGGAATCCCTTCCGTAGTAATCTTACAATAAACCACAGGATCGGTGCGGAATCCCTTCCGTAATAATCGTACAATAAACCACAGGATTGGTGCGGAATCCCTTCCGTAGTAATCGTACAATAAACCACAGGATTGGTGCAGAATGCCTTCCGTAATAATCGTACAATAAACCACAGGATTGGTGCGGAATCTCTTCCGTAGTAATCGTACAATAAACCACTGGATTGGTGCAGAATGCCTTCCGTAATAATCGTAAAATAAACCACAGGATCGGTGCGGAATCTCTTCCGTAATAATCGTACAATAAACCACAGGATTGGTGCGGAATCTCTTCCGTAGTAATCGTACAATAAACCACAGGATTGGTGCAGAATGCCTTCCGTAATAATCGTACAATAAACCACAGGATTGGTGCGGAATCCCTTCCGTAGTAATCGTACAATAAACCACAGGATTGGTGCAGAATGCCTTCCGTAATAATCGTACAATAAACCACAGGATTGGTGCGGAATCTCTTCCGTAGTAATCGTACAATAAACCACAGGATTGGTGCAGAATGCCTTCCGTAATAATCGTACAATAAACCACAGGATTGGTGCGGAATCCCTTCCGTAGTAATCGTACAATAAACCACAGGATTGGTGCAGAATGCCTTCCGTAATAATCGTACAATAAAGCACAGGATCGGTGCGGAATCTCTTCCGTAATAATCGTACAATAAACCACAGGATTGGTGCGGAATCTCTTCCGTAGTAATCGTACAATAAACCACAGGATTGGTGCAGAATGCCTTCCGTAATAATCGTACAATAAACCACAGGATTGGTGCGGAATCTCTTCCGTAGTAATCGTACAATAAACCACAGGATTGGTGCAGAATGCCTTCCGTAATAATCGTACAATAAACCACAGGATTGGTGCGGAATCTCTTCCGTAGTAATCGTACAATAAACCACAGGATTGGTGCAGAATGCCTTCCGTAATAATCGTACAATAAACCACAGGATTGGTGCGGAATCCCTTCCGTAGTAAGCGTACAATAAACCACAGGATTGGTGCGGAATCCCTTCCGTAGTAATCGTACAATAAACCACAGGATTGGTGCGGAATCTCCTCCGTAGTAATCGTACAATAAACCACAGGATTGGTGCGGAATCTCCTCCGTAGTAATCGTACAATAAACCACAGGATTGGTGCGGAAACCCTCCGTAGTAATCGTACAATAAACCACAGGATTGGTGCGGAATCCCTTCCGTAGTAATCGTACAATAAACCACAGGATTGGTGCGGAATCTCCTCCGTAGTAATCGTACAATAAACCACAGGATTGGTGCGGAAACCCTCCGTAGTAATCGTACAATAAACCACAGGATTGGTGCGGAATCCCTTCCGTAGTAATCGTACAATAAACCACAGGATTGGTGCGGAATCCCTTCCGTAGTAATCGTACAATAAACCACAGGATTGTTGCGGAACTCCTCCGTAGTAATCGTACGATAAACCACAGGATTGGTGCAGGATCCCTTCCGTAGTAATCGTACAATAAACCACAGAATTGGTGCGGAACCCCTCCATAGTAATCGTACAATAAACCACAGGATTGGTGCGGAATCTCCTCCGTAGTAATCGTACAATAAACCACAGGACTGGTGCGGAACCCCTCCGTAGTAATCGTACAATAAACCACAGGATTGGTGCGGAACTCCTCCGTAGTAATCGTACAATAAACCACAGGATTGGTGCGGAACTCCTCCGTAGTAATCGTACAATAAACCACAGGATTGGTGCGGAACCCCTCCGTAGTAATCGTACGATAAACCACAGGATTGGTGCGGAACCCCTCCATAGTAATCGTACAATAAACCACAGGATTGGTGCGGAACCCCTCCGTAGTAATTGTACAATAAACCACAGGATTGGTGTGGAACTCCTCCGTATTAATCGTACAATAAACCACAGGATTGGTGCGGAATCCCCTCCGTAGTAATCATACAATAAACCACAGGATTGGTGCGGAATCCCTTCCGTAGTAATCATACAATAAACCACAGGATTGGTGCGGAATCCCCTCCGTAGTAATCATACAATAAACCACAGGATTGGTGCGGAATCCCCTCCGTAGTAATCATACAATAAACCACAGGATTGGTGCGGAATATCCTCCGTAGTAATCGTACAATAAACCACAGGATTGGTGCGGAATCCCTTCCGTAGTAATCGTACAATATACCACAGGATTGGTGCGGAATCCCTTCCGTAGTAATCGTACAATAAACCACAGGATTGGTGCGGAACTCCTCCGTAGTAATCGTACAATAAACCACAGGATTGGTGCGGAACTCCTCCGTAGTAATCGTACAATAAACCACAGGATTGGTGCGGAACCCCTCCGTAGTAATCGTACGATAAACCACAGGATTGGTGCGGAACCCCTCCATAGTAATCGTACAATAAACCACAGGATTGGTGCGGAACCCCTCCGTAGTAATTGTACAATAAACCACAGGATTGGTGTGGAACTCCTCCGTATTAATCGTACAATAAACCACAGGATTGGTGCGGAATCTCCTCCGTAGTAATTGTACAATAAACCACAGGATTGGTGCGGAACCCCTCCGTAGTAATTGTACAATAAACCACAGGATTGGTGTGGAACTCCTCCGTATTAATCGTACAATAAACCACAGGATTGGTGCGGAATCTCCTCCGTAGTAATCGTACAATAAACCACAGGATTGGTGCGGAACCCCTCCGTAGTAATTGTACAATAAACCACAGGATTGGTGTGGAACTCCTCCGTATTAATCGTACAATAAACCACAGGATTGGTGCGGAATCTCCTCCGTAGTAATTGTACAATAAACCACAGGATTGGTGCGGAACCCCTCCGTAGTAATCTTACAATAAACCACAGGATTGGTGCGGAAACCCTTCCGTAGTAATCGTACAATAAACCACAGAATTAGTGCGGAATCCCTTCCGTAGTAATCGTACAATAAACCACAGGATTGGTGCGGAATCCCCTCCGTAGTAATCGTACAATAAACCACAGGATTGGTGCGGAATCCCTTCCGTAGTAACCGTACAATAAACCACAGAATTGGCGCGGAATGCCTTCCATAGTAATCGTACAATAAACCACAGGATTGGTGCGGTATCCCTTCCGTAGTAATCGTACAATAAACCACAGGATTGGTGCGGTATCCCTTCCGTAGTAATCGTACAATAAACCACAGGATTGGTGCGAAATCTCCTCCGTAGTAATCGTACAATAAACCACAGGATTGGTGCGGAATCCCCTCCGTAGTAATCATACAATAAACCACAGGATTGGTGCGAAATCTCCTCCGTAGTAATCGTACAATAAACCACAGGATTGGTGCGGAAACCCTCCGTAGTAATCGTACAATAAACCACAGGATTGGTGCGGAATCCCTTCCGTAGTAATCGTACAATAAACCACAGGATTGGTGCGGAATCCCTTCCGTAGTAATCGTACAATAAACCACAGGATTGGTGCGGAATCCCTTCCGTAGTAATCGTACAATAAACCACAGGATTGGTGCGGAATCCCATCCGTAGTAATCGTACAATAAACCACAGGATTGGTGCGGAATCCCTTCCGTAGTAATCGTACAATAAACCACAGGATTGGTGCGGAATCCCTTCCGTAGTAATCGTACAATAAACCACAGGATTGGTGCGGAATCCCCTCCGTAGTAATCGTACAATAAACCACAGGATTGGTGCGGAATCCCTTCCGTAGTAACCGTACAATAAACCACAGAATTGGTGCGGAATGCCTTCCATAGTAATCGTACAATAAACCACAGGATTGGTGCGGAATCCCTTCCGTAGTAATCGTACAATAAACCACAGGATTGGTGCGGAATCCCTTCCGTAGTAATCGTACAATAAACCACAGGATTGGTGCGGAATCTCCTCCGTAGTAATCGTACAATAAACCAAAGGATTGGTGCGGAATCTCCTCCGTAGTAATCGTACAATAAACCACAGGATTGGTGCGGAAACCCTCCGTAGTAATCGTACAATAAACCACAGGATTGGTGCGGAATCCCTTCCGTAGTAATCGTACAATAAACCACAGGATTGGTGCGGAATCTCCTCCGTAGTAATCGTACAATAAACCACAGGATTGGTGCGGAAACCCTCCGTAGTAATCGTACAATAAACCACAGGATTGGTGCGGAATCCCTTCCGTAGTAATCGTACAATAAACCACAGGATTGGTGCGGAATCCCTTCCGTAGTAATCGTACAATAAACCACAGGATTGTTGCGGAACTCCTCCGTAGTAATCGTACGATAAACCACAGGATTGGTGCAGGATCCCTTCCGTAGTAATCGTACAATAAACCACAGAATTGGTGCGGAACCCCTCCATAGTAATCGTAAAATAACCACAGGATTGGTGCGGAATCTCCTCCGTAGTAATCGTACAATAAACCACAGGACTGGTGCGGAACCCCTCCGTAGTAATCGTACAATAAACCACAGGATTGGTGCGGAACTCCTCCGTAGTAATCGTACAATAAACCACAGGATTGGTGCGGAACTCCTCCGTAGTAATCGTACAATAAACCACAGGATTGGTGCGGAACCCCTCCGTAGTAATCGTACGATAAACCACAGGATTGGTGCGGAACCCCTCCATAGTAATCGTACAATAAACCACAGGATTGGTGCGGAACCCCTCCGTAGTAATTGTACAACAAACCACAGGATTGGTGTGGAACTCCTCCGTATTAATCGTACAATAAACCACAGGATTGGTGCGGAATCTCCTCCGTAGTAATTGTACAATAAACCACAGGATTGGTGCGGAACCCCTCCGTAGTAATTGTACAATAAACCACAGGATTGGTGTGGAACTCCTCCGTATTAATCGTACAATAAACCACAGGATTGGTGCGGAATCTCCTCCGTAGTAATCGTACAATAAACCACAGGATTGGTGCGGAACCCCTCCGTAGTAATTGTACAATAAACCACAGGATTGGTGTGGAACTCCTCCGTATTAATCGTACAATAAACCACAGGATTGGTGCGGAAACCCTTCCGTAGTAATCGTACAATAAACCACAGAATTAGTGCGGAATCCCTTCCGTAGTAATCGTACAATAAACCACAGGATTGGTGCGGAATCCCTTCCGTAGTAATCGTACAATAAACCACAGGATTGGTGCGGAATCCCTTCCGTAGTAATCGTACAATAAACCACAGGATTGGTGCGGAATCCCTTCCGTAGTAATCGTACAATAAACCACAGGATTGGTGCGGAATCCCTTCCGTAGTAATCGTACAATAAACCACAGGATTGGTGCGGAATCCATTCCGTAGTAATCGTACAATAAACCACAGGATTGGTGCGGAATCTCCTCCGTAGTAATCGTACAATAAACCACAGGATTGGTGCGGAATCCCCTCCGTAGTAATCGTACAATAAACCACAGGATTGGTGCGGAATATCCTCCGTAGTAATCGTACAATAAACCACAGGATTGGTGCGGAATCCCTTCCGTAGTAATCGTACAATATACCACAGGATTGGTGCGGAATCCCTTCCGTAGTAATCGTACAATAAACCACAGGATTGGTGCGGAATCCCCTCCGTAGTAATCATACAATAAACCACAGGATTGGTGCGGAATCCCTTCCGTAGTAATCATACAATAAACCACAGGATTGGTGCGGAATCCCCTCCGTAGTAATCATACAATAAACCACAGGATTGGTGCGGAATCCCCTCCGTAGTAATCATACAATAAACCACAGGATTGGTGCGGAATATCCTCCGTAGTAATCGTACAATAAACCACAGGATTGGTGCGGAATCCCTTCCGTAGTAATCGTACAATATACCACAGGATTGGTGCGGAATCCCTTCCGTAGTAATCGTACAATAAACCACAGGATTGGTGCGGAATCCTCTCCGTAGTAATCGTACAATAAACCACAGGATTGGTGCGGAATCCTCTCCGTTGTAATCGTACAATAAACCACAGGATTGGTGCGGAATCTCCTCCGTAGTAATCGTACAATAAACCGCAGGATTGGTGCGGAATCCCTTACGTAGTAATCGTACAATAAACCACAGGATTGGTGCGGAATCCCTTCCGTAGTAATCGTACAATAAACCACAGGATTGGTGCGGACTTTCCTCCGTAGTAATCGTACAATAAACCACAGGATATACGCGAAATCCCTTCCATAATAATCGTAAAATAAACCACAGGATTGGTGCGGAATCCCTTCCGTAGTAATCGTACAATAAACCACAGGATTGGTGCGGAGTCCCTTACGTAGTAATCGTACAATAAACCACAGGATTGGTGCGGAATCCCTTCCGTAGTAATCTTACAATAAACCACAGGATCGGTGCGGAATCCCTTCCGTAATAATCGTACAATAAACCACAGGATTGGTGCGGAATCCCTTCCGTAGTAATCGTACAATAAACCACAGGATTGGTGCAGAATGCCTTCCGTAATAATCGTACAATAAACCACAGGATTGGTGCGGAATCTCTTCCGTAGTAATCGTACAATAAACCACTGGATTGGTGCAGAATGCCTTCCGTAATAATCGTAAAATAAACCACAGGATCGGTGCGGAATCTCTTCCGTAATAATCGTACAATAAACCACAGGATTGGTGCGGAATCTCTTCCGTAGTAATCGTACAATAAACCACAGGATTGGTGCAGAATGCCTTCCGTAATAATCGTACAATAAACCACAGGATTGGTGCGGAATCCCTTCCGTAGTAATCGTACAATAAACCACAGGATTGGTGCAGAATGCCTTCCGTAATAATCGTACAATAAACCACAGGATTGGTGCGGAATCTCTTCCGTAGTAATCGTACAATAAACCACAGGATTGGTGCAGAATGCCTTCCGTAATAATCGTACAATAAACCACAGGATTGGTGCGGAATCCCTTCCGTAGTAATCGTACAATAAACCACAGGATTGGTGCAGAATGCCTTCCGTAATAATCGTACAATAAAGCACAGGATCGGTGCGGAATCTCTTCCGTAATAATCGTACAATAAACCACAGGATTGGTGCGGAATCTCTTCCGTAGTAATCGTACAATAAACCACAGGATTGGTGCAGAATGCCTTCCGTAATAATCGTACAATAAACCACAGGATTGGTGCGGAATCTCTTCCGTAGTAATCGTACAATAAACCACAGGATTGGTGCAGAATGCCTTCCGTAATAATCGTACAATAAACCACAGGATTGGTGCGGAATCTCTTCCGTAGTAATCGTACAATAAACCACAGGATTGGTGCAGAATGCCTTCCGTAATAATCGTACAATAAACCACAGGATTGGTGCGGAATCCCTTCCGTAGTAATCGTACAATAAACCACAGGATTGGTGCGGAATCCCTTCCGTAGTAATCGTACAATAAACCACAGGATTGGTGCAGAATGCCTTCCGTAATAATCGTACAATAAACCACAGGATTGGTGCGGAATCTCTTCCGTAGTAATCGTACAATAAACCACAGGATTGGTGCGGAATCCCTTCCGTAGTAATCGTACAATAAACCACAGGATTGGTGCGGAATCCCTTCCGTAGTAATCGTACAATAAACCACAGGATTGGTGCGAAATCTCCTCCGTAGTAATCTTACAATAAACCACAGGATTGGTGCGGAATCCCTTCCGTAGTAATCGTACAATAAACCACAGGATTGGTGCGAAATCTCCTCCGTAGTAATTGTACAATAAACCACAGGATTGGTGCGGAATCTCCTCCGTAGTAATCTTACAATAAACCACAGGATTGGTGCGGAATCCCTTCCGTAGTAATCGTACAATAAACCACAGGATTGGTGCGGAATCTCCTCCGTAGTAATTGTACAATAAACCACAGGATTGGTGCGGAATCCTTCCGAAGTAATCGTACAATAAACCACAGGATTGGTGCGGAATCCCCTCCTTAGTAATCGTACAATAAACCACAGGATTGGTGCGGAATCTCCTCCGTAGTAATCGTACAATAAACCACAGGATTGGTGCGGAATCTCCTCCGTAGTAATCTTACAATAAACCACAGGATTGGTGCGGAATCCCTTCCGTAGTAATCGTACAATAAACCACAGGATTGGTGCGAAATCTCCTCCGTAGTAATTGTACAATAAACCACAGGATTGGTGCGGAATCTCCTCCGTAGTAATCTTACAATAAACCACAGGATTGGTGCGGAATCCCTTCCGTAGTAATCGTACAATAAACCACAGGATTGGTGCGGAATCTCCTCCGTAGTAATTGTACAATAAACCACAGGATTGGTGCGGAATCCTTCCGAAGTAATCGTACAATAAACCACAGGATTGGTGCGGAATCCCCTCCTTAGTAATCGTACAATAAACCACAGGATTGGTGCGGAATCTCCTCCGTAGTAATCGTACAATAAACCACTGGATTGGTGCGGAATCTCCTCCGTAGTAATCTTACAATAAACCACAGGATTGGTGCGCAATCTCCTCCGTAGTAATCGTACAATAAACCACAGGATTGGTGCGGAATCTCCTCCGTAGTAATCGTACAATAAACCACAGGATTGGTGCGGAATCCCTTCCGTAGTAATCGTACAATAAACCACAGGATTGGTGCGGAACTCCTCCGTAGTAATTGTACAATAAACAACAGGATTGGTGCGGAATCCCTTCCGTAGTAATCGTACAATAAACCACAGGATTGGTGCGGAATCCCCTCCGTAGTAATCGTACATTAAACCACAGGATTGGTGCGGAATCCCCTCCGTAGTAATCGTACAATAAACCACAGGATTGTTGCTAAATCTCCTCCGTAGTAATCGAACAATAAACCATAGGATTGGTGCGGAATCCCTTCCGTAGTAATCGTACAATAAACCACAGGATTGGTGCGGAATCCCTTCCGTAGTAATCGTACAATAAACCACAGGATTGGCGCGGAATCTCCTCCGTAGTAATCGTACAATAAACCACAGGATTGGTGCGGAATCCCTTCGTAGTAATCGTACAATAAACCACAGGATTGGTGCGGAATCCCCTCCGTAGTAATCGTACAATAAACCACAGGATTGGTGCGGAATCCCTTCCGTAGTAATCGTACAATAAACCACAGGATTGTTGCGGAATCCATTCCGTAGTAATCGTACAATAAACCACAGGATTGGTGCGGAATCCATTCCGTAGTAATCGTACAATAAACCACAGGATTGGTGCGGAATCCCTTCCGTAGTAATCGTACAATAAACCACAGGATTGGTGCGGAATCCCTTCCGTAGTAATCGTACAACAAACCACAGGATTGGTGCGGAATCCCTTCCGTTGTAATCGTAAAATAAACCACAGGATTGGTGCGGAATCCATTCCGTAGTAATCGTACAATAAACCACAGGATTGGTGCGGAATCTCCTCCGTAGTAATCGTACAATAAACCATAGGATTGGTGCGGAATATCCTCCGTAGTAATCATACAATAAACCACAGGATTGGTGCGGAATCCCTTCCGTAGTAATCGTACAATATACCACAGGATTGGTGCGAAATCTCCTCCGTAGCAATCATACAATAAACCACAGGATTGGTGCGGAATCCCCTCCGTAGTAATCGTACAATAAACCACAGGATTGGTGCGGAATCCCCTCCGTAGTAATCGTACAATAAACCACAGGATTGGTGCGGAATCCCCTCCGTAGTAATCGTACAATAAACCACAGGATTGGTGCGGAAACCCTCCGTAGTAATCGTACAATAAACCACAGGATTGGTGCGGAATCCTCTCCGTAGTAATCGTACAATAAACCACAGGATTGGTGCGGAATCCTCTCCGTAGTAATCGTACAATAAACCACAGGATTGGTGCGGAATCCTCTCCGTTGTAATCGTACAATAAACCACAGGATTGGTGCGGAATCCTCTCCGTAGTAATCGTACAATAAACCACAGGATTGGTGCGGAATCCTCTCCGTAGTAATCGTACAATAAACCACAGGATTGGTGCGGAATCCCTTCCGTAGTAATCGTACAATAAACCACAGGATTGGTGCGGAATCCTCTCCGTAGTAATCGTACAATAAACCACAGGATTGGTGCGGAATCCTCTCCGTAGTAATCGTACAATAAACCACAGGATTGGTGCGGAATCTCTCCGTTGTAATCGTACAATAAACCACAGGATTGGTGCGGAATCCTCTCCGTAGTAATCGTACAATAAACCACAGGATTGGTGCGGAATCCTCTCCGTAGTAATCGTACAATAAACCACAGGATTGGTGCGGAATCCTCTCCGTTGTAATCGTACAATAAACCACAGGATTGGTGCGGAATCCTCTCCGTAGTAATCGTACAATAAACCACAGGATTGGTGCGGAATCCTCTCCGTAGTAATCGTACAATAAACCACAGGATTGGTGCGGAATCCTCTCCGTAGTAATCGTACAATAAACCACAGGATTGGTGCGGAATCCTCTCCGTAGTAACCGTACAATAAACCACAGGATTGGTGCGGAATCCTCTCCGTAGTAATCGTACAATAAACCACAGGATTGGTGCGGAATCCTCTCCGTAGTAATCGTACAATAAGCCACAGGATTGGTGCGGAATCCCCTCCGTAGTAATCGTACAATAAACCACAGGATTGACGCGAAATCCCTTCCATAATAATCGTAAAATAAACCACAGGATTGGTGCGGAATCCCTTCCGTAGTAATCGTACAATAAACCACAGGATTGGTGCGGAGTCCCTTACGTAGTAATCGTACAATAAACCACAGGATTGGTGCGGAATCCCTTCCGTAGTAATCTTACAATAAACCACAGGATCGGTGCGGAATCCCTTCCGTAATAATCGTACAATAAACCACAGGATTGGTGCGGAATCCCTTCCGTAGTAATCGTACAATAAACCACAGGATTGGTGCAGAATGCCTTCCGTAATAATCGTACAATAAACCACAGGATTGGTGCGGAATCTCTTCCGTAGTAATCGTACAATAAACCTCTGGATTGGTGCAGAATGCCTTCCGTAATAATCGTAAAATAAACCACAGGATCGGTGCGGAATCTCTTCCGTAATAATCGTACAATAAACCACAGGATTGGTGCGGAATCTCTTCCGTAGTAATCGTACAATAAACCACAGGATTGGTGCAGAATGCCTTCCGTAATAATCGTACAATAAACCACAGGATTGGTGCGGAATCCCTTCCGTAGTAATCGTACAATAAACCACAGGATTGGTGCAGAATGCCTTCCGTAATAATCGTACAATAAACCACAGGATTGGTGCGGAATCTCTTCCGTAGTAATCGTACAATAAACCACAGGATTGGTGCAGAATGCCTTCCGTAATAATCGTACAATAAACCACAGGATTGGTGCGGAATCCCTTCCGTAGTAATCGTACAATAAACCACAGGATTGGTGCAGAATGCCTTCCGTAATAATCGTACAATAAACCACAGGATTGGTGCGGAATCTCTTCCGTAGTAATCGTACAATAAACCACAGGATTGGTGCGGAATCCCTTCCGTAGTAATCGTACAATAAACCACAGGATTGGTGCGGAATCCCTTCCGTAGTAATCGTACAATAAACCACAGGATTGGTGCGAAATCTCCTCCGTAGTAATCTTACAATAAACCACAGGATTGGTGCGGAATCCCTTCCGTAGTAATCGTACAATAAACCACAGGATTGGTGCGAAATCTCCTCCGTAGTAATTGTACAATAAACCACAGGATTGGTGCGGAATCTCCTCCGTAGTAATCTTACAATAAACCACAGGATTGGTGCGGAATCCCTTCCGTAGTAATCGTACAATAAACCACAGGATTGGTGCGGAATCTCCTCCGTAGTAATTGTACAATAAACCACAGGATTGGTGCGGAATCCTTCCGAAGTAATCGTACAATAAACCACAGGATTGGTGCGGAATCCCCTCCTTAGTAATCGTACAATAATCCACAGGATTGGTGCGGAATCTCCTCCGTAGTAATCGTACAATAAACCACAGGATTGGTGCGGAATCTCCTCCGTAGTAATCTTACAATAAACCACAGGATTGGTGCGGAATCCCTTCCGTAGTAATCGTACAATAAACCACAGGATTGGTGCGAAATCTCCTCCGTAGTAATTGTACAATAAACCACAGGATTGGTGCGGAATCTCCTCCGTAGTAATCTTACAATAAACCACAGGATTGGTGCGGAATCCCTTCCGTAGTAATCGTACAATAAACCACATGATTGGTGCGGAATCTCCTCCGTAGTAATTGTACAATAAACCACAGGATTGGTGCGGAATCCTTCCGAAGTAATCGTACAATAAACCACAGGATTGGTGCGGAATCCCCTCCTTAGTAATCGTACAATAAACCACAGGATTGGTGCGGAATCTCCTCCGTAGTAATCGTACAATAAACCACTGGATTGGTGCGGAATCTCCTCCGTAGTAATCTTACAATAAACCACAGGATTGGTGCGCAATCTCCTCCGTAGTAATCGTACAATAAACCACAGGATTGGTGCGGAATCTCCTCCGTAGTAATCGTACAATAAACCACAGGATTGGTGCGGAATCCCTTCCGTAGTAATCGTACAATAAACCACAGGATTGGTGCGGAACTCCTCCGTAGTAATTGTACAATAAACAACAGGATTGGTGCGGAATCCCTTCCGTAGTAATCGTACAATAAACCACAGGATTGGTGCGGAATCCCCTCCGTAGTAATCGTACATTAAACCACAGGATTGGTGCGGAATCCCCTCCGTAGTAATCGTACAATAAACCACAGGATTGTTGCTAAATCTCCTCCGTAGTAATCGTACAATAAACCATAGGATTGGTGCGGAATCCCTTCCGTAGTAATCGTACAATAAACCACAGGATTGGTGCGGAATCCCTTCCGTAGTAATCGTACAATAAACCACAGGATTGGCGCGGAATCTCCTCCGTAGTAATCGTACAATAAACCACAGGATTGGTGCGGAATCCCTTCGTAGTAATCGTACAATAAACCACAGGATTGGTGCGGAATCCCCTCCGTAGTAATCGTACAATAAACCACAGGATTGGTGCGGAATCCCTTCCGTAGTAATCGTACAATAAACCACAGGATTGTTGCGGAATCCATTCCGTAGTAATCGTACAATAAACCACAGGATTGGTGCGGAATCCATTCCGTAGTAATCGTACAATAAACCACAGGATTGGTGCGGAATCCCTTCCGTAGTAATCGTACAATAAACCACAGGATTGGTGCGGAATCCCTTCCGTAGTAATCGTACAACAAACCACAGGATTGGTGCAGAATCCCTTCCGTTGTAATCGTACAATAAACCACAGGATTGGTGCGGAATCCATTCCGTAGTAATCGTACAATAAACCACAGGATTGGTGCGGAATCTCCTCCGTAGTAATCGTACAATAAACCACAGGATTGGTGCGGAATATCCTCCGTAGTAATCATACAATAAACCACAGGATTGGTGCGGAATCCCTTCCGTAGTAATCGTACAATATACCACAGGATTGGTGCGAAATCTCCTCCGTAGCAATCATACAATAAACCACAGGATTGGTGCGGAATCCCCTCCGTAGTAATCGTACAATAAACCACAGGATTGGTGCGGAATCCCCTCCGTAGTAATCGTACAATAAACCACAGGATTGGTGCGGAATCCCCTCCGTAGTAATCGTACAATAAACCACAGGATTGGTGCGGAATCCCTTCCGTAGTAATCGTACAATAAACCACAGGATTGGTGCGGAATCCTCTCCGTAGTAATCGTACAATAAACCACAGGATTGGTGCGGAATCCTCTCCGTAGTAATCGTACAATAAACCACAGGATTGGTGCGGAATCCTCTCCGTTGTAATCGTACAATAAACCACAGGATTGGTGCGGAATCCTCTCCGTAGTAATCGTACAATAAACCACAGGATTGGTGCGGAATCCTCTCCGTAGTAATCGTACAATAAACCACAGGATTGGTGCGGAATCTCTTCCGTAGTAATCGTACAATAAACCACAGGATTGGTGCGGAATCCCTTCCGTAGTAATCGTACAATAAACCACAGGATTGGTGCGGAATCCCTTCCGTAGTAATCGTACAATAAACCACAGGATTGGTGCGAAATCTCCTCCGTAGTAATCTTACAATAAACCACAGGATTGGTGCGGAATCCCTTCCGTAGTAATCGTACAATAAACCACAGGATTTGTGCGAAATCTCCTCCGTAGTAATTGTACAATAAACCACAGGATTGGTGCGGAATCTCCTCCGTAGTAATCTTACAATAAACCACAGGATTGGTGCGGAATCCCTTCCGTAGTAATCGTACAATAAACCACAGGATTGGTGCGGAATCTCCTCCGTAGTAATTGTACAATAAACCACAGGATTGGTGCGGAATCCTTCCGAAGTAATCGTACAATAAACCACAGGATTGGTGCGGAATCCCCTCCTTAGTAATCGTACAATAATCCACAGGATTGGTGCGGAATCTCCTCCGTAGTAATCGTACAATAAACCACAGGATTGGTGCGGAATCTCCTCCGTAGTAATCTTACAATAAACCACAGGATTGGTGCGGAATCCCTTCCGTAGTAATCGTACAATAAACCACAGGATTGGTGCGAAATCTCCTCCGTAGTAATTGTACAATAAACCACAGGATTGGTGCGGAATCTCCTCCGTAGTAATCTTACAATAAACCACAGGATTGGTGCGGAATCCCTTCCGTAGTAATCGTACAATAAACCACATGATTGGTGCGGAATCTCCTCCGTAGTAATTGTACAATAAACCACAGGATTGGTGCGGAATCCTTCCGAAGTAATCGTACAATAAACCACAGGATTGGTGCGGAATCCCCTCCTTAGTAATCGTACAATAAACCACAGGATTGGTGCGGAATCTCCTCCGTAGTAATCGTACAATAAACCACTGGATTGGTGCGGAATCTCCTCCGTAGTAATCTTACAATAAACCACAGGATTGGTGCGCAATCTCCTCCGTAGTAATCGTACAATAAACCACAGGATTGGTGCGGAATCTCCTCCGTAGTAATCGTACAATAAACCACAGGATTGGTGCGGAATCCCTTCCGTAGTAATCGTACAATAAACCACAGGATTGGTGCGGAACTCCTCCGTAGTAATTGTACAATAAACAACAGGATTGGTGCGGAATCCCTTCCGTAGTAATCGTACAATAAACCACAGGATTGGTGCGGAATCCCCTCCGTAGTAATCGTACATTAAACCACAGGATTGGTGCGGAATCCCCTCCGTAGTAATCGTACAATAAACCACAGGATTGTTGCTAAATCTCCTCCGTAGTAATCGTACAATAAACCATAGGATTGGTGCGGAATCCCTTCCGTAGTAATCGTACAATAAACCACAGGATTGGTGCGGAATCCCTTCCGTAGTAATCGTACAATAAACCACAGGATTGGCGCGGAATCTCCTCCGTAGTAATCGTACAATAAACCACAGGATTGGTGCGGAATCCCTTCGTAGTAATCGTACAATAAACCACAGGATTGGTGCGGAATCCCCTCCGTAGTAATCGTACAATAAACCACAGGATTGGTGCGGAATCCCTTCCGTAGTAATCGTACAATAAACCACAGGATTGTTGCGGAATCCATTCCGTAGTAATCGTACAATAAACCACAGGATTGGTGCGGAATCCATTCCGTAGTAATCGTACAATAAACCACAGGATTGGTGCGGAATCCCTTCCGTAGTAATCGTACAATAAACCACAGGATTGGTGCGGAATCCCTTCCGTAGTAATCGTACAACAAACCACAGGATTGGTGCAGAATCCCTTCCGTTGTAATCGTACAATAAACCACAGGATTGGTGCGGAATCCATTCCGTAGTAATCGTACAATAAACCACAGGATTGGTGCGGAATCTCCTCCGTAGTAATCGTACAATAAACCACAGGATTGGTGCGGAATATCCTCCGTAGTAATCATACAATAAACCACAGGATTGGTGCGGAATCCCTTCCGTAGTAATCGTACAATATACCACAGGATTGGTGCGAAATCTCCTCCGTAGCAATCATACAATAAACCACAGGATTGGTGCGGAATCCCCTCCGTAGTAATCGTACAATAAACCACAGGATTGGTGCGGAATCCCCTCCGTAGTAATCGTACAATAAACCACAGGATTGGTGCGGAATCCCCTCCGTAGTAATCGTACAATAAACCACAGGATTGGTGCGGAATCCCTTCCGTAGTAATCGTACAATAAACCACAGGATTGGTGCGGAATCCTCTCCGTAGTAATCGTACAATAAACCACAGGATTGGTGCGGAATCCTCTCCGTAGTAATCGTACAATAAACCACAGGATTGGTGCGGAATCCTCTCCGTTGTAATCGTACAATAAACCACAGGATTGGTGCGGAATCCTCTCCGTAGTAATCGTACAATAAACCACAGGATTGGTGCGGAATCCTCTCCGTAGTAATCGTACAATAAACCACAGGATTGGTGCGGAATCCCTTCCGTAGTAATCGTACAATAAACCACAGGATTGGTGCGGAATCCTCTCCGTAGTAATCGTACAATAAACCACAGGATTGGTGCGGAATCCTCTCCGTAGTAATCGTACAATAAACCACAGGATTGGTGCGGAATCCTCTCCGTTGTAATCGTACAATAAACCACAGGATTGGTGCGGAATCCTCTCCGTAGTAATCGTACAATAAACCACAGGATTGGTGCGGAATCCTCTCCGTAGTAATCGTACAATAAACCACAGGATTGGTGCGGAATCCTCTCCGTTGTAATCGTACAATAAACCACAGGATTGGTGCGGAATCCTCTCCGTAGTAATCGTACAATAAACCACAGGATTGGTGCGGAATCCTCTCCGTAGTAATCGTACAATAAACCACAGGATTGGTGCGGAATCCTCTCCGTAGTAATCGTACAATAAACCACAGGATTGGTGCGGAATCCTCTCCGTAGTAATCGTACAATAAACCACAGGATTGGTGCGGAATCCTCTCCGTAGTAATCGTACAATAAACCACAGGATTGGTGCGGAATCCTCTCCGTAGTAATCGTACAATAAGCCACAGGATTGGTGCGGAATCCCCTCCGTAGTAATCGTACAATAAACCACAGGATTGGTGCGGAATCCCCTCCGTAGTAATCGTACAATAAACCACAGGATTGGTGCGGAATCCCTTCCGTAGTAATCGTACAATAAACCACAGGATTGGTGCGGAATCCTCTCCGTAGTAATCGTACAATAAACCACAGGATTGGTGCGGAATCCTCTCCGTAGTAATCGTACAATAAACCACAGGATTGGTGCGGAATCCTCTCCGTAGTAATCGTACAATAAACCACAGGATTGGTGCGGAATCCTCTCCGTAGTAATCGTACAATAAACCACAGGATTGGTGCGGAATCCTCTCCGTTGTAATCGTACAATAAACCACAGAATTGGTGCGGAATCCTCTCCGTTGTAATCGTACAATAAACCACAGGATTGGTGCGGAATCCTCTCCGTAGTAATCGTACAATAAACCACAGGATTGGTGCGGACTTTCCTCCGTAATAATCGTAAAATAAACCACAGGATTGGTGCGGAATCCCTTCCGTAGTAATCGTACAATAAACCACAGGATTGGTGCGGAGTCCCTTCCGTAGTAATCGTACAATAAACCACAGGATTGGTGCGGAATCCCTTCCGTAGTAATCTTACAATAAACCACAGGATTGGTGCGGAATCCCTTCCGTAATAATCGTACAATAAACCACAGGATTGGTGCGGAATCCCTGCCGTAGTAATCGTACAATAAACCACAGGATTGGTGCAGAATGCCTTCCGCAATAATCGTACAATAAACCACAGGATTGGTGCGAAATCCCTTCCGTAGTAATCGTACAATAAACCACAGCATTGGTGCGGAATCCCCTCCGTAGTAATCGTACAATAA
Organism: Mantis religiosa; assembly: GCA_030765055.1. Classification (NCBI taxonomy): domain Eukaryota; kingdom Metazoa; phylum Arthropoda; class Insecta; order Mantodea; family Mantidae; genus Mantis; species Mantis religiosa. Next base: position 340,494,677 of record CM060950.1, on the reverse strand, counting down.
ACCACAGGATTGGTGCGGAATCCCTTCCGTAGTAATCGTACAATAAACCACAGGATTGGTGCGGAATCCCTTCCGTAGTAATCGTACAATAAACCACAGGATTGGTGCGAAATCTCCTCCGTTTTAATCGTACAATAAACCACAGGATTGGTGCGGAATCCCCTCCGTAGTAATCGTACAATAAACCACAGGATTGGCGCGAAATCCCTTCCGTAGTAATCGTACAATAAACCACAGGATTGGTGCGGAATCTCCTCCGTTTTAATCGTACAATAAACCACAGGATTGGTGCGGAATCCCCTCCGTAGTAATCGTACAATAAACCACAGGATTGGTGCGGAATCTCCTCCGTTTTAATCGTACAATAAACCACAGGATTGGTGCGGAATCCCCTCCGTAGTAATCGTACAATAAACCACAGGATTGGTGCGAAATCCCTTCCGTAGTAATCGTACAATAAACCACAGGATTGTTACTAAATCTCCTCCGTAGTAATCGTACAATAAACCATAGGATTGGTGCGGAATCCCTTCCGTAGTAATCGTACAATAAACCACAGGATTGGTGCGGAATCCCTTCCGTAGTAATCGTACAATAAACCACAGGATTGGCGCGGAATCTCCTCCGTAGTAATCGTACAATAAACCACAGGATTGGTGCGGAATCCCTTCGTAGTAATCGTACAATAAACCACAGGATTGGTGCGGAATCCCCTCCGTAGTAATCGTACAATAAACCACAGGATTGGTGCGGAATCCCTTCCGTAGTAATCGTACAATAAACAACAGGAATGGTGCGGAATCCGTTCCGTAGTAATCGTACAATAAACCACAGGATTGGTGCGGAATCCCCTCCGTAGTAATCGTACAATAAACCACAGGATTGGTGCGGAGTCCCTTCCGTAGTAATCGTACAATAAACCACAGGATTGGTGCGGAATCCCTTCCGTAGTAATCGTACAATAAACCACAGGATTGGTGCGGAATCCCTTCCGTAGTAATCGTACAATAAACCACAGGATTGGTGCGAAATCTCCTCCGTTTTAATCGTACAATAAACCACAGGATTGGTGCGGAATCCCTTCCGTAGTAATCGTACAATAAACCACAGGATTGGCGCGGAATCTCCTCCGTAGTAATCGTACAATAAACCACAGGATTGGTGCGGAATCCCTTCGTAGTAATCGTACAATAAACCACAGGATTGGTGCGGAATCCCCTCCGTAGTAATCGTACAATAAACCACAGGATTGGTGCGGAATCCCTTCCGTAGTAATCGTACAATAAACCACAGGATTGGTGCGGAATCCTTTCCGTAGTAATCGTACAATAAACCACAGGATTGGTGCGGAATCCCCTCCGTAGTAATCGTACAATAAACCACAGGATTGGTGCGAAATCCCTTCCGTAGTAATCGTACAATAAACCACAGGATTGGTGCGGAATCTCCTCCGTTTTAATCGTACAATAAACCACAGGATTGGTGCGGAATCCCCTCCGTAGTAATCGTACAATAAACCACAGGATTGGTGCGAAATCCCTTCCGTAGTAATCGTACAATAAACCACAGGATTGGTGCGGAATCCCCTCCGTAGTAATCGTACAATAAACCACAGGATTGGTGCGGAATCTCCTCCGTAGTAATCGTACAATAAACCACAGGATTGTGCGGAATCTCCTCCGTAGTAATCGTACAATCAACCACAGGATTGGTGCGGAATCTCCTCCGTAGTAATCGTACAATAAACCACAGGATTGGTGCGGAACCCCTCCGTAGTAATCGTACGATAAACCACAGGAATGGTGCGGAATCCCCTCCGTAGTAATCGTACAATAAACCAAAGGATTGGTGCGGAATCCCCTCCGTAGTAATCGTACAATAAACCACAGGATTGGTGCGGAATCCCCTCCGTAGTAATCGTACAATAAACCACAGGATTGGTGCGGAATCTCCTCCATAGTAATCGTACAATAAACCACAGGATTGGTGCGGAATGTCCTCCGTAGTAATCGTACAATAAACCACAGGATTGTTGCGGAATCCCCTCCGTAGTAATCGTACAATAAACCACAGGATTGGTGCGGAATGTCCTCCGTAGTAATCGTACAATAAACCACAGGATTGGCGCGAAATCCCTTCCGTAGTAATCGTACAATAAACCACAGGATTGGTGCGGAATCTCCTCCGTTTTAATCGTACAATAAACCACAGGATTGGTGCGGAATCCCCTCCGTAGTAATCGTACAATAAACCACAGGATTGGTGCGGAATCTCCTCCGTTTTAATCGTACAATAAACCACAGGATTGGTGCGGAATCCCCTCCGTAGTAATCGTACAATAAACCACAGGATTGGTGCGAAATCCCTTCCGTAGTAATCGTACAATAAACCACAGGATTGTTACTAAATCTCCTCCGTAGTAATCGTACAATAAACCATAGGATTGGTGCGGAATCCCTTCCGTAGTAATCGTACAATAAACCACAGGATTGGTGCGGAATCCCCTCTGTAGTAATCGTACAATAAACCACAGGATTGGTGCGGAATCTCCTCCGTTTTAATCGTACAATAAACCACAGGATTGGTGCGGAATGTCCTCCGTAGTTATCGTACAATAAACCACAGGATTGGTGCGGAATCTCCTCCGTAGTAATCGTACAATAATCCACAGGATTGGTGCGGAATGTCCTCCGTAGTAATCGTACAATAAACCACAGGATTGGTGCGGAATCCCCTCCGTAGTAATTGTACAATAAACAACAGGATTGGTGCGGAATCCCTTCCGTAGTAATCGTACATTAAACCACAGGATTGGTGCGAAATCCCTTCCGTAGTAATCGTACAATAAACCACAGGATTGGGGCGGAATCCCCTCCGTAGTAATTGTACAATAAACAACAGGATTGGTGCGGAATCCCCTCCGTAGTAATTGTACAATAAACAACAGGATTGGTGCGGAATCCCTTCCGTAGTAATCGTACAATAAACCACAGGATTGGGGCGGAACTCCTCCGTAGTAATTGTACAATAAACAACAGGATTGGTGCGGAATCCCTTCCGTAGTAATCGTACAATAAACCACAGGATTGGTGCGGTATCCCCTCCGTAGTAATCGTACAATAACCCACAGGATTGGTGCGGAATCCCCTCCGTAGTAATCGTACAATAAACCACAGGATTGGTGCGGAACGTCCTCCGTAGTAATCGTACAATAAACCACGGGATTGTTGCGGAATCTCCTCCGTAGTAATCGTACAATAAACCACAGGATTGGTGCGAAATCTCCTCCGTAGTAATCGTACAATAAACCACAGGATTGGTGCGGAATCTCCTCCGTAGTAATCGTACAATAAACCACAGGATTGGTGCGGAATCCCCTCCGTAGTAATCGTACTATAAACCACAGGATTGGTGCGGAATCCCTTTCGTAGTAATCGTACAATAAACCACAGGATTGGTGCGGAATCTCCTCCGTAGTAATCGTACAATAAACCACAGGATTGGTGCGGAATCCCTTTCGTAGTAATCTTACAATAAACCACAGGATTGGTGCGGAATCTCCTCCGTAGTAATCGTACAATAAACCACAGGATTGGTGCGGAATCCCTTCCGTAGTAATCGTACAATAAACCACAGGATTGGTGCGGAATCCCCTCCGTAGTAATCGTACAATAAACCACAGGATTGGTGCAGAATGCCTTCCGTAATAATCGTACAATAAACCACAGGATCGGTGCGGAATCTCTTCCGTAATAATCGTACAATAAACCACAGGATTGGTGCGGAATCTCTTCCGTAGTAATCGTACAATAAACCACAGGATTGGTGCAGAATGCCTTCCGTAATAATCGTACAATAAACCACAGGATTGGTGCGGAATCTCTTCCGTAGTAATCGTACAATAAACCACAGGATTGGTGCAGAATGCCTTCCGTAATAATCGTACAATAAACCACAGGATTGGTGCGGAATCTCTTCCGTAGTAATCGTACAATAAACCACAGGATTGGTGCAGAATGCCTTCCGTAATAATCGTACAATAAACCACAGGATTGGTGCGGAATCTCTTCCGTAGTAATCGTACAATAAACCACAGGATTGGTGCGGAATCCCTTCCGTAGTAATCGTACAATAAACCACAGGATTGGTGCGGAATCCCTTCCGTAGTAATCGTACAATAAACCACAGGATTGGTGCGAAATCTCCTCCGTAGTAATCTTACAATAAACCACAGGATTGGTGCGGAATCCCTTCCGTAGTAATCGTACAATAAACCACAGGATTGGTGCGAAATCTCCTCCGTAGTAATTGTACAATAAACCACAGGATTGGTGCGGAATCTCCTCCGTAGTAATCGTACAATAAACCACAGGATTGGTGCGGAATCCCCTCCGTAGTAATCGTACAATAAACCACAGGATTGGAGCGGAATCCCCTCCGTAGTAATCGTACAATAAACCACAGGATTGGTGCGGAATCTCCTCCGTAGTAATCCTAATCCTAAAAGGAAGATAGAAGAAATGTGTTTTAAGAATATCTTTTTGCAGGAGTGGGTAGAGAATGTCATGCGAGTGTACATACCAAATTATTTTAAAAGTTTGACTATTGTTTTAGCCTACTGTATCATTTTATTTGTAGAAGGAAATTTGTAAATACAATTAAAGTTAATTTCGATTAACAAGATGTAGACAGAATAAACTTTTATAAAAATATTTTGTAGGGGAACAAGTAAACAAAATCGTGTGTAGTGACACAGCAGATTTCCTACTATGCTGCCACATTTTTCCTGCCTTTAGCATTTATTAATTATGCTGTGGGAGATTGAAGACGCCCACGCCATCTCTAGTCTTAAATTGTTTTTTTTATTTAATTTTACGTCCTCCAACGTTAAGCCATATGGACGTTGAATGGAATGGATGAAATGATGCTCAAATGTGTCCAGGGTCCATGGAGCTTATGGCTACCCGACATTCGTCTTTTAGGATAAGGGAAAACCCCGGAAAACCTTATCCAGGTAACTCACCCTGACCGAGATTCGAACTCGGGACCTCTTGAACGTGAGGCAGACGCGCTACCAGCTACGCTACCGAGGCGGGATAGTCTTTAGTTACTACAGTCTTTTGCCCTAGAGGGATTAGAAGATTGATAGTCTTTAGTTGTTATTATTCTTTGGTGATTGTAGATTTGTAAATAAAAGTGTATGGTTCAAGTTAACAGGAGCTCTTTTCTGTATAATAAACGTCCCAACTCTTCCCTATCTCTACATTTTGGTGCTGAAACCCGTTAAGAGAAGTGTTCCACTTAAGTAGATATTAAAAGCCTCTTCTGGATACAACGTCGCGACGCTAGACGTCGGTGGGAGGGGGGAGGGGAGGGGGGTGAGGACCACCCAAGATGTTGCAGGTGGTATGGAAGGGACAGACATGTCTCGACGCGCATTCCCAGGGCTTTTTTTAATGGAAGCCATAAATTATTGTATATGTATGTTTCAGATACAGAGGTCGCGACATCTGGCGTCTGTGGAAGGGGGAGATGAGATCGACCACCTGTTACTCGACAAAGATTATGTGGGAGAAAACACTGAAATGCATTCCCAGAGATTTTTAAGGGAAGTCATAAATTATTGTATATATGTATGTCCCAGATACAGTCGCCGCGACATCAGGCGTCTATGGAAGGGGGAGATGAGATCGACCACCTGTTACTCGACAAAGATTATGTGGGAAAAAACACTGAAATGCATTCCCAGAGATTTTTAAGGGAAGTCATAAATTATTGTATATATGTATGTCCCAGATACAGTCGCCGCGACATCAGGCGTCTATGGAAGGGGGAGATGAGATCGACCACCTGTTACTCGACAAAGATTATGTGGGAGAAAACACTGAAATGCAAACTGAAGGAAGAAATCCAATGTTTTAAGAGAAGGCATCAATTATCGTTTCCACCGTCCTGTGAGAAGCAGGGTCGGTTCGAAAATCCACGCCACATGTGTGACATTTCCACCCTCCAAAGTGATAGGGGACCACCTGTTACTCGACAAAGATTATGTGGGAGAAAACACTGAAATGCAAACTGAAGGAAGAATTCCCATGTTTTAAGAGAAGGCATCAATTATCGTTTCCACCGTCCTGTGAGAAGCAGGGTCGGTTCGAAAATCCACACCACATGTGTGACATTTCCACCCTCCAAAGTGATAGGGGACCACCTGTCGCGCAAAGATTTTATTTTGTTGGGAGAGGTAGCGGCCTCTCTCAAAGGCATGGCTCCGACATTTAATGCTAATTTAAAAAAATCATTTGAAGTAAATAGTCCTCTGGTTATGAGCGAAAATAGTACTCCATCTATAGAATAACATGAAAATTGATGTGAAAAAAAGCTTCAGTGGTTGATAGCCAACGGATCTAGGTTCGAATCTCATGGATGTAACTCAAATAAATCTGAATATAAATAGTGTACGCATGAAACAAAAAGATTTAAAATGAATATATCAGACACACACACGCACGCACATACACGCACGCACATACACACACGCACGCACATACACACACACTCACAAACAAGCAAACATGTATAAGAATGTACTGAGGAGAAGCGTCATTTGCAGTTATAACATCTTTTTCAGACTGTACCGCACGTAGAAAAGGAAATATCTTTGGATGACAGAGGGGAGAGGGAAAATCTAAAGCCTCAAAATGCTCTATACAGGGCTCGCTAGACTAGTGGAGGGGAGGATTTTGAAATCGCTATAAAAACGATTGTCTGATAGACACATTATTCAGTCTGTAATAGTGCACAGCCAACACATCAGACAACAATTTTTCCTTCTTCGGGATATTCATCCAGACTTCATTTATAAAAAGGTAAGCGATTCATTTATAATTACATTGATATAATTACAGAGAGTGTTTATTTGCAAGAAAATATATTGAAGTGAATTTTCTCTTATCAGTGATAAAAGATGTATAGACTGTGTGCATTTTTCAAGAATATTTCTAATTCAAATCACAATCGAAATTATTATAAGATACTCATTGCTTCATAATTATACCCGTAATCTTTATATTTCTAATTCAAATCACAATTGAAATTATTAACTTATAAGATGCTCATTGCTTCATAATTATACCCGTAATCTTTATATTTCTAATTCAAATCACAATCGAAATTATTATAAGATACTCATTGCTTCATAATTATACCCGTAATCTTTATATTTCTAATTCAAATCACAATTGAAATTATTAACTTATAAGATGCTCATTGCTTCATAATTATACCCGTAATCTTTATATTTCTAATTCAAATCACAATTGAAATTATTAACTTATAAGATGCTCATTGCTTCATAATTATACCCGTAATCTTTATTATTTCAGGAAAACAAGATGCATCCAAGAAAAAATTGGATAAATAAATTGACCCTGGCCGGCAGAAAGCGTAAAGCTCCCGACAGCGAGCAAGGATCACCAGCGTCGCCAATATTGTCGAGGGTAGATTATGTCATTCCACCACCCCCAAATTTTCAAGATGAATGTTCCTGTCGGAATTGCGGCTATAGGATCGCACTAGAGTGGCTTGAAAACGCTAATGCCGGTATGCAATACTCTTTTCATTGTTTTGTATTTTTACTTTTTACCACTTTCCCCATTGCATGCAACTATGAGTTTCTTTCAGAAGATTGTGGCAATTATTAATTAGTTTTTCCACCGTATCTCCTGGTCGATAAGACATACGTCACTCTATTGTAACTTTGTAACATAGGCGAATTTATACTCAAATAAATTCTCTAATTGAGATCTTCAAGTATATATAGTTATTTTTTGTATATATTAATTTAGTTATTTTACTTTCAAATTTTATATTTTAAATTTTAACTTTTGGTCTCATATGTGTTGTATAGCAGATAAAGAATAACTGTAAATGACAAAATGGATATAGTTTCAAATAAACATAGTCTCTGTATCATTTATATATTAGAAAGCTATATATCAAAGGGCATATAATGCGCAATACGCTTATCTACATTTACAGCCATCCGCCAACTAAGAAATAGAGTATAATGAAATGGTTTATGCTTCAAGCACTTTTTAGTGTTGCAAAGCAGGTTGTAGTGTAATAATATTGGAATATAAGAAAAGGAATTTGCCATTAGCTATTATTGTGTGTGTTTTTCAATTATATCATTGCCGATAGTAGAGCTAGTTTCACTATATTTATTCTTACAGGATTTTAAGCTAGTAATATGATTAATTTCTCTGTTTTCAGAGCCAGGGACAATGCCAGATCACGAAGCCGAATGGTGCGGTTGCACCAATTGCATGTACAGGATCCGGCTCTGCGAGCTGTTACATCCCATGCAATGTAAGTGCATTTGACAAATTATTTTCATTAATTAGAAGCAGGCATTCTTTCCATTAATGTACTTTAACATATACATGTATATTATACTGCTTGCGCTTCCTTCTTCTCCTTCCTTCTCCTTCCTTCTCCTTCCTTCTTCTCCTCCTTCCTTCTCCTTCCTTCTTCTCCCTCTCCTTCTTTTCCTTCCATCTTCTCCTTCCTTCTCCTTCCTTCTCCTTCCTTCTTCTTCCTTCCTTCTCCTTCCTTCTTCTCCCTCTCCTTCTCCTTCCTTCTTCTCCTTCGCCTTCCTTCTTCTCCTTCTCCTTCCTTCTTCTCCTTCTCCTTCCTTCTTCTCCTTCTCCTTCCTTCTTCTCCTTCCTTCTTCTCCTTCTCCTTCCTTCTTCTCCCTCTCCTTCTTCTCCTTCCATCTTCTCCTTCCTTCTTTTCCTTCTCCTTCCTTCTTCTTCCTTCTTCTCCTTCCTTCTTCTACTTCTCCTTCCTTCTTCTCCTTCTTCTCCATCTCCTTCCTTCTTCTCCTTCTCCTTCTTCTCCTTCTTCTCCTTCTCATTATTATTATTATTATTATTATTATTATTATTATTATTATTATTATTATTATTATTATTATTATTATTATTATTATTATTATTATTATTATTATTATTATTATTATTATTATTATTATTATTATTATTATTATTATTATTATTATTATTATTATTATTATTATTATTATTATTATTATTATTATTATTATTATTATTATTATTATTATTATTATTATTATTATTATTATTATTATTATTATTATTATTATTATTATTATTATTATTATTATTATTATTATTATTATTATTATTATTATTATTATTATTATTATTATTATTATTATTATTATTATTATTATTATTATTATTATTATTATTATTATTATTATTATTATTATTATTATTATTATTATTATTATTATTATTATTATTATTATTATTATTATTATTATTATTATTATTATTATTATTATTATTATTATTATTATTATTATTATTATTATTATTATTATTATTATTATTATTATTATTATTATTATTATTATTATTATTATTATTATTATTATTATTATTATTATTATTATTATTATTATTATTATTATTATTATTATTATTATTATTATTATTATTATTATTATTATTATTATTATTTTTATTATTATTATTATTATTATTATTATTATTATTATTATTATTATTATTATTATTATTATTATTATTATTATTATTATTATTATTATTATTATTATTATTATTATTATTATTATTATTATTATTATTATTATTATTATTATTATTATTATTATTATTATTATTATTATTATTATTATTATTATTATTATTATTATTATTATTATTATTATTATTATTATTATTATTATTATTATTATTATTATTATTATTATTATTATTATTATTATTATTATTATTATTATTATTATTATTATTATTATTATTATTATTATTATTATTATTATTATTATTATTATTATTATTATTATTATTATTATTATTATTATTATTATTATTATTATTATTATTATTATTATTATTATTATTATTATTATTATT